>JAPKLY010000103.1:0-42643 GCA_026898435.1 Prunella vulgaris
CCTCTCGTTTATGGCCATTCATCATGACAATATAGTCCCCATACCAATGAATGCTACTACCATCCCTTTCTTTGACTACCATGTCAGAGTTGATATCAACAACCATTTCGTTAATGAAGACCTTAAACTTCAGGGCTCCAGTTTCAGCCATCTTAAGTCCTAGCTTGGAGAAATGGAGCCTGACCAAGTACCTGAATCCCACATCTACAGATACCTTCCAGCTAACATTGTTACTATTGCCTACTTCCTTAGGAGGGACAAAAATGGCGGACGAAACTAAGTCCTGTTTAGTATTTAATCGGTGTATTATCTCAAGTGCAATACTATTATCAACATTAACCAGTGAACTCCGACCAACTACTTGTAATCCAATATCTCCGCCCTGGATGTAAGAAAGACCAGCAGGCACCGAGATGACCTCAATGCCATTTATGAAAGCATATGCATCTTTCGATTGACTAGTTTCAGCAGAGAAAATTATGTGGAATAATTGTTTATCTTGTATGATTAAACTGAATTCCTTGGTGAGAGAAGTCACACCAAGAGCATTGGCAGTAAGCGAAGCGCTGAAGTTACCAAGCAAGGTAAAAGGACCGGCTTCAACAGTAAATAAATCTTTTAACCCCTTAAACCCTCTATATGGAGATGGATTAAAATGAAGGCGGATAATTTTCTGACCTGGATTCACCTGAAACGCATACGAGAAGTGGGAAAGTGAGAGTCGTGCGGTCTTGTAGGGAACTGGATCAGCAGAGTTGCTTGCAGTTGAGGTGGTTGATGAGCCCTTCAACTGCAGCGATGCAGATGCTCTTGGTTGAACATCTCCGAGCCATTTAGTTCCACTGTGAGCTGAAGAAGTTCCACAATTGATAGAAACTGTATCATGTTGACTAGTGCCGACATTGAATGATATGATGAAGCAGAGAAATGTGAAAGTGAGAGAGATTTGAGAAAAGGGGTTCATGGTTGGATTTTGTTCTAGTTTTGTGACATGGAGAGATGGTATTTGGGAAAGAATGAATGAATAATGGGCAGCTACGATGACTTGCATTGTTTACTTCTGTAGTCTCTGCGTTTACTCAGAATCCTCCTCCTCCTCATTAACTCCATGACTTGATCTTTCCTTCCTTTCATTATCAAGGTTTACTTTTTCTTAGTCTTGAAATAAATATTGAGAAAGGAATTGGAACATGCGTAACGGTATCATGCAATAACATACCGACTAATTTACATGATAGGAATAGGATATGTAGGTGAGTTTAAAGATTTACACCACTAAGTTAAAGGTCCGTGAATGACTCAATCTTCAAAATAAAACATGTCTTTTAATCTTGTACTTGATGGAAATATTGCCTCAATCCCAAAACTACTTTTACACTTTCTTTATTTGGATGTTTCAACTCTTCTTTTACACATTTAAAAAGAAAACATTTTTCATTCATAAAAATCAATAAAATACACTTTTTCATATTTTATTATTTAATTTTATACACATATTTATTTTTTCTTGATTCGCGCTCGAGACTATTATAAAAATAGTTTCGGGACGTATGGAGTATTTTTCTTCCCCCAATTTCAAGGGCCCAAGCCTTTTTTGCCCAATCCTAAAAAAATATTTTTTTCTACCCAATCCAACATCTTTTCCAACTATATTAGGGGGAATTTCGGCGGGGGTATATATGTTCTCAAATAATTATTTTCCACTCAAAAAGTTATCGTTGCATTTTAATTAAAATAAAATAGTCTTTTATGCAACACAAAGTTTTCTATAAATAAATTTCATAGTATGAAATTAATATTATTAGATATATTTATTGATATTATATATGTATTTATCAATATTATTAGACTTGTAAATTAAAAATTACAGTGTAAAATATTATGAAATTAGTAAATAAATTTAATGATATAATAAATATATTTTTATACTTTCTATATATAAATATAAGTTTTACTTGAGGATTACTATCATGTGCACTAGTTTTATGGCAGTTTCTCATGACTCAGTTCCGGTCTTCCTACTTCCTAAATGCATCTCAAGAAAATTACACTCTCCTGTTCAGCCCATAAAAGTTGATTATTCTCCTATTTGTGCATGTGCTTCAATTTTCAAATATGAAAGATTTTCCTCTAATACACCCCTGTCTATAGATAGGAACTTTCGACCTTACCTACTTAAAATCTATTTTAGTTTGGCTCAACTTATTTAATAAAGGGTTTAGATTCAAATTTTTTTTTTATTTATTTACTTAAACGAACTTGATTTATGTTTTTTCTGAGTATCTTAAGCCTAACAAATTGACCTATTTAATTATATTATATAAACATTGAAATACAATAAATATATAATACTCCCTTCGTCTCGTAGGAATTTGCACCCTAAGGGACGACACATTTTTTAAGAAAAATATGTTTTATATATAAAGTAGTGACATATAGGTAAATATATTTATAGGTTTATGAATGTGCATGTAAATTAATATTTCATTTTTTAGTAGTGTGAAAATTTGTGTGGGACGTTCAAATAAGAAAAGTGTGCAAATTTCTGTGGGATAGAGGGGTATAATATTATACATAGTAGTAGTATTTAATTTTATAAATAAATATTCAATTATTTATATAATAGTATTACTCATTCTATATCTATATATAATTATATATATATATATATTTGATAAGGACAATAATTTAGAGATAGTGGCAAAATGAAAACTATATTACCACTGTAATTCTTTATGCTGACAACTGATATTTGTATGTTCAATTGGTCATTAATATGATTAAATATTAATTTTTTCCTTTGAATTTTTTGTATTGGTAGTAGATGAGAAACATATGTAATATGTTTGTCAATTTCTGTACCACACTGAAAAAATAACCTTGGTATCTCTAATTAAATATCTTAATATAGATGTGATGATAGTTTTTTATTGTATGATTGCTAAAGGAGCAAGGTGAATAATTTTCTGAAATTATTATTTCCTTAGTTGATGCATTTGATTGCAGATTATGTTTATTTTATGGATAAGTAGATTTAACCTTAGTTTTGTATGCATCAGGTGCACCATACAACTCAAGTTCATTTTTACAAAGTTACACAAAATACAACTAAAAAGTTTTGCATGTTATTACTGAAAAGTGTATCTTTAGTTGTGTAACTTTTCAGTAATAATTTGTGCAACTTTTCAGTAATAAATTGTGAAATTTTTAAAAATACATTTGAGTTGCACGGTGCACAAGACTCGTAGATTTATAACTTTGATTACATATAAGATGGTTTCAACCATTGGCAACGGAAAGTTCATCACAACATATAGATGATGATGGTACCCCGTTCTATGATTCCGAAGAAAATACTAATGTTCACAATCGGATACATAGATCATAAAGAAATGTTATTAAGAGATTAATTTTTTATTTTAATACAAATGTCCAAGAATAATATACTTACTTACAAAATTATGTTATATATAAAATTAAATTATACATAGCTTACATGATTATAATTCTTTTAACAATAAAATTTAAAATAAGATAAATTTTAAAAAACAAAAATACTTGCTATTTATAGATATGAAAACGTGTAATGCATCTTCTCAATACTTTTAGCAAACAATTATCACCAACGTGCACAACACGTATAATCTAATTAGTATAGAATAAAAGGGTAAATAAATTGAGAAGGCAAAAACAAAAAGCAATGGTAAAAAAGAAGTCTTCCTCGAAAGAGCTAACAGACACAATTAGGCGAAGGATTTTGACAAATAATTGAAAACAAAAAATCAGATTTCAAATTATATAATATATATCCAAGAACTTCATGACCATTAGGGATGTCGCACTTATAATTGTTGTTTGCACAATGTAATTAATTTTTTTTCTTGCAATTTACAATATCTAATTATACTTATCAAGTATACCCCTATACTATATATGCTTGTAAAACATTTTTTACACACACAATTAACATATGCCGAATCTTGAGAAAAAAATATTGAGACATTGTTTTATGTACTAGAGAATTATTTACTTTATAAGTGATGAATAAAATTACAGAATTGACACGGTAATTACAGGGTCGATCCATGTAGTACTTACACTCCGAACCAATGCAACTGCCGTACACATCTCGGTTGCAGAAATCCTTCTTTTGGTTCAAACTGTTGTAAGAAATTGTAGTTTTTGAAGCTAAAACTCTTCTCATAATCTCCGAATCTATCGGAAATTCCGTGGAGATGCTGCTGCAGAGCTCCGCCGTGGAATTGGTGCTGAAACAATATCGGCGGTTTCATTCAGACATGTGAATAAGATAGCCAGACAGAAGTAAGGGCTAGTTCTTTTCAAGATTGTTGCCATTGATTATCAACTTTGTGTGTGTAATGTGTCTCCAGGGATGTAAGTGAGTATATAGGTAAAATTATTTTTTTAGGACAGTATCTTATAACTGTTTGCAAAAAGTTGACACTATCTATGCGGGTTTGCAATTTTAGGCCACTATCTTTTAAGTTTTGCAAATTTTAAGCCACTTTCTATTAAGTTTTACAAATTTAAACCAATTAATGTTAATTTCGGGCTAAATCTCACATGAGTAAGCATGTGATACTTTAAATGGGTCTAATACACCACCATGACTGCTTAGTGGCATCCACTTCAATAAAATTCCTCCACATCATTAAAAATCTGGAGAATAAAATATCTATAAAAAAACTAATAAGAAGAGAACATAAAATATTTAAGCTAAACATTTTTTTTGTTATAATAGATTCAAAAAATAATATATTTTTTAAATAATAATAGTTTCAGTTAGTCATAATATTTTGAACCTATTATGACATAAATTTAATCGCATTTCTATTTGTTGTTCTCTAATTAATCATTTGTTTTTGTCGAATGTACGTGTCTAATGATAAAATCCTCAATTTGTTCTTGTATGAGTATTCTACCAAAATTTAGTGGAATTTCAATTTTTTGTGGTGTAAATCATAAGTAATTTTTTGATTTTTTTGCATACGTTTGTATATGATTTCTTATTGTTCGAATTATATAATCAAACTATATGTTATATACATATATGCTTCAATGTTTGTATCTACTGTTTCTATAATTTCCTGAAACTAAAACATTCCCAAAACAAAATCAAATTGCAGTAATTTGGCAATTTCCGAGCATCTTCCATAAACAATCCTATCTCTTCCCACAAATTCAATCTCCATTTCCAGAAATTGATTTATCACAAACAAAACACAGAAAAATCCCCAAATCTGAACGGTTCATTTTTGGGCCGCCTTCTTCCGTTTGAAATGTGAATAAATTACCTCTGGTGTGTTGCCCGTGGGTCGACGATTTCTTCTTCGTCGTCTGCTAGGTTAAGTTTTTTCAAATAATAATAGGTTTAGTGCATACCTCCCGAAAATATTATTTTTTGAACCTATTATGACAAAAAAAATGTTTAGCTTAAATATTTTAGGGTATGTTTGTTTTGGGACTACCACGGATGGACGTAGGACTTTGCGATCACGTCTCTACACGAGTTTGGGATGTAACATCCGGATTTCAAATCCAAACTCAATCCACACCTAAAAATAACTATTAAACATATTATTACTCTTTCCAACACTACACTCATAAAATACCTATTATACCTATTATTATACCTATAAAATCAATCATTATCACACTTTGATTTGACATAAAGTAACATCCTACCCTACTAAAATCCCAAAACAAACACACACTTTTACTATTCATCAAGGTTTTCACATCTCAGGATTTTAAAGTCATGACTTCCCACGACCCCCTTAATCCTAAAACAAACGTACCCTTATGTTCTCTTCTTATTAAATTTTTTAAAAATATTTTATTCTCCAGATTTTTAATGATGTGGAGGAATTTTATTGACGTGGATGCCACTAAGCAGCCATGGTGGTGTATTAGGTCCCTTTTAAGATATCACATGCTTACTCATGTGAGATTTAGCCCGGAATTAGCATTAATTGACCTAAATTTGCAAAACTTAAAAGAAGGTGGCCTAAAATTGCAAGCTCGCAAAGATAGTGTCCTCTTTTTGCAAACAGTTCTAAGATACTGTCCTAAAAAAATAATTTTCCCTGAGTATATATGTTGAAATATGATTTGATCGAGGGCATGAATTATTGTTCCATTAGACTATAGGCCATAATATTAATGTATGGGGAGACAATTCAAAATACTCATTTTCAACTTTAAAAAATTTATTTTTCCCACTTCAAATATAAATAACTTTTTTAATCCAATTTCAATTTCAAACAATATTTTTTTACCCATATGGCTCACTAACATCATCTAGTTATTCTACACAACTCCACCCTACCTTACCCTACCCCACCTCCACCCACCCCACCCCATTTGATATTTATATTATTTACTATTATTAAATATTATATAATAATAAATAATACAATAAAGTTATAAAATATATAATTTTAATAAATTAACTAATTATAATATTTTTATCATATTAACTAATTACAATATTTTTATCATATATATGGGATTATTTGAATTTTTTATTTTGACTATTTTAATGTATAGTGTATATTAATGAATATTATAATACAAAAGTTAAATTTTAATGCAAATTAATGAATACTATAGTTTTTAAAAGTATATAAAAATATTTAATTTGTGATGTTTGAAAATATATCGATTAAAATTTAATTAACACAAGAGCATTATTCACATCAAAATTAGACCAAAATTTAAAATTTCTACCGAATTGTCTTCATAAAAATTTAATTATAAACTTTAATTTTTATCAACCGCGTATCGAATCAGTGATTAATTAATAATTTTTTCATACAAAAATACTAATTAAAAAAGACAAAATATTCAAAATAGATTAAAACAACATATGAATGATGGAGTAAAAAACAAGATGGTTAGTTGATTCCATATTGGTTCTTCTACTTATTTACCTGCACAAATTAATTAAATATTATTAATTGATAAAATTATATAATTACAGATAAATAAATTTCAATTATATATTGAATCATCCATACTCTAATATTTATAATACAAAATCAAATCTACCACCTATATGTGATAGTGTAGTTATGCGGATAAAGTGGGACCCAATTTAAAGTTATTAACTTTTTTATACCCATTTTGTAAGGGAATATAGGTCTTATATTATGAAATGGGTATAAAAAAATTTCAAGTTAAAAGTATGTGGGTAAAATAAATTTTTAGAAGTTCAAAATGAGTATTTTGTGGTATTCTCATTGATGTATGTATATACATATATAATTTCGTCTGTTTTTTTTTTTTCCTGTTTTGCGTTTTAGCAATGCCAAGACTACTTAATGTTGTCTTTTCCGAGTATTATGTAAACTCATAATATGGAAAATTACAAAACGGTTCACAAAATTGACAATAATTATAATTGGTTCTGTGCGTGAAAAAAAATGTGCTTTTATGCAGAAAAAAAATATTTTTCTGTGCAAATATTATGAACCAATTTATAAATATAGTGACTTTTTTGAACCAATATGTAAATGATCCTAAACAATAAGCTGGCTTGCTCAATTATTTCCTCTTGAATTTATAATTATATATATATATATAATCGAACTATATCTTGTATATTTATTATCTATAAAAGATATAATTTTAGGACCAAAACTGGACCTTATTAGAAAATTTAAGACTAAATCTAATAAAAAGTTAATTTTGAAATTAAATTTAATAAAAATTTAATTTTGAGATTAAATTTATTTTGTCAATAGTCAGGGACGAGTTGTGATTTAAACTCATTTTTTTAACATGAGTAAATTTTCTGCGAATCAAGTACGTCGTACAACTCAAATACATTTAAAGCAGTTATAATTATTTTAATTGAATAATTATGGTTGAATACACTAAATAGTTACTTTTTTTTTTTTTTAAGATTCATTGATAAGCTCAGTTTACATCTTCATTTTTAG
The DNA here is from genome assembly GCA_026898435.1 of Prunella vulgaris. Taxonomy (NCBI): domain Eukaryota; kingdom Viridiplantae; phylum Streptophyta; class Magnoliopsida; order Lamiales; family Lamiaceae; genus Prunella; species Prunella vulgaris. The sequence goes on from JAPKLY010000103.1 coordinate 7,965, forward strand.
GAGGTATGAGATTAACCTCCAATACATGATCCTTTCTCAACACATCAATAGAATTTTTAATGTACTATTACAAAACAGAAAAATGATTAACAAGTCACTCCTCGAACCGGGGCCTCTTTCCTCCACTCCTTATGCTTCTTCATCCAATTCCAACAATTTACTTTTAATTCGCCAAGCAATTTATAAGTATTAACTTATCCTCCTCTAAACACACATCTATTCCTCTCCTCCCATAAAATCCAAACTCCACACTCCAAACAGTTATTATTGAAGTATAATAATTATTCAATGTAAATAATTCTAATTATTAACAAAGTTAAAAAGAATGAGTCCTAAAGCAGATGACAGGACTCGACTTTTTCTTCGCTGTTGAGGACTCTTTCTCAATGATTTTCCTCTTCAAATAATTAATGATTAAACAATAGTTACCTGAGCTTATTTTGTGGTATTCCTTTTTTACCTCCTATAATTGAGTTTTTTTTACAAGATGAGCAATTGCAGTAAGTGAATCAATCGTAAAAGGCCAACATTAGAAATCATCCTTTACAAATTTAGTCCCCGCGCGTCATCACCATGCAGTCTTTATAACATGAAAATACCATCATATTTAATACTTTATCTATCCACTAAATTTATGCACCATTGTTTTTATACGAATTTAAAAAAAAAAAATTAAATAAAAATATTGTGAGTGTATTGTGAAATCTACTTATATATAAAATACATGATTGTAAGAGTAATAATAAAAATGATAATTTCCGGTAAAGAAAAATGCACAATTTTAGTGGACGGATGAAAAAAAAGATGAAGACTAGTTGAAATCTTTTTCCGCTAATAAGAATTTAACGCAGCAAATCAAAGTTTATGCAACATGGGAAGAATGCTTTGAAAAATTCCTATCTTTCCAGTGTATCTTCGAACTCAAATGTCGCATTGCTATCGGCTCCATCAACAATATTAGTAGTTCTTCCAGTACTGAACCATGCTGGAGGGTGTGGAAGCATCATTTGCTCATTTCCTTCCAACATTTTAATTAGAGAAGACATCAATGGACGATGATCTGGATGCTCTTGGATGCATAAAAGAGCAATTTGAAAGCATCTTAACGCTTCATCCTCCCGAAATGCATTTCCCAGCGAATCATCGACTATCTGTACCGCTCTCCCTTCATTCCACAGATTCCATGCCTGATCAACAAAATTAATTGCAAATAATAGATGATTCATAATGTGCTAAAAAAATTCAGAATAAATTAATAGGCAGAATACTCGTCCATACTTACATCTTCAAGAAAGTCACCAGAGCAACTGCCACTCACAATCTGGAGGAGTATAATTCCAAAGCTATACACATCTGTTTTAGCTGAAATTTTTCCATGTACTAAAAAGTTCTCTGGAGCCAAATAGTCACTCCATGCACAAAAGTAAGTTAGACAACGGGAAGAATCTTGCATGGAGAGAGTAAAAGGAAATGGATACACTTACCTAGTCCCTGCTATTCCTGCTGTTTCCAGTTCAGATTGATTTAATTCAAGAAACTGTCTTGCAAATCCGAAGCCGGTGATTTTAGGGTTCATCTCAGAGTCAAGTAGAATATTTCTCAAGTTGAGGTCTCAGTGAATAACTCTTGGTACTAAATCATGATGAAGATAAACTAGTCCTCGATATTTTGATGCTCAAGACTGGGAACCACAATATTCTCACTTTTTATCTTCTCTAACATCCACGCAGAAGACAATGGAATCCTGCTTACTGAAACTACCTCTCCTGAAGGGAAGACAGCCTACACAAATGCATGATTTCATGATCTTGATCACATCAACGTGACCATAATTGGAACAAAATAGTTCAACTGAAAATTGACCACAAAGAAAAAAACCACCTTATAAACAACTTCGTTATATCTGCCATATCCAACAATATTTGAGGAGAAAAGATTTGTGGCAATTGCGGTTTGATCCCAATCGAACTTGAGCAATTTTACACCTGCAGCATAAGGATAAGTTTAATGATAGAGTAGCATCACAATTAACTCAAGAGCATTCGGTGAAAAGTCTGAAACAAGACTCTGGATAAATTTTTCGACATACCTGAAAATAACAACTCATATTCGGATGGTTTGACTCTTTTCCAGAGTGCATCCCATAGCCAAAATCTTGATGGCTTATTCCTTGTAGATTTTCCCTTATGTTTTCTTCCACATACAAGATCAGAATTAAACACTTCGGTCTTAGTTTGTTGGTTCAGAGGAAGTGTGAGATTCTGCATATCTATACTCTCTGCAGTTGGCGATGCTGTGCATGATCCCAGAGTTTCGTTTAAAGGATGGATATCATCAGCGAAAATTGCTACCTCATCCAACCTTAAAATTTTGTTGTCCTGTTGCTCAAGCGCACACTCGAGTTGCAGCACTACTTGTGACATTGTTGGCCGATTCTTTGGTTCATCGTTCAAGCATCTTTCAGTGATCCCCACAAATGTCTTCAGGCTATTTGGTGAAATTTCACCTCTCAGGCTCGAAGCTACAATCTGATTCACTTCTCCTTTTCTAATCTTTTCTCGAGCCCACATGCTCAACAAACGCTCCTCATCTGGAACCCATGAATCTACCACTGCTCTCCCACATAATATTTCCAACAGCACCACACCAAAAGCATACGTGTCACTTTTTCTCGTTAGTTTACGGGTGGTGAAATAAATGGGTCTTGATAGCCAAATGTTCCCTTAACCTTTGTGCTCACATGGCTCTGTAACTTGCTTCTGACTTCAGCTTTGGCCAAGCCAAAATCTGAGACCTTAGCTACAAAATTGCATCCAGCAGAATGTTAGAAGCCTTAACTCTGTGGCCTGTGTGAAGATAATCTAGCCCCCGAGCCGCTCCAATGCAGATAGTTAGGAGTTGCTTCCGTGTGAGAGAAGCAGCATCAATGCCTCTCCTTGCGAGGTTGTAGAAGTGGTCAGCCAGTGTTCCACAAGCTATATACTCATAAACAAGTATCATTTCCCTGCCCTCACTACAATAGCCGATTAGAGAGACAAGATTAATATGTCGGAGCTCAGAAAGTGTTTCAATCTCCATTAGAAACTCATGTGCCCCTTGACTGGAGTTCGGTTTTAACCTCTTCACTGCAACAGTGTTTCTCTCTTTGTCAATGAGGCCTTTGTAGACTTTACCTAAACCACCTCTCCCAATTAAAAGTCCATCACTGAAGTTCCTAGTGGCTAATTGCATCTCAGATAGTGAAAAGCGAAGACAGAGTCGTTCAGCCCTGGCTGACGGCCTGCTTACCGCCCCACTACTGCTGGCTTCCGAATTTTCCCTCAACTTATGAACAATGAAACAAACAATGGAAAGCATTGTTATTGCAACGCTCCCAATTGCATTTCCATTACCAAGAACCAGTTTGAGTAAAATTTGGATAGTTTGAGAGGTTGAATCATGGGATGGAGGCATGGGAACAGGACGTTGCTCAACTTCAATATTTCAAATCCTTTAAGGGGTCCATCCATAAATTCTTCATTAGATTGCAGACAAATCAAGATATCGCGTTTACCCTCTCGTTTATGGCCATTCATCATGACAATATAGTCCCCATACCAATGAATGCTACTACCATCCCTTTCTTTGACTACCATGTCAGAGTTGATATCAACAACCATTTTATTAATGAAGACCCTAAACTTCAGGGCTCCAGTTTCAGCCATCTTAAGTCCTAGCTTGGAGAAATGGAGCCTGACCAAGTACCTGAATCCCACCTCTACAGATACCTTCCAGCTAACATCGTTACTATTGCCTACTTCCTTAGGAGGGACAAAAATGGCGGATGAAACTCAGTCCTGTTTAGTATTTAATCGGTGTATTATCTCAAGTGCAATACTATTATCAACATTAACCAGTGAATTCCGACCAACAACTTGTAATCCGATATCTCCACCCTGGATGTAAGAAAGACTAGCAGGCACCGAGATGATCTCAATGCCATTTATGAAAGCATATGCATCTTTCGATTGACTAGGTTCAGCAGAGAAGGATATGTGGATTAATTGTTTATCTTGTATGACTAATGTTAAGTGTAAAGATAAGCTGAGTTTGAGTACTGAAGATTAGTCAGGAATCTTGATCCTGAGTATTGGATCCTGAGGAAAGCATCCTGAGCCTGAGTGAAGACTTGATCCTGATTCAGGAGTGTTCTGATCCTGACACTCAGACTGACTTCTATCCTGAGTGGTCAGATCAGTGAAGACACTGAAGACTCAGTAGAACTGAAGGCGAATCCTGAGAGATCATCCTGAGCTGAAAATCACCTACTCCCTGAGTCACTCAGCATGAAGACGATTATGAGCTGACAGTTATAAAACAGAGCATGGTAAAGGAGACTTCACCAGAGTGATAAAGTCGGTTATCTGGACAGCTGGCGGTGCATTCTCATTGGACGCCGGAACAGTTATTCAAGGCGGTTATAACCATACGAATCTCGTTGATTGGTTAAGAGCTCAAAGGCAGTTGAGGGTCTGATCTATAAATACGTATTCATTCCAGGATTTACATAAGGAAATATTATGTAATTCACTCGATACTTAGAGAGAGATTAGAGTGAGAAAGCTTTGTACTCTGTAAACATTATTACATTGATTAGTGAAGTGAGTGAACCCCATTCGTGGATGTAGATCAATTTGATCGAACCACGTAAATTGCTTTGTTCTTTTGATTTCATTATTTCTGTTGAGTGTGTTCATCCGGCAAGTTTCCTGTTGTTCTGATTACTTGAAGTCTTATTGAGCTCGATTCAGTTCTGATCACATTTCACAACAATTGACGCCGTCTGTGGGAACGAAGGAAGAATCAACCGGTAAAATCATCAATCATGACAGCTACCAAGCTGGAATTTGAGAAATTCATTGGAGCAAACGATTTTGGTTTGTGGAAGATCAAAATGAAGGCTCTCCTGACTCATCATGGGCTGGCCAATGCTCTGAAGCCTGAAGATCAATGGTCATCTTCTTCATCAGAAATCCAGGCAAGAAATAAGAAATATTGGAAAAGGCTCATAGCACAATCATCTTGTGCTTGGGGGATAAACCTCTGAGGGAGGTGTGCAAGGAGAAGACTGCCATTGAGGTTTGGAGTAAGCTGGAGAAGGTGTATCAGACCAAGTCTGTCACCAACAAGTTGTTCATGAAGCAAAAATTGATGTCATTCAGGATGAATGAAGAGAAGGAGTTGATAGAACAACTTGAGGAATTCAATAAGGCTGCTGATGATCTTGAGAACCTGGGAGTGGAAATTGATGATGGTGATAAGGCTTTGATGCTCCTGAATTCTTTGCCTAAGTCCTTTGAAAATTTCAAGGATACTTTGCTATTTGGGAGGCAGGACCAATTTTCCTTCGATGATATTCTTGGTGCCCTGAAAACGAAGTCTCTTCAGCTACAAGCTGAGAAGAAATATTCAGGTCGGGCTGAAGGATTGAATGTCAGGTTTAACAAGGGCAAGAAAGAGTTTCAGAATAAGAAAAAGAAGAACACAAAGGGGCCAAAATCTGGTGATTTTGTTGAGAAGAGGAAATGTTTTGCTTGTCACAAAACTGGTCATCTCAAGAAGAACTGCCCTGATAGAAATAGGAATCAGGGAGAAGAACAAAAGGCTGATATAATTGTTGCTGCTGAAGGTGGGTATGATAGTGCTGAGGTGTTAACGGTTACTAACCTGAAACTGAATGATGAGTGGGTACTGGATTCTGGATGTTCATTCCATATGTGCCCTGATGAATCATTATTCAGGGAGTTGAGGAGGTTTGATGGAGGCTCAGTTGTGCTGGGCAATAATCAAACATGTAAGGTGAAGGGGAGTGGTTCTGTCAGGTTGAAGCTGCATGATGGAGTAGATAAGATACTCTCAAATGTGAGGCTGGTGCCAGAACTGAAGAGAAATCTGATCTCTCTGGGTTCACTGAATCAACTGGGTTACGAGTTTAACACTGAGGATGGTTATATCCTGATAACCAAAAACAAGAAGGTATACATGAAAGGCAAGAAAGTCAATGGGTTGTATATCCTGATTGGAAGCACTTCTTCAGGGTCAGCAAACAATGTTATGGACATCACTGAGGCAATGATATGGCATAAAAGGTTGGGCCATATTGGAGAAAAGGGGCTCCAAGAACTTTCAAAGCAGAAGGCATTTGGGGAAGCAAAGGTGATGAAATTGGATTTTTGTGACCATTGTGTCCTGGGAAAATCCAAGAAAATCCCATTCCCTAAAGGTAAGAAGACTACTGATTCACCTCTGGATTATGTTCATTCTGATATCTGGGGACCAGCTAAGGTGGAGACTCATGGAGGGGGAAGATACTTCATGACAATCATTGATGACTTCAGCAGGAAAGTATGGGTGTTCATACTGAAGCAGAAGAGTGAGGTCTTGGCAAGGTTCAGGGATTGAGTCAGTGAACAAGAAAATAAAAGAGGAAGATCCATTAAACATCTCAGGACTGATAATGGATTGGAGTATGTATCAGAAAAGTTCAACAATTTCTGCAAGGAAAGGGGGATCACTAGACACAGGACTGTTCCTGCAAATCTTCAGCAAAATGGCTTGGCTGAGAGGATGAATAGGATAATCCTGGAAAAGGTCAGGAGTATGTTGTCAGATGCAAAGCTACCCAAGGTGTTTTGGGGGCAGGCAGTCAGTACAGCTTGTTATCTCATTAATAAGTCACCATCCTCAGCTATTGAGTTCAGGACACCTGATGAGGTGTGGTATGGAAGGATCTCGGATTACACTAACCTGAAGGTCTTTGGATGCTCAGCTTTTGCCCATATCAGGCAGGACAAGCTGGAACCTAGAGCACTGAGATGTATCTTTATTGGTTATCCCAAGGGAATAAAAGGATACAAGTTATGGTGCCTGGAACCTGGTCACAAAAGGTGTATTGTCAATAGAGATGTGACTTTCAATGAGAAAGTCGTGGGATACAATCAGGCCATAAGCTCTCAGGACTTGGATGGTATTATTTCAGAAGACGGAATTCAGGTTGAGGTGGAGAATCCTGACAAGAACTCAGGACAAGCAGGCACTGAGTTAGGTGAAAGCTCAGGGAGGACTCAGGAGGAGTCAGAGGATAGTGATACTGACGATCATTCTGACCACTCAATTTCAAATATTGAAGGCCAAGATCTCAGGAATTATAGTCTAGCAAGAGACAGACACAGGAGAAGCATACACCCTCCAACTAGGTTTGGTCAGGCTGACATGGTGTCCTATGCCCTGATAACCGCTGAAGAGGTGGAGCATCAGGAACCACAAAGTTATGCTGAAGCTGTGTCAGGCAAAGACAAAAAGAGATGGATATTGGCCATGACTGAGGAACTTCAGTCATTAGAGAAGAATAACACTTGGACACTTGTGAACAAGGTTCAGGGACAAAAGGTAGTCAGTTCCAAGTGGATCTTCAAGAAGAAATCTGAAATGGGGTCAGGAGGAAGAGAGAAGCTGAGATATAAGGCAAGGCTTGATGCCAGAGGCTTCACTCAGCGAGAGGGTGTAGACTTCAATGAGGTATTCTCACCAGTGGTGAAACACTGTTCAATCAGAATCCTATTGTCAAAGGTAGCTCAGGAGGACTTGGAGCTTCAACAGTTAGATGTCAAGACAGCCTTTCTACACGGAAACCTGGAAGAAACTATACACATGCAACAACCTGAAGGTTTTATCCTACCAGGAAATCAGGAAAAAGTGTGTCTACTGAAGAAGTCATTGTATGGGCTGAAACAAAGTCCTAGGCAATGGTATAAGAAGTTTGATAGTTTCATGATCTCCATAGGCTTTACAAGATGCAGGTATGATAGTTGTGTCTATCTTGAAAAACAAGGAAAGGAAGTACTCACATATCTACTGCTCTATGTGGATGACATGTTGATTGCAAGCAAGAGTCCTGACAGAATTTAGAGATTGAAGGTAAAACTGAGTAGCACATTTGACATGAAGGATCTAGGAAGTGCTAAGAGGATACTGGGCATGGAAATTATCAGAGATAAGGACAAAGGGAGGTTGTTCTTAACTCAGAAGGATTACATCTTGAAGATACTCAGGAGGTTTAACATGCATGAAGCCAAAGTTGTATCTACACCCCTTGGTCAACAGTTCAAACTGACATCAGGTCAGTGTCCGAAGTCAGAAGAAGATAGGGCACACATGAGTAAAATCCCTTACTCTAATGGGATAGGTAGCATAATGTATGCTATGGTGTGCAGTAGGCCAGATTTGGCACATTCAATCAGTGTGGTCAGTAGATTTATGGCAAATCCGGGAAAGACACACTGGGAGGCTTTTAAGTGGATCATGAGATATTTAAAGGGAACTGAAAATCTGGGGTTACTCTTCGAGAAGACTAAGGATGGCACTCAACCGCTTCAGGGATATGTGGACTCAGATTATGCTGGAAGCATTGATACGAGGAAATCCTTATCAGGATATGTGTTCACATTATATGGTACAGCAATTAGCTGGAGAGCAGTACTCCAGTCAGTAGTGAAACTCTCAACTACTGAGGCTGAATATATTGCAATGAGTGAAGCAGTGAAGGAAGTGATGTGGCTCAAGGGTATGATTAAAGAATTTGGAATCAGACAAAAGGAAGTTGCAGTTCAGTGTGACAATCAGAGCACAATTCATTTGGTTAAACATCAGGTCTTTCATGAAAGGTCAAAGCATATTGATGTCAGACTTCATTTTGTGAGAGATATGGTGGAAAAGAAACTGATTTCAGTGCAGAAGGTTTCTACTGAGGACAATGCTACGGATATGCTGACTAAGGTCTTACCTATTTCCAAATTCAGATATTGCTTGGAGCTGATCAAGCTGCGGTCATGGGATGTACCATGATTTAGGTCATGAGGTGGAGTGTGGAATGGGGAAACACTTACTTTAAGGTGGAGAATTGTTAAGTGTAAAGATAAGGTGAGTTTGAGTACTGAAGATTAGTCAGGAATCCTGATCCTGAGTATTGGACCCGGAGGAATATTCCTGAGGAAAGCATCCTGAGCCTGAGCGAAGACTTGATCCTGAGTCAGGAGTGTTCTGATCCTGACACTCAGACTGACTTCTATCCTCAGTGGTCAGATCAGTGAAGACACTGAAGACTCAGTAAAACTGAAGGCGATCCTGAGAGATCATCCTGAGCTGAAAATCACCTACTCCCTGAGTCACTCAGCATGAAGACGATCCTGAGCTGACAGTTATAAAACAGAGCATGGCAAAGGAGACTTCACCAGAGTGATAAAGTCGGTTATTTGGACAGCTGGCGGAGCATTCTCATTGGACGCCGGAATAGTTATTCAAGGCGGTTATAACCATACGAATCTCGTTGATTCGTTAAGAGCTCAAAGGCAGTTAAGGGTCTGATCTATAAATACGTATTCATTCCAGGATTTACATAAGGAAATACTGTGTAATTCACTCGATACTTGGACAGAGATTAGAGTGAGAAAGCTTTGTACTCTGTAAACATTATTCCATTGATTAGTGAAGTGAGTCAACCCCATCCGTGGATGTAGATCAATTTGATCGAACCACGTAAATTGTTTTGTTCTTTTGATTTCATTATTTCTGTTGAGTGTGTTCATCCGGCAAGTTTCCTATTGTTCTGATTACTTGAAGTCTTATTGAGCTCGATTCAGTTCCGGTCACATTTCACAACAACTAAACTGAATTCCTTGGTGAGAGAAGTCACACCAAGAGCATTGGCAGTAAGCGAAGCGCTGAAGTTACCAAGCAAGGTAAAAGGACCGGCTTCAACAGTAAATAAGTCTTTCAACCCCTTAAATCCTCTGTATGGAGATGGATTAAAATGAAGACGGATAATTTTCTGACCTGGATTCACCTGAAACGCATACGAGAAGTGGGAAAGTGAGACTCGTGCGGACTTGTAGGGAACTGGATCAGCAGAGTTCAGCTTACTGCTTGCAGTTGAGGTGGTTGATGAGCCCTTCAACTGCAGCGATGCAGATGCTCTTGGTTGAACATCTCCGAGCCATTTTGTTCCACTGTAAGCTAAAGAAGTTCCAGCTGATCCACAATTGATAGAAACTATATCTTTTTGACTACTGCCGACATTCATGAATGATATGATGAAGTAGAGAAATGTGAAAGTGAGAGAGACTTGAGAGGAGGGGTTCATGGTTGGAGAGATGGTATTTGGGAAAGAATGAAGAATGCATTGTTTACTTTTGTTGTTTTGCGTTTACTCACTACTCCATGACTTGATCTTTCCTTCCTCTCATCATGGTTTACTTTGTCCAAGTCTTAAAATAAACATGATAATGGGACATGCAATAACATACCAACTAATTTACATGATAGGATTGGTGAATTTAAAGATAGAGGTAAGGGTACTGTGGTCAATGACAGCATGTTCAAAAAAATACTAGTATATATACATGTGTTTTAATCCTGTAAATTGATTGATGGAACCCATAAAAAATTAGGGAAAATAATTAAAAAAAATTGCCTCTTTTGCACAATCCTACAAAAGAAAAATAAAAAATTCTACACAATCATAGCTCTTTTACCCTTACTCATTTTTCCTACTGTATTCCAACTATATTAGGGGGAATTTTCGTCAATTTGGGGCAAAATTTTTCATATATATATATATATATTATATATGTTCTCAAAGAATTATTTCAAACTCAAAAAAGTTATTGTTGCATATATTAAATTAAAAAGTCTTTTATGCACCACAAAGGCATCTATAAACAAAATTCATGGTATGATATTAATACCATGAGATATATTAACTGATATTATATATGCATTTATTGATACTAGTAGACTTGTAAATTAAAATTGCAATGTAAATTATTATAGAATCAATATATAAATCAAATGATATCAATAAATATATTTAGGGCCCGCTTGGTTGGGATAATGAGGGTGGGAAATGGGAATGAATGGAGATTAATGAGGATTCACTACTATTAGTAGTGTTTGGTATTATTTATTATATATGAATAAAATCATAAAAACAAGTTAAAAAAAGGGTAATCACTAACTTACACAGTGACTACCCCTTAATGATATCCATTATCATTGACATTTTAAATTTATACCAAACGTCCGCTTAATGATATGTACAAGAGTGCACTAGTTATATCATGTGATTCAATTTTTAAATTATAATCACAAAGCCAAATTGGAGGACGCGTCTATGGCCGCTTGTCATCCTTCTTTGCTTCCTTGATGCATCTCACGAAAATTACTCTCCTATTCATCCCATAAAAATTTATTATTCTCCTATCTGTGCAGGTGCATGTGCATTGCGCCTCAATTTTCAAATGTGAAAGATTTTCTTCTAGTACACTTGGATCAAAGATACTGGTTGAAAATAGGGTTGGGATAAGTCGTGCTATGCAACAGGGTCTTCGACTCGATTTACTAAAAGTCTAGCTCGGCTCGATTCATTAATTCAACGAGTCAAACTCAAACTTTTTTTAAACGTATTTACTTATATATATCAGACTTGAGCTTTTCTATAAACCTTTTAAGCTTAACAAACTAGACTATATATATTAATAAATATATATTATATAATACATAAAAATACAATAAATATATGATAATATTATGCATAGTATAAACATAATAAATAAATATTTAATTATTTATATAATATTTTTATTAAATATAAATTAAAATGCTATTTGATGACTAACAATTTTTTAGCAAATTATTTTTCTTCATTTTAAGATTTAAAAAGTAAATTGTTATGAATTAATAATAGACAAACACTTATATAGAAATTTCTACGGATCTAAGATCTGTAGAAATATCCATACTCATGCCCATTAACCCACAAATTCATAACCCATGACCCTGACCCGTGACCCATGACATTAATGGGTTAATAGTAATATTGATTTCAAATCTTCATTTCACACCTCCTTCTCTCTCTGCTCGTTTTCTCTCCCACGTCTCGGTTCCCGTGTTTTTTCTCCGACGGTTTTCTACAGTTTTTCCGATGGTTTGAAGGTGGTTTCCGTTCCTTTTAAGGTGCGTAACTCTTATTTCATCCTTTTTCTTGCTTTTGTGTTGATATTGGTGTGTTTTCTTCTTCGCGACAAGGTTAGTGAAAACCTAGGTTTTCTGATTTTTTTATGCTTTTATGTTGATTATTGTAGTCGCGTTTGTGATTTTTACTTGTTTCGAACTTGTTTTTCCGTTTTGTTCATCGTAGGGTTTAGTTTTTGTTGATTTTTTATTTTTCAGTTTTGCATATTATTGTTTCTGTTCTCCAGATTTTGTTGCATGTTAATGTTCTGGTTTATTTTTGTTTTTGTTAAGCTTGATGATCCTTTGGTTGTGTTGTTCATGTTTGTAGTATGAAAGTTTCTGGTAGTAACATAGATAGTTACTGTATTGTAACATATATGTACGTATTTTGTAACACAGTTTCTGTGCATGTTTTATTTATTTTATTATGAAGTTTTGTTAAATCTGTAACACAATGTTCATATTTTCTATTTTTGGTCTTATTAGTTGTTATTTACATATTTTTTCTTCTGTTTCATTTTAAGTTTTGTATTATCATGTTTATATTCTGTAGTAATGTGCATATATTATTTCTTATTAACATCTATTGATTAGTAACACAGTTTGCATGGATAGTAACATGAATTATATTGTTTAGTAACATATATTTTGTTTAATTGTAACACAACTTATTATGATTGCAGAAGTGTTATCCTTTTTATTTACTAATTAACATTTTTATAATTACTGAGTAGTAACACATTTTACTGTTTTAGTAACATTTTTAAGTTTATTTAGTAACACACATGTTATTTAATTGTAACATAAATGAATTGTTTCTAATGTTTATTTCCCTTTTTTAACAGAATATAAAATGGCTTCGGATGATTCTCCAGTTTTCCTGTTAGAAGGCCCTGCTGCACCATCGCGGAGGCAGGGCAGGCCTTCTAAAGGTAAAAGTACCGCACTCGTCACTGTTTCTTCGCAGTCGTCCAGGTATTTTTATTTTTCTTTGTGTTTCTTGCATTTTATGTTACATATATGTATTTTTATGTATTAATGCTCTTTTATTTTCTATTTTGAAGGGATTTTACTCCTCACTCTAGACCGACTGCTTTATTGGAGCTTCTTCGGATTCTAAATGATGAGCAGAAAGAAGCTATAAAGAGCATTGGTTTTGGTGGGCATTTGAATTTAAATCTTCCCAGGCTGTGTGGTTATCCCATGTTGAAGTGGTTGGTTGAGAACTTTAATCCTCATAGTTGGCAGCTATCAGTTGGGCGTTCTAGGAGTTTTGTCATCACACCTGATGATGTGCATGACATATTTATGATTCCTAGAAATGATGGCCAAGAGGTTGAGGTTTTTAACAGGGGAGAAGTTAATGTTCTGCTTAGGAAGAATTCCGCTTTGTATGATATCAGGCTTTCTTCGAGGTTGTCTTCACTCGCTGATCTTTTCAGAATTACGTTGAAGGATGGATGTGATGATTTTAAAAGGTTGTTTGTGTTTTTCTCGCTTTCTTCATTGTTTACTCCTACTGCAAATCATTCAGTTTGCAATCTTGTCATATTTAAGTCTATTGTTGATGTTAGTCGAATTGGGAAGCTTGATTGGTGTTCGTATGTGTTTTCAAAGTTGTGCGAGAGTGTTGAGTCTGTCCGTAATGGAGCCCACAATGTCACTGGTTGTTTGTTGATTCTTCAGATTGTCTATCTGCATAGGATTAAATGGCGTGGTGTTGATCTGCCTTGCTCCATCCCATTGATACAATATTGGGATGAAGAGAATATGCAACTTCGTTGCAAGCAAGAATCTGATGCTGGTTTGTATGGTGATGGGGATTTGATTTTGGATATTTATCCTGTGACAAGAAATAGTGCTTTGCGGATTTCAGCTGAGGTGAATTTGAAGACCTCTGTTTCTGGTAAAGTTGAGGTAATACACACTAACCCTTATATTATTGAATGTTAACATATTTTATATGTTTTAGTAACATATATTTTATTTTTAGTAATAATAATATGTATATTAATATAATTGTAACATTAATATTAGTGAATAGTAACATAGTTTTTTGAATCCTGTAACATATTTTTTAAATATAGTAACATTAATTTTATTTAATTAGTAACATTAATATTATGATTAGTAATATAGTGTTTTGAATACTGTAATATAGATTTTGTAAGTGTAGTAACACTAAATATCGTATTTTAGTAACACAACCATATTAATGTAGTAACATATATTATTGGTATACAGTAACATATTCTCGAGTATTATATTTTGGTGTAGGCTGTGCAGTTCAAGCTGGAGAATTTGTTGAAAGAAATAAACCAATCGTCATCTGGTTTTATAACTAAATTGTCTGAATTTAAAAGCAACTTGCCTGAATCTAATCCGGATTCTGATTCTCAGTTTTGGGGAGACGAGTCCTTTCTTAGTATAGTTGATGATCTTGTTGAGAATTTCAATCGTGCAAAAGATTTATCAGATGCACCTAATTTTGAATTGTTTCCTGATAGTCCTTTGTTTAAATATCGTTCTGATAATCCAACTCTTAAGGGTGAGCAGGTTTTGGGAGAAAATGTTGAAGTTGGTGGAACGGGAAAGGATTATGTTGGGAAAAAAAGTTGTCTAAGGAGGTTGGTGATGAAGGTGCAAGAAGAACAAGGAAAGCGAAGGAAAAAGCTGTAGTGGAGAGAGAGGAGGAGGCCGAGTATGTTGAAAGTGAGAGTGAGGAGGAGGAAGATCCTTAAGAGGAGGAAAGTGAGGAGCAAGAAGAAGATCCTGAAGAGGGCGAAACTGAGGAACGGGAGGGAGGTGGTGATCATGAGGAAGAAATTGGTGGAGAAGAGGAAGCTGGTGTAGAGGAGGAGGAAGAAGTTGGAGAGGAAGAGGGAGAAAAGAAGAAGAAGCAATTGGTGTTGAAGAAGAAGCTGGTTTAGAGAGAAATGCTGGTGATGATGAGGAAGCAACTGGTGAAGGATCTGGGAGTGAGAATCAGGAGGAAGATGATCAAGGTAATGAAGTCGATGTAGAGGCTGAGAAGGCAAAAGCTTTGGAGGATGAAGAGGTTTCTGTTTGTGAATTTCTTGTTGCAGGTTTTGGTCCGCCACATGGGTTTTTAAGCCCTCTTTTTATGGTTGAGAAGAAAAACTTGGTTAGGTTGGAGCTCTATGAGAGCGATCTTCTTGATTACATTTTTCACTACAAGGAGAATCTGTTGTAAGTTATTTTCTTTTTTGAGTAACACTGATTTTTATATATAGTAACATATTAAAGTTAAGTATGTAACATTATTTTTTTTTTAAAATAAAAGTAACTTATATATCTGTTATATAGTAATATATAGTAATGTAACAAGTAATATGTTACTTATATAATAAAATTATTTATTTTTAATTATTTTTTTATCTGTGTAATATGTATTTTAATTCTTTTTTTTATTAGTGAGGAGTTTTTTCTGTCCAAAGATGAGATGTATCTTGTTACCCGGGAAGATATGCTGATAATGCTTCCGCAGACCGATATTGCTCATAATATTCTAAATGCAATTTGTTATGTTTGTTCGTGTGGAAGCAATGTATCGTCATCCAGTTCTAGTTTGTCTCGATTTGTCTTTGGGTTGGATTACAATGTAAGTTTTCAAATATTTCTTTTTTCTTTCTTTTGTAATGTCATTTGTTAAATTTATTTATTCTCTTTATTTTTTTCTGTAGAGGCCTTTGAATGACATATTGAGGAAGCAAGGTTCTTTGTCGGATAATGAAAGTCAGGTATTTGGAGGTTGGAGAACTTGGGTTGAGACAACGTCAATGGAGAGGCTTATGTCTGCTGACTTGGTAATTAATTTATGATATAGTAACACTTCATATTTTATATAGTAACATATTTTTTGAGTAAGAGTAACATATATATATTATTGCATACTTTTTTTCTTTTTCAGATTTTTGTTCCTTTTTGTATTTATGAACACTACGTTGTTGCCGTTTTTAACTTAAATGTGGGGAAGATCCATTACTTGGATAACAGAATTCATGTTGATCAGCTTTCATATGATGAATGTCTGTTGCTTCTGGTTAGTTTTTTAAATTTTTTGATTATTTTTTATTTATTTTTAATTCTGTTTTATGCATTTTTTTTTTTGTAATGAATTTTTTTTATATAATTTGTAGAGGAAGTACATGGCAAAGTTTCTTCGTGAGGTTAAGCATCCGAAAGCTGATGCTGTGAAAAAGTACAAGATTCAGACAATGAGACTTTCATGGAGGTCAAGTAAAAATAACAAGGATTGTGGTGTCTTTCTGATTAATCATATTTTGAATTTTCAAGGAGATTTGTATGATATGCCAGACTTGATGCAGGTAACACGGTTTTTATAATTATGTAACATAGATTATATAGTTTAGTAACATATCATTTTATATATATTCTAATATCTTTGTTTTAATAGGCTAATTCCAGGATTTTTCTGAGGGCAAGTTATTGTTCGAAGTTTATTACATCAAATGTGAACAGGTACAGAAATATTATTTTGAAGAAGGTCCATGATTTTTATGTGAACAAACCGGCTCTGTTGGCTGCTTCGAAGGAACAAGGTTCACAAGATAAGAAAAGGAAACATCAACCTGTTACTTATTCGAAGAGGAATTTGAGATCGAGGAAGAAAGATTGAATTGTGGTTCTGGTTGTTTTTTATGTGAATTTGATTTGGTAAATTTGAATTGTTATTTGGTCTTTGTAGGCTGTGAATTTGGTTGGTCTGAATTTGGTTGGATACTGTGAATTTCGGGTGGTATTTTGGGTAAATTTTTTGTCAATATGGGTGCACAGATATGGGGTGGTAATTGGTATTTAAGGTGAATTTGGGGTGAAGTTATTTAGATGTTTGATACATTGGTATGGGGTGAATTTGGTATTTATATGTTCTGAGGTTGAATATGTGGGTAGTTTTTCAGTTTTTGTTGTAAAGTTGATTCAATATTTGGGGATAGTTGCTGCAATTTTTGTTAAATGGATTGAATATTCGGGTAGTTTCTGTAGTTTTTGCAGTCTATATTATTTTTGGAATATTGTACATTTTATTATCTAGGTTCATATGCTTATTTATGATATTTGTTATATTTTAGTTCACAGGATTTTTTTGGTAATACTTATATTGGAAATTCATCCATCATAAGGTATATATTATTTTTTAAAAATTATATGGTAATACAGTTTGTTACATATTGTAACATTAATCTTTTGTTTATAAAAATCAGTTTTTTTATCAAATGAGGAAGTACAAGGGAAGATTATGAAGGTAACTTTTTTTATTTTACATAGTATTATTTACATAATAGTAACATAAATTTAATTGAATAGTAATATTGAATCAAGCCAATAGTAACATACAAATTTATTTTTTTGTGAATTTTTTTCTAAGACATAAAAATTATTATTTTGTAGAGAATATAATCAATTTTTAACGTTTTTAAAGATTTATAGTGATATTCTTTTAAAAAAATTAAATGTAACACTAATATATATTATATAGTAACATTCACAAAAGTCACTTGTAACATATTTTTTTAATTAAATTTAACACAAATAATTAGTCAAATAAGTTTGAAAATGCTCTTTGATCTCAATTTTATACCAAGAGTAACATATATTTAAATGTATAGTAACATATGTTCAATTGAGTATTCACAAATTTTTAATAAATTTATATTTTATAATTATTTGTTCAGCGCAAAAAGCAACATGCTTAAAATTTGATAGTAACACAGAGTATCAAAATTTGTAACATTGAAATAAGGTATATGTAACATATTCAATAGTAACACAGATTGTCAAATTTTGTAACACTGGCATCAGGTAATTGTAACATATCCCTGTAGTAATTGTCCTTTTTATAATACTATCAAAAGTCAACAGTAACCTATTTATATATTAACACAGTTTAATCATTTAGTAACATAAATAGCAACACAAATTTAAGTCAATAGTAATATATGCAAATAGTAACACAAATTTATCCATTTTGTAACACTAAAATAAGGCATCAGTAACATAATCTTCAACTCTAAAAAATATAAATGCAGTATAGAGAATGAGTTTTATATCAAATGAGCATTTGGTGTTTGTGTGCCATATTCCATTGGCAGTTTTTTCTTCTTTTTTTTGAGTTCCTTTGAAGTGACCTTTTATTCTTGCTTTCCTTCCCTTTGTTGTTGAGCGTTTAGGGTCTCGTATTTCAACTCCTTCCACAGTTTCTGCTGATTTTTTTGGCTGTTGTTTCGAGTAAAACTCATTTGCCTTCATTGAGTCTCTTTCCATACTTTCTTCTAGCATTTTTCTTGTTTCAGTGTCTCTCCCGCACTCCAATATAAGGTTGTAGCTCCTCCTAGCCATTTGATGTCTCCACGGAATTGAACTTTGTATCTTTCTTGCTTCCATTTCTGTGTTTTTTTCCCAAATTTGTAATTTTGCGTCCTTTGTCCACCTTGTACGTATGTATTCACTCGGTATTTCTTGTACCGAGTTAATATGCAGCACACGTATGCAGTGGCAACAAAATATGCCACACTCTTCAAATTTTTTACAGCTGCATTGTATTCTAATCATCATCTGTTCAAAAATTACCCTATTTGCTTCTCCTTTTACCGTTACATCATAAACAAATGTGGTATCTTCTCTTGCAATCTCCTGTGATGTACAAGATAGGCTACTTAGGAATTCGTTCTCAAATGTTTTAAAAATGGTCAGCGTGTAAACTTCTGCAGCATGTTTCACTATTCCGTTAATCATCAGACTTGACTCAGGCATAATACGCTGACACTGGAACTCGTCATTTGTCTCGTTTGTTCTCCAAGCTTTGACTGTTTTGTTGAATATTTCATAAAACTCAGTCAAGTCTGTAGTCTTTCTTGAATTGAAAGATATTGCACTGTTTGTACTCTCACTTCGCTGTGATGATCGTATTCCAGCTGAAAAGAAATCCTTGCTCAATGTCGTACACCATTTTTCTTTTAAATTGTAGAGCCTTTCAAACCAAGTATTGTTCTGCAGGTTATAATCATTAATCATTTTCTTCCAACAATTTTCAAAGTCCTCCCTATTGACACATCCGGATAGGCACTTTTTGAATGAATCTTTAAATTGGTTGTTGCTCTTTAACTGTGCAAACCTGCTCACTGCATTCTGGTGTAAGTGCTACAGACACAATCTGTGTCTTGTTTCTGAGAAAACCTGATTTGTAACACAGATTATATAATATATTAATACATAATATACTCTTAGAGTAACATAAATATTTGGTAACACATATTTTAATTGAAGAGTAACACAAATTTATAGTAACATTATGTTTAACTATAAAGTAACACTAATTTGTATTTTATGTAACATAAAAATATTATCATACATTTTCTATTGCCTTTGAAATTGCTAGGTCCTGGTCAGTGAATATTGTCACTGGACTCTTCCCAGCCATTGATTTCTTGAACATTGTGAACAACCACTCGAAAGTTTCTGTTTTTTCATTTGATAAAAATGCTATTCCAAACATAGTATTTTTCCAGTGGTTGTTTATTCCCACAAATGGCGCACATATGAGATCATACCTGTTAGTCTTATAAGTCGTGTCGAATACCAAAACATCACCGTATATATCAAAATCATCTCTCATCATTGAGTCTCTCCAAAAAATGTTACTCAACCTCCCATCTTCATTCATCTCTAACTTGTAGAAGAACTGAGGTTCCTCTTCTGATTGGATCTGTATCAATTCCATGAATTTCTTCACATCACCCCCCTCTATGTTACTTCTTTTAGTACCGTTCACATAGTTTAGATGGTCTTTCATCGTGTGTCCAATCTGCTCTTCTCCTCCAGCACTATAAGCTAGGTAACTGAATGAATCTGCTGGTTTTATACCAGATGATAACATGTCTACAATTGCCTCAGTCTTTCCACCCGTTATAGCTCTTTCAGAACGATGCAAATGGTTCCATTCTTTTCTTGTCAGTTGATGATTGTGCTCCATTATGTGTTTTGATACTTCATACTGTCCACATTCACTTAATTTTGCCCTCATCATTGACTTGCATTCTGTTCTTGTCCCTCCAATCTTTCTTTTTGTAGTTTTTTCTAGGGGTGGCAATGGGGCAGGGCAGGGCGGGTATTTAAATACCCATGCCTGCCCCGCGCCCATGCCCCGCCGCCCCGCCCTGCCCCATGCCCCGCCGCGGGGCAGTATGTTTTGCCCCATGCTTGCCCTGCGCGGGGCAGATCCGCCCCGCCCTGCCCCATTCTGCCCCATACTTCATATACTAAAATTTAATATATACATATATATATATAATTTAGATATATCCATTAAATCATATTCAACATAAATAATGAATCATGTTCAGCACATTATATTCAAAAACCAAGAAATTAAACCATCTTACAAGTCCTAATGAAAGTGTAAACCCTAATGAAAGAAAGTGTTTTTTATTTATTTATTATATTTTAGATATTAATTATTAATGTTTAGATCATAATTTAAAATATCTTATATATAATTTCTGATTATATTAGTGTAATAATAATAAATAAAAAATATTTGATATTATTATATTTATTTTATATAAAATATAGTATTTATATATAAATAATATATATTATTTAGTATATAATATTTTGCGGGGCGGGGCGGGGCAGGGCAGGGCAGTAAAATTGTAAACCCATGCCTGTCCTGCCCCATGCGCGGGGCGGGGCAGGTTGCCCCATTCTTAGGACAGGGCGGGGCGGGGCTGACCCATTCAGGGCGGGGCAGATCGGGGCGGCTACGGGGCGGGGCGTTTTGCCACCCCTAGTTTTTTCCTTAACTATTGTTTCATCGTCTGGACGTCTTTTACCTTCATTAGAGCACACATTATTTTTTTATAACAACACCTTTCTGCCATCCGTTGTCCTTGTTTCTATTGTTTTGCGTACACTAAATCCAACTGAACGGGCATGTGCACAGTACAATTTGTAGATTTCATCAATGGTGTCTCTTTTCATCCCAAGCAATGAGTCACTGAATTCGTTACTATCAAAGTTCTCTCCTTCATTTTCTTGATCAGGTGCATTATCTGACTCTTCTATGTGCCCATCAATAGATTGTATATCAGTGTCTTCTTCATTATGTATTCCTGCAATATATTATTTATAGTATAAAACATTAATTATGTCTAGTGTAACACTATCTATTCTTTTTAGTAACACATAAATTTGAAAAATGAAACATGTTTTTAATGAATAAAAGTAACTCTCTTTATTTTATTATGTAACAGATAATATTGTATCAGTTTTCATATTTTCTCAGATTTTTAAACATTCAGAATATGTATTTTTACATAGTAACACATAATTATATTAATTAGTAACATATAGGAAAGAAAACAGTAACATATTTTAAGTAATTATTTTTTTAATAGGTGCAAAATATATGTATATTACTAATATTTATTTTTATTTTATGAGTGACATAAGTAAATGAAGAGAATAACATATGGAATTGAAGACAGTAACAATTAACTAATTCCAGTAATTAGTAACACTTTGTAGGGCATAATGTAACATGAATATGTTCATTGAGTAACATATGGAATTGAAGACAGTAACAATTAACTCAATCCAGTAATTAGTAACACTGTGTAGGGCATAAAGTAACATGAATATGTTCATTGAGTAACATATTTTTCATATCTATAGAATTGTAACACTAGTAATTTTATTTTGTAACACATATATTATGAATATGTAACATATTTTTAAAATTCATTTCATATGCATGAGTTACTATTTGATCTGTGTTTATGATGTTACCTGTTGTTGTAGAACCTATAGAATTTGGTCTTTCTATTATTTGGCAGTCTGAGAAGTAATCATCCATGTTTCTGCTGTATTTTTGGACTCTAATTACTTCAAAATCTTCTTCTGAATGTCGTTTTTGAAATTTCGATTAGTTTCCTTCTTCTTTCGATCGGAATCCTTTCTTTGTTGCTCGTTAATTCGTCGTTTTTCTGATGCGCTGTTGTGGGTTTTGGTGAGTTTCTGTGTTTTAAATATGGAATTCGCGAAATTTGGCAACAGAATCGAGTTTATTTGGTAAGATCCGGTGTTTATTTGGTAAGATCCGGTAATGACCCGGATTTTCGGCCGACCCGCGCCTGACCCGCTCTTGACCCGCGAGATTTTAAAAGATCCGGGTTTTGTGCTTGTTTTTGGAAATTTCTACCGTAGAAATTTCTACGCAAGTGTTCCTCATAATAATAATATAGTTACTGAAAATAATTTACTATGCATAATTAATAAGCCTCTTGAAAGCCTTTCAAAAAAAAACTCCTGAAAGACTTATCGGACCAGACCAATTTAATATAATACAATTAGGTGGTGATTGGTAGGAAATATTAGAAGTTATAAATTTTGTAAATAAAATCCATACAATGTTATTTGGTAGGGTGTAATAGAAAAGTTATATAAAATTAGTCCTAAAAAGTAATTTCACTTGGTAGGGCATAATATAGAGATAGAAAAAGTAATATCATTTGGTAGAGTGTAATATGTAGATATATAAGAACAAAAGTTACTATTCAAGTCATACAAAAATTGTAAGTTGGAAATGGTAAGATAATTTATTACATTGTGAACAGTGAAAAGGGTGTAATATGACCTCTTTTTTTACAGGGTCGGCCATATAAAAAACGGGTCAGCATAAAATTTGTATCCCCTACCAAACAAGATTAGTCGGTACAAAAATTCATATTATATCGATAATATACCCTACCAAACACCACCTTACTAAAAGCAATTTAATATACATAACTAAAAAAACATTTGAGAGGCTTTTAGGCCAGACATATTTATTAAATCAAGCCACTAATAAAAGTATATGACATGTAACAGATTAGGTTAGAGCATATTAAAAAAATATCAGACACAGACTGTCCAACAAAAATTCTAGCTCGGCACAGGCTTATTTCCACCCTAGTTGGAAATTAATGAGTAAATGAAAGAAGGGTTGGAAAATACTAAGAAGCAAAATTGAAACAAATTGCTCACGAAAATTATTGAAAGTATACTACTTTTCAAACAAACCCGTGTAGAGGTTATCATCGCACGTATAAACCTCTATAAATCTTTCCAGCAAAAAATAACGACTTTTTGAGTCCACTCCGGATTAAAAACCATTAATTTTCTTCACTAAATCATCAAATCTTGCTAATACCTTTGCTTTGATTCCCCCCTCCTTGCCCAATTTTTTCAGCAGGAAAAAAATGAAGCTAAAAGTTGTGTCTGAATTATTAGCTATGCTCATTATCCTATGCCTGTTCTGGTATTTCCAGAACATCCTTGCTAGCAACATTCCTGCTACTTATTCACTGCCTGATAATATTGCCATTTCTTGTGGTTCTTCAGGCAGTTTAACGACAATGGACGGACGTGTTTGGGTCGGAGATTCAGGGTCCCAATCCCCACTGCAGCTGCAGATCAAAGGCAAATCTTCCAACTCAAGAGCCATTCACCAACTCTATTCACCGGATTCTTTACTCTATAACACTGCTCGAGCATCCAGCCACGAATTCAGCTATGTCTTCCATGTCAAGCCAGGGCAGAAATTCATCCGCCTCCACTTCTTTCAAGATTCATACAAGGGTTTCAAAAGGTCAAAAGCCTTGTTCACGGTGAAAGCAGGCCCCTACACCCTCCTCAGCAACTTCAGCACGTCTCTTGCTTCTGATGTTTTGAGTGCAAAACATATCATCAAAGAGTACTGTGTTAATGTTAATGAGGGGCAAAAGTTGACCATAACATTCTCCCCTGCGCAGAGAAACCAGAAATCGGACAACTTCTTCGCCTTTATCAATGGTATTGAGATTGTTTCCATGCCCACTGGTCTTTACTTCTCACAGGATGGAGAGGCAGGAGCTCTTGTTGTTGGCCAAAAGCACAGATTCTACATAGATAACAGCACGGCGCTCGAGCTGGTTCAGCGGCTGAATGTTGGCGGAGCCTCCATCTCACCTGTCGAAGATTCAGGCCTGTTCCGCAGATGGGATGAAGACTCCGACTATTTGCTGGAAACAGGTGATCTTCCTGTTAATAGTTTAACTACGGTTAGATATAGAGGCACTTCATCATATATTGCACCAACCGAAGTTTATCAAACAGGGAGGATAATAACGATTGGAGAAAACAAATTGACCACCAATAGCCTTACGTGGAAAATACCAGTGGAATTGGGATTTAGATACCTAATTAGGCTCCATTTTTCTGAGTTCCAATTGGGATTAGAAAAGAGTGCCAAGAAGGACTTCTCAACCTTTTCAGTTGTGATCAATAATCAGATTGCTGAGGGCAATGGTGATGTTTCTCAACGGGGTGGGACATTTGGGGCTGCAGTTTATAGAGACTATGTTTTGATGATGGAGGGAGACAAAATGGTGGGGAAGCGCTACCTTGCCATCACTTGCCAGCAAGAGTTTGAGTCAAGAGAGAACAAATTTGTTGGTGCCTTGAGTGCTTTAGAAGTATTCAAGTTGAGCAATCCCGATAACAATCTAGCAGGTGCTGGCCCAGTTCCTGAGAAGTGGCATTCAAGATTAATACAACAGCACAAGAAAGCACATTCAAGTTACAGTATGAACATGATTGCTGCTGTGCTGACTGCTATACTAGCCTTACTGAATGTTGCTGTTTACCATATCGCAAGAGTTGTAGAATCAAATGCTCAGAGGAACAACAGATCATCGTCCTCAGATAGTCTATGCCGTCAATTTTCAATTGACGAAATCCTAAGGTCAACCAACAATTTTGATTCTCAATTCAATATTGGCAGTGGAGGATATGGCAGAGTCTATAAAGGAAGAATTGATTATGGGGCTACAGTTGTTGCAATCAAGCGAAGGAAACCAGAGTCCAGACAAGGGGAAACTGAGTTCTGTACAGAGATCAAGACGCTAACCAAGGTCAGGCATGTGAATCTCGTCTCTCTGATTGGTTACTGTAATGATGGCGAAGAGAGGGTGCTGATTTATGAGTACATGACTCGAGGGACTCTTTCTGACCACCTCTATAAAATGAGCAGACATGGGAAGACTAATCCTCCACTCCCTTGGGAACTGAGACTTAAGGTGTCAATCGGTGCTGCACGAGGTTTATATTATCTTCACTCACGGCATAGGATCATACATAGAGACGTGAAAAGCTCAAACATTCTGCTGGATGAGAACTGGGTGGCCAAGATCTCAGATTTTGGATTGTCGAAAATGGGGCCAGCAAATGACTCATTCACCCACATTAGTACCAATGTCAAGGGTACATTTGGATACTTAGATCCTGAGTACTTTTTGACTCACAAGTTAACGAGAAAATCTGATGTTTATGCTTTTGGAGTGGTTCTATTTGAAGTTATATCTGGAAGGCCTGCAGTGGACATAAGACTTGGTGAGGAGCAACATAGCCTTGCTGGATGGGCCAGATATTGCATACGTGATGCAAAAGTGGATCGACTCATTGATCATAACCTGATGGGGCAGATCTCACCTGCTAGTTTGAAAGTGTTTGTTGGAATAGCAGGCAGATGCTTACAAACTCTACCCCAGGGAAGGCCTACAATGGCTGATGTAGTTATGGGCCTTGAGTTAGCTTTGGCATTACAACAGAACACAGATTCAACTGACCAAATGGAAGAGGAGGATAATGTGGCAAGAACGGACAGTTATCAGAGTGATGGGGTTATTTCGATGGATGACATAAGTCTTCCAAAAGGAGAATCAGATAGGATTATCAATGATGATAGCCCTAGCTCCAGTACAAGAAGCAGAGGCAGTGATCAGAAGAATGAGAAAATAAAGGCCAAGGAGAACGGATCCAACAATAGTTTGGCAACAAGATGGTGGTGGGATCCTTTCGGCATTTTTCCAAGGACATCATCAAAGTCAAAATCTTTACAGCAGCTGGCACAAGTACCAATCCACCAGTTTCCACTCCAGGAGATTCACAATGCCACGAACAACTTCAACAACAGTCTCATCATCGGATATGGGGGACAGGACAGTGTATTTAAAGGATATATAGATGGTGGTAAAAAAGTTGTAGCAATCAGATGGTCAAGAAGTAGAGAATCAAGGCTATCCATGATAAATGAGCTGCAATCAAAGAAAGAGATTCAAATGAAGGTCTCTCCAACACAAGATCATGTGGCCTCCCTAGTAGGGTATTGCGAGTCAGAATCTGAAATGATTCTCGTATACAGTTACATGGCAAATGGGACACTCTATGACCATCTTCATGAAGCTTCCAAGGATCCTCTTCCATGGAAACGAAGACTTCAGATCTGCATTGGTGCAGCACAGGGTTTGATCTACATTCACTCCACTATCAAGCATACAATACTTCATCGCGAGTTGAAATCAACCAACATTTGGTTAGATGAGGACTGGATACCCAATGTCTCGGAATGGGGTTTGACCAAAAAGAGAGGAAACAGTCAGGTGCCAACAATTGCGAGGAGTAGGTGGGGGCATTTGGATTCAGATTACGTCAGGGAAGAACAAATAACAGAAAAGTCTTATGTCTACTCATTTGGTCTAATTTTGTTTGAGGTGCTGTTTGCTGATAAAGAATCAGACCGTCGGCTTGACGAGGATCAAGTGATGCTAGCCCAGTGGATCAAGTCCTGCATGAAGAGTAACCTTTCTTGTTGTATTGACCCATATTTGGTAGGAAGAACATCACCAGATAGCCTGAAAATATTCATAGAAACTGCCGGAAGATGTTTGCTTGAAAATGGAAATAACCGGCCCTCAATGAAAGAAATAGTGATAAGACTCGAGGAAGCTCTAAAGCAGCAAGAAGCCACAGAAGGTACCAAGGGCAATCAACTCCAAAGGTGATGAAATTCATGTTCACTTTCATTAGTAGCTTTGACAGCACCTATATACCTAGATACCATGCTCATGCATTCTTCAAGCATGTATTACTGCTACGCAATTAATTGAATTGAACATCAAATTAGCAAAAGTTGGATTATGTTCTTAAACTACTTTACATTTTATTCAAAAGGAAAGAATGTTTCCCCAGGTACTTCTTTCATTTTTCTGAATCCAAATGCATAGACCTAAACAAGTTTAATGTGCCAAAACACCCTCTTTTTATTTACAACAACAGATTTAGCACACAATGAGTTGCTTTCATCCTATGTAAAGTTTCTCTTATCATTTGGTGTTCAGTTCAACATTTTTAGGTTCAACGAAAACTCAAACCTCCATTACAGTACATCACAAAATTTCAGTTAATAACAGCCCATAGTACAATTTAATATGATCCAATGAATTGCAGCTCTACGCATAAACACATCGCCGTTGTTACCAGTAAAAACACAAAATTTGAAAACTCAGCTTTCGATATCTTACACAGAAATCTCAATTTCAGTGATGCAAAATACGCATATCTCCTATTCAATGTTAAATTACTAGCAGAAGGAATTAGCAAAATCAAAGAGAAGAGGAACCGAAAAGAACTTACTAGAATCGTAGCCTTTGATGAGATTCCTGGGTAGTAAAACTTCTACCAAACGTGAGGCCACAGTCAGCAAAAAACCTCGCTAACACTACCCCTAACTCTCACAAATATTTTTTATTAATATAGGTGTCAAAAAGTTATTTTATTCATAAAATTGTAAGGACATCTCATCATCTTCCCAATGCAAGAGTCCAGCCCCAACATGCGAAAAGATAAAACCCAACATTAAATCAATATTCAGTTTCCGGTCTCAAATTCGAGGGTTTTTGGTTGGAGCATTTCTTCGACATTTTGTTCCATCGCCGGAGAGTGACTAAGCATCAACATTGCGTCTCTCTCTCTCTCTCTCTCTCTATATATATATATATATATATATATTTATATATATATATCGCTCGATCTACTTCTTTTCTCCATCCTCATTTTCTAAATTGAATAATTAATTTGATTCTTATTACGGAAAATTTACATTTTTATCCTATAAGTTTCGTTGATTTTGGTTTTCGTCCTCTAAAATTTTGAATTTTTATTTTCGTCATTTAATTTACCAAAAATTATAATTTTCGTCCTCTTAAATTTTAAATTTTTATTTTCGTTCTTTAACTTATAAAAAATTATGGTTTTCGTCCTCCAACCGCCTATAATCAATCATACAACCGGTAATACACACGTAGATCAATTTTTTATATTTTTTAAGCGAAATACTAACGTGGGGTATTTAGAGTAAATTAGGTCTTGATGGATAAAATACAAAATTAACTATAAATTCTCTCCCAAATCAAAACTCTAGTCGATCAAATCTAGGCATGGGGCTTGAGAGAATTAGGAAAAAAAGGAAGAAATATCTCAAATCAAAACATCCAAAAACCTAAATTCTTTTGAGTGCATACTCACTGTACGAAAAGAAAGATGGATGTCTTCAAGAAATTTGTATGAATCAACGAGTTTCGAGCGCAATATTAAGTGTCATTGTGGTTTCGTTGCACGGTTTGTACATTATATTCAAAAAATGATTCCGAACAGAAGATTCTATGGATGTAAGTATTGGACGGTATTTGGGAGAGAATTTACGGTTAAAAGTGTATTTTGTCAAGACTTAATTCCCTCCAAATACCCCCACGTTAGTATTTTGTTTAAAAAAAGGAAGAAAAAATGAATCCACGCGTGTATTACCGGGTGTATGACTGGTTATAGACGGTTGGAGAACGAAAACCATAATTTTTTGTGAGTTAAAGGACGAGAACAAAAATTCAAAACTTAAGAGAACGAAAATCATAATTTTTAGTAAGGTAAAGGATGAAAACAAAAATTCAAAACTTAAAAGGACGAAAACCAAAATCAACGAAACTTATAGGACAAAAATGTGTATTTTCCCTTCTTATTAATTGACAAATTCTTTTGCACTCGTTACGAAAGAAAACATGGTTTCGGGACGAGAAGAACACGTTCCACTATTGCGAATAATGGAAATTTGAGGTTAGGAATGTTATAATATATTGAAATATATTATTATATTATATGGACATAATATATAGATTATAGTCCAGTGGGCTTTAGGCCCACAAGACTTAGATGCTAGGGTTAGGTATTCTTTATATATTGTATATTCCCTTTGTATTCGATACATACTTCCATATTGTAAACGGCAGTTCATATTAGTATACTCTCCTGGTTGGTCGCCCCCAGATGTAGTCACTCCGTTACAACATGTTATCAGCACGAGTCTCTAGGAGCAATAAGGATTCACGAGAGGATTGCTCCAGCAGTTTTCGGAACGAATTCAAAACCTCAACCGTCAGATAATTAATTTTTGGATTTAAGCGACTACTGTGAGTTTTCTTAATTTATGATTATTTGAGAATAAAATCATGATTAGTATCAGATCATAGATTATGCTTATTATCTGGTGGTATATTCATGAGTCCATGACTTGATTGGTATATATATATATATATATATATTTCTGTTGGATGGTTAACGTGAATAGTTAATCTGAAATTTATTAATTAAATTCCATGTCTAGGTATATGATTATGATTCTGCTGGTTATATATCATTATAGATATGATTTATGCCCATGCTCTGAATATGCATCCCATAATCTGCAATCATCTACGTATGCAATCATATGCTTTTATATGAATATATATGCTTTTCGGTGTTGTTGAATAACAAAATCTGAAACGAAAACCGATTGTCTTCGATCGTATTAACCCCAAAATCCGATTCTTTTTCGTAACTCAGAAAATCAGTTTTTGAGAAATCAGAACCTGTTCTTACTAGAACAAAAAACTCGGATCATTGTTTTATACAAAAACCCAAAATTTTATTTGGGGATTTTTCCGATACCATTTTCGAAAACCAGATTCTGCTTCCAGAATTTTACATCCCTTTTTCGAAAACCCAGTACACAATTTTGAAAAATCGAATCGTTTTTGTCGATTCCAGAACACTTTTTCGAACAGGAAATCAAAAATTTCATGAATACAGAAATCAAAAACAAAAATTCTCTGAAACGAAACCAGTTTTCGCAAATCAGCAGAAACCTAATTCCGAAATTGGAAATACCCAATCGAGCCCTACCTGTGTGTACGCCGCATCGACGCGGCGACTTTCGATTCCGTGACTCCATCGGCCCCTGAAGCGGCCTTGATGGACGGTCTAGGCGAACACACGCCGACGGCAGACCACGCGACCGACGTCTGCGCGCGACGACGCGACTCGTTCTCCACCGGAGAGGACAACGCTCCTGTTCCGCGCGACGGTGCGACAGCACTCTCCGTGCGCCAGCGACGGCTCTCTGCCGCGTCGGCTCCCTGCTGCGCAACGAAGTAGGACTCCGCGGCGACGGCGCCGGCGCCTCCGCCCTGAGCGTGACGGCGCTCCCATCCCGTGCGACACGTGAACGGCGGCGCGAATAACTCGCGACGGCGCCTCCGACATGACGTGACGGTGCTCTGCGACCTACGACGGCAAAAAATTAGGCACACACAACGAACCCGGAAAAGTCGGCGATCGTTACGCCTTCACTAATGCGGAGTTTGAATCACAATTCGTCCCATAATTATTTGACAAAATAGATTTAGTCCCAAAATTAATTTTTTATTAGATTTAGTCCCAAATTTTTTAATAAGGTCCAATTTTAGTCCCAAAATTAACTTTTTATTAGATTTAGTCCCAAATTTTTTGTAAGGTCCAATTTTATTCCCAAAATTAACTTTTTATTAGATTTAGTCCCAAATTTTTTTATAAAAATTCGATTAGCAAAAAATTAATGAAATAATAAAAATACACTTTTTATAAAAATAATATAAAAATTAATGAAATAATATAAATACAAACTCGTAAAATCTAAAATAAAAAATAATATAAATACATAAAAACTAACGAAATTAATGAAAATTAATATAAAAATTAATGAAATAATATAAATACAAAAAATTAATGAAATAATATAAATAATATAAAAATTTCGTAAAATCTAATATTATTTCACTTTTTACCTTTAATTTGGGATTAAAATTGGACCTTATAAAATAATTTGGGACTAAAATTGGATCTTATAAAAATATTGGGACTAAATCTAATAAATAGTTAATTTTGGAACTAAAATTGGACCTTATTTGAAAATTTGGGACTAAATCTGATAAAAAAATAATTTTTGAACTAAATCTATTTTGTCAAATAGTTATGGGACGAATTGTAATTCAAATTCACTATTGCGAATGAGAATCGTGTACTCACATTCTGAAATCACGAACCCTTGAACATTAATGGGCTTTTCTCATATTGGCCCATTATTCTTTTATAATTAGTTGCTCTGCAAATCAAATCCTGGGTTCGTGACATACATGGGCTTGTTTTTTAATTGGGCCTGTATCTGGGCCTCCGCCTTTTAACCTAAATTGGGCCGAAGCCCTTTAATAATTAAAAAAAAAAACCTTTATTAATTAATATTAATATTAATTAAATAATTACTTATGCCAATTTTTTTAATTGATTGGGCATTTTATTTAGTTGATCCTAATTAATTTGGATCCTAACAATTATTTTTGGGTCCGATGTCCCATTAATAAAAATTCATAATGGTATTATGAAAGCCCAAATCATCAAATTTTTTTAAAGGCCTTATCCAATAATTATTTTTGGGTTCAAGTCCCATTAATTAAAGACATTAATAAAAGTCATCAAAACCCAAAATTAATATCCCATATATTAATTTAATTAATTTTTGTCTTAGCAATATTTTATTGATTGAGCCTTAATTATTAAATGCTACAAACAAATAATTTTAATAAATTTCCATTTATTAATTTTTGTAGCAATATGTCAAACATCACTAAACATGAATTCAATAAATTGGCATTTGATTGCCATAACTATTTGAAATGGGCTCTCAACGTTGAAATCAACTTTGTCTATAAAGACTTTACCGACACAACTAGACAACCATCTAAATCCACAACTGCCCAAATGGCACAAGCTCTAATCTTCTTAAGACACCATCTTCACAAATATCTTAACAACGAATACCTCACTGAAAAAGATCCATCGACGTTGTGGAAATCCCTCCAGGATCGATTCCAACAACAACATGATGTGATCCTCCCCGAAGCCAGACATGCTTGGATAACACTTCGTTTCCAAGATTTTAAGTCTGTAACGGAGTACAACTCCGCCCTACATCGCATAGTTTCTCAGCCTAAGCTGTGTAAAGAAACAATAACTGATGATCAGTTAATCGAAAAAACTCTTTCCACTTTCCACGCTAGTAATCTTGTACTCCAACTGCAATACATGGCCAAAGAGTATCAATCACACTCCTGAGCTCATTTCTGCACTTTTAGTTGCAGAAAAGCACAACCAATTGTTGATAAAAAATCACAATACTAGATCGGTTGGCTCACAAGCTGTGCCTGAAGCATATGCTACTCGGAGGAACTCTAGAGGCCGTAAACGTGGAAAAGGAAATGAGGCGAGTGGGGGACGCGGATCGACCCGAGGTCAAGGCCGTGGTAGGGGAAGAGATCGAGGTCGCAACAATGCACAACCTAGTGCAACTGAAAAGAATGCACCTCAAGATCAACCATCGAGCTCACGTGCACAGAACAAACAAGTCTGTCACAAGTGTGGATGCGACGACCATTGGTCTCGCTCATATCATACACCAAAACATTTGGTGGAGGCGTATCAACGTATGCTAAAAGACAAAAAGGGGAAGGCTCCTAAAGGTGAATCACACCACACCAACCTGCCCGAGGCAGGCTTTGTCATTGATAAGGATGACCTCTTGGGTGAACATATGACTATTGTCTACAAAAATAATTTAATACATTCTTGATAAAGTAAGACCTAAGTGATCCCTTGTGCGGCTGATCAATCATCGTCTGTAATCTTGGCTCTCCTTAGCATTCCTCATATCTAAACGTATCTAAAACATACACTTAAGTGCTTATGGAGATTAATGTTTTGTGCTTAGTAGATAGTGCTACTACACATACTATCTTAAAAGATAGACAATTTTTCCAAACATTAACTGAAAAGAAAGGAAGTGTCACTACTATTTCCGATGACGACATACAAATCGTTGGCTCCGGTAGAGCCTCGATCATTCTACCTAAGGGTACCGAATTAATAATCGAAAAAGCTTTATTGTTTCCACAATCAAAGCGTACACTCCTCTGTTTCAAAGACATTCGACAGAATGACTATCACATTGAAACAAATACTGAGGACAATAATGAATATTTGTTGATGACTCACTATTTAAATTATCGTAAACACATCGTCAAAAAACTTCCATCTTTCTAGTCTGGCTTGTATTACACATACATCAGACCCTCAAATCTCCATATAGCCCTTAATCCAAAATTTAATGATCCAAATTCTTTCAAACTATGGCATGAGCGGTTAGAAAGTTCAGAACAAACCATGATGCGTCGGATTCTATGTAATTCATCTGGCCATAACATAACACACAACAGAATCCCTTCTGTTAACGAATACATATGTGATGCTTGCACAATGGGTAAACTTATAATTCGACATTCTAGTAGTACAGTAAAAATAGAGTCTCCTAAATTTCTTGAACAAATTCAAGGAGATATTTGTGGACCAATACATCCTGCATCCGGACCATTTCAGTACTTTATGGTCCTAATAGATGCCTCCACTCGGTGGACTGATGTTACCATGCTATCCACCGATAATACTGCTTTTGCAAAGCTTATTGCCCAGATTATCCTGTTGATATCACAATTCCCAAATCATCCAATCAAATCCATGCGCATGGACAATGCCGGTGAATTCACCTCTAAGGCATTTGATGATTATTGCTTGGCATTGGGAATTAAAGTGGAGCATTCGGTCCCTCATGTTCATACTCAAAATGGTCTAGCCGAATCATTAATTAAACGTCTCAAATTAATCGCTAGACCGCTACTACAAAAATCGAACTTACCCGTTACATGTTGGGGGCATGCTATTCTACATGCATCATCATCAATCCAAATCTGACCAACTGCATATCATGAATATTCCCCTATTCAACTCGTGCGTGAAAATGAACCTAACATTTCCCATCTGCATACATTCGATTGTGCAGTGTATGTTCCAATACCACCTTCTAAGCGAACCTCTATGGGCCCACAAAGGAAACTCGGTATTTACATCGGTTGGGTATCTCCCACCATACTTAAATACCTCGAGCCTTTAACTGGGGATCAATTTACAACCCGTTTTGCTGACTGCACATTCGATGAAGACCTATTTCCGGCCTTAGGGGGAGAGAAAAATACCACAATTAATAAATGCCGTAAAATTACTTGGAACACAAAAGATCTTCAGTTCCTAGACCCACGCACAAATCAAACTTGAACCAGAAGTTCAAAAGAAAATAAACTTGTAATTGTTGGTCCCTAAAGAAGACTTTGAGTCTTCTTGTTTTGAAAATAGCTTACTATACAAACAGCTGAGTGCGCAATGTTTTTGTGTGCGGAAACGTTTTAAGTTAAATCCTTTTAATGAAAACCTTTTATTTAGTGCAGCAAGTTAGAACAATAAAATAAAGCAGATAAAAGACAAGATTTATAGTGGTTCGGACC
>JAPKLY010000103.1:57454-82988 GCA_026898435.1 Prunella vulgaris
GTTTCAATCCCAAAGATGATGGAAAAGGCAACAAAAAACAAGCTTGTCAATGATCAAAGAATCTTGCCGTCATAAATGAAGGTGTATAAATTCAACTAGGGAATCTGAACTCTTATTTGTAATGGAGCTTGAATAAATTATGTGAATGATACATTAGGTTTATGTAATATCCTTACCTGCAATCAATCATTTTTTGAGCTTCTTTCCTTTTATATGCATCTGAAATTTGCATTCTCTGATTTGATTTCTGTAATAAAGCCTTTGAATGCTTTGGAAAGGAAGATGTATGATAGTTGAACCCAAACATGAATACTAGAGTTTTGAACCTCATACCTTTACCCAAACAATGGGTAAGTAATACGATAGAGTTGCAAAGAACCATATCATGCAGTTAGTCGATCATGATAACAGTTTATGCATTGGGCATCAAAAGATTGACATTGACCGTTTCTTTACTGGACTTGTCTGTCAAGCTGAAATCCTTTATGACTATGCACGTCTGTTTTAACTTAAAATTGTTAATGCATATAGTACTCTGGAGGCATATAGCCACTCCATGCACGCACTTGGTGGGGAAAAAAAGTCAGCCACAGAAAAAAGAATGTCAGTAAAGGGAAATGGATACACTTACTGCATTGCTTTTGTTCCCAGCATTCTCAATTCCAGTCAGTCGGAGATTTAAAGGGTTCATATTAAGGTCCAGTGGCATGCTGCTTATATTTAGATCTCTGTGAATAACTTATAGTCCTGAATCATGATGAAGAAAAGTGAGTCCATGAGCAATTCCATTATCATTTGGACGCATACTGCCCACTGAAGGTGTTGTTCTTGCCCTTCATCAATAACAATAATTTCATTCAATTTCGAATCATCTTTTTCTTTAATGTGGATGGTGACATCACGAGAAAAAAATTCTTAAGGTACTAACCAATAAAATAAAATGAACTTTTGTTTTTCCATTAACTCATACAGATGTAGTAATTCATCCCCATCCATACCATAGCCAATTAGTTTGATGATGTTTCGATGTCAAAGATGGGAAGCAAATTAATCCATTTTTTAATTCCTTCAGGCCTAAAGCAAAAGATGATGAACGCCTTTTTACTGAAACTAATCTTCCAAAGGTAAGACAGCCTATACGCATGATTTATTCAGAGGAGAAATGGGTGAGACCTTTTAAAACTTATGTATGCAGATGGATTAAAATGAAGGTGGATCATTTTCTGACCTGGGTTCACCTGAAACGAATACAAGAACTGGGAAGGGGAGACTCGTGCGGTCTTGTAGGGAACTGGAGAAGTAAAGATCAACTTACGGATTGCAATTGTGGTTCTTGATATGCCCTTCAATTGCAGTAACGAGAAACATCTTCAAGCCATTTCCTTCCGGCTTCCACTCTGTGCTGAAGAAGCTACCATTGAGTTGGATCACTAGTATAGACTCACGAGGAAGCAGAGGAATATCAAAGCCAGAGAAACTTGACAGGGGAAGGAAAGGAACAATGGATATCTTGGAAAAGGATGATAGGTGATGACTTTCATGCTCCAACCCTATGTCATTTCAAGCAACAAGAAAAACAGATATTTGTTATTACTTGTTGAAAGAGACGACCGTCGTTTTCAATACATAATTCTGTCTTAAAGGTAACCCAAGATCATCACTTAACACCATTTCTTGAACTTTCTTACCTATCATTTTCAAAGGTTTCTTTCAATCACAAAGAAAACAGAGATTGGGATGAGAGAGATATATGAAACGAGGGACACGATAAAAGACGACGAAAATATCATACCTAGGGATAGAGAACTACAGGCTGTCATCTTTGCCTCCCAAGGTAATAATAATCACCATGGGGGAGCATAAATTCAATGAGAATGTGCACACATTTGATCCCCCCCCCCCCCCCCCCCGTTTTTTTTTTCTCTTTTCTGTGGCATTTGAATATTCATTATCAGATTAGCCATTCACCGTTATCAGCTCTTCTGTTGCTCAGTTCTTCTCCCAAATTTAGGGTTTTGCTTCTTAGAGCAGCCACCGATGATTTCAAAATCTTCACTTGCAGATCCAGAAAATGACCAATGGTATCTCCGCATACAACCAGTTTGATCATGAGGATTTACTTGGTTTTTTTTTCGACGGCCCGTTTCATATATATAAATTTGTAGTAATAAATTTCTGGAGAAAACAATGCTGGGTATCAGTTTTGTAATTTCTACTCACTAGCAGGAGTTGGAGATGGGAGGGGATGCCTGTTAGGGCTTGCATCGATGGCGCCTCGAAATTCAAGATTCGGTGCTTTCTGTCGAGCAATTTCACAAACACCTGGTGGATCTGGAATTCCAACACCTCAATCGATCGACGGATTAGTTATTCTTTCTCTTGTTCCTACGCGCGAATTTGGGGGGAAAAAAGAAAAAGAAAGACAGTGATTTCGAAATCTCTGAAATTTATACTCTCCATTTTTTTTTATAAGTTGGGTACTTGGGTTGCATACAAGCCCTCACATTGGGTTGGGTTGCGATGGGCTGGGCGACCCATTTTTCAATCGGGCTTGTAAAAGATGAATCCAGTCCAAGTCTAGCCCACGGGCTATTGGACCGGCCCAGCCCATTTATTTTTTAATTAAAAAATATGCTATAATTATTATTTCACTGCTAGTAACTCGTATATTTTCACAATTCACAAACTAACAACACAAATATAAAATAAAATTAAAATTACAATTTCAAACAAAAATAAAAATCATTACTTATAATGTCCTGTATTATAGAAGCATTTCATAGGTTCATTGTCCAACGACAAAAAAAATAAACATATAAGTTTTAATTTCATAAATAATTGAATATCTCAAAATAGTAATGAAGTGAAGATTGAGTTTTGAAAATATCAGAAGATTCAAAATAGTAAGTAGTAAAACACAATTTGATTTTTTTGATTTTTTTAATAAATTATTAATTATGTATTTATATTTTATATTAACACGGGCCAAATGGGCCAGCCCGCCGGGCCAAAACGGCTCGATTTTTTTTGGGCCATTATACTTCCAGTCCAGCCCGACCCATGGACCGGGTAAACCGGGCCGGCCCATCGAACCGGGCTGGAATTGTCAGCTCTAATTGCATATTTTTATGAATGTGAGTTTCTTTTTTTTTTTTAAACGTGAAAATAGAGCTGCGACGTTCCTGGAATAATGTAAAAATTATCTTGGAATAAAATCTTAATTGGGTCAACTCTTAGGTATTGGACTGAAGATTGTGAACCTAAACCAGGCTGGCACAGACAAATATAGACGGCCCATGTTATTGGGAATACCCTTTTTTTTTTAAAAAAAAAAAAAATTAGTATTTTATACATATTGTAGAGTATTGTCCAAATATATTTCCCATTTTTTATTTTCGTGATTTTTTGTATACATATGTTTAATTCTAGTTGGTAGAACATTTATCAAATGTTTGGATTTTTTTTTTTGAATATTTGATAAATGTTCATTCAAATTTTTTTAACAATTGACAAATATTCATTCTAAATTTTCAAATAATTTACAAATGTTCATTAATTTTTTTTCGAACATTGATCAAAAATAATATTCAAACATACACATAACGTTTGAAATTTGATGCCGAACATATGTATTTTATCCATCCTAGGGTTTTACGAAAATGCATTTTGTTTGGCCAAAATGTTCGAATATTTACCCCAAATTCGGTCCATCATATTCGAATATTTCTTTTCGACCACAAACGAAAAATTCATTGACATACAACCACAAATATGATCAAAATAATGCAATAATCAATAATCACTCGTTATTTTAATGACAAAACTAAAAATATATATAATATAATCATCTTATAAACATGCCAAAATTATCTGATTTCATGCCAATTTTTCAAAAAGTAAACAAATTCGACTAAGTTTTGGACAGAAACTTGATGGCGTCAGTCTTTAGTGACGAAAGAAAACTGGAGTGACACATTTTTTTAAATTTTCCATAGAAAATTGAGCGAAAGAAAAAAAAGGGTGAAGTTGCAAAAATAATTTTTACTTGAAAAGGACATGAATATTTTTGGAAGAGTATGAGTGGTGAAGTAAAGAGGGTGGTCAAGTACTTAAAAAAAATGGAGAGGGGGATATCGGCGTCCTTTTATATTTGAGTTTTAAAGTATTTCAAATTAGAATATACTCCCTCCATTTCAAAATATATGTTATTTTAGCATTTAGCACACATATTAAGGAATACTATTTTAACCAATAGCAATGCATTGGGAAATGATTAATTGAAGTTGATTGGGTGTTTTGGGGGAAAAAAAACTAAAATGACATATATTATGATAAAAGTATAAAAAGCTAAAATGACATATATTTTGAAATGGAGGGAGTAATTTATTTTTTCAATTAAAATTTTTATTTTAATTTTTATTGAAAACTCAAGGCCCATATTTTTTCTTATACACAACACAGCAATAAATTTTTATTTTTATAAAGAATTATTTTTTTATGAAGTATATTTTATTTAATTTTTTAATTTTTCATATTGTTAACAAACTCCACTACATTTATTATACATACTCAAAATTCATGGCCCAAATTAGGAGGAAATCGAAATTTTATTTTTAAGTATTTCTAATATAGGTGTAAATTATGAAATCTTTAATTTTATACATTATATTTTTAAAATTAATTAAAACGGAAATTTTGTATTGCTTCGAGTTTTTTTTAAATAAAATAAATAATTAAAAACTTAAAATTTAGACTCTTATATAAAATTATTTCTATTTTTAAGCCTGCTTTCTTTAATACTAAACAAAAGGAAATTTTAATATGATTTGTTAAATAAACTATGACATTTATAAATTTTTATTTTATAATTAATTTTAGTTCATACAAGAATCTCCTATATTTTTCAACTTTTTCAAAATTAAGTATGAGGTTCAAGTAAAATTTCCTAAGAATCCATCTCTAATTGGAAAAATAACTCCCCTTTCCCCTAAACATTTATACGGTCCAAAAAATTGAGGAGAAAATAAATATATTGAGGGGAAATACACATTTTTGTCATATAAGTTTTGTTGACTTTGGTTTTCGTCCTCTTAAGTTTTAAATTTTTGTTTTCGTCTTTTAACTTACCAAAAATTATGGTTTTCGTCCTCTTAAGTTTTGAATTTTTGTTTTCGTCCTTTAACTTACCAAAAATTATGGTTTTCGTCCTCCAACCGTCTATAACCAGTCATACAACAGGTAATATACATGTGGATCCATTTTTATTTTTTTTTATTAAACAAAATACTAACGTGGGGTATTTAGAGGGAATTAGGTCTTGACAAAATACATTTTTAACCGTAAATTTCCTCCCAAATACCGTCTAATACTTACATCCATAGAATTTTCTGTCAGGATTCATTTTTGAATATGAAGAAACCACAATGACACTTAATATTGCACTCGAAACTCGTTAATTCATACGAATTTCTTGAAGACATCCATCTTCATTTCCGTACAATGAGTATGCACTCAAAATAATTTAGACTTTTGGATGTTTTGATTTGGAGATCTTTGTTTCTTTTTTTTCCTAATTCTCTCAAGCCCCCATGCCTAGATTTGATCGTCTAGGGTTTTGATTTGGGAGAGAATTTACGGTTAATCATGTATTTTATCCATCAAAATCTAATTCCCTCTAAATACCCCACGTCAGTATTTCACTTAAAAAATAGAAAAAATTAATTTACGTGTTTATTATCGGTTATGTGACTGGTTATAGGCAGTTGGAGGACGAAAACCATAATTTTTGGTAAGTTAAAGGACGAAAACAAAAATTCAAAACTTAAAAAAATGAAAACTATATTTTTTGGTAAGTTAAAGGACGAAAACAAAAATTCAAAATTTAAGAGGACGAAATCCAAAGTCAATTAAACTTATAGGACAAAAATGTATATTTTCCCAAGATATTGATATTACAGTTACAATTTACAAAACTCTATCGAGTAAGTTTATGGTAAACTTGAATTTACATGAACTTTTATCACTATTATGTATAATCCTTATCATTATTATTCATAGTATATACTATGACTGTTATAAAAATATACTTAAGAGGCGCTTGATTCAAATTCTTAAATGGTAATGAGAATGAAATTTCATTTTCCTCCTTTACCCTTACATATGTTGAATGAGAGTTTATGTTCACGGTGGTTACAACATTAATGTTGTACTCCAATTTTGGAAAAATTGACAAAAAAAAGAATGTTGTTGGTTGTGGTATGAGGGGATTGATTGAGGAGGATGATTATAAGGTGAGATGAAGGTAATCAAATGATGTAATGATTACCTTATTTAGGAAAAAAAACAATGATATGTACCTCATTTATTCTCATTACATATAATAATTACTATGTGTATATCTCATTATTTTACCAAGCGCCCCTTAATTTTTCATGACATTGATAATTGATAAATTCGTGTTCACCGTAAAGAGAAACTTGAATGCAACTCACCTCTTCCTCCTACCCCAAAACCTGTTCGCATAGAAATCTCGAGTCTATCAACATTAATTTGCTTACTAACGCCTGTTGGAACTACTACTGGAGGTCGTGGCTGCTGCATTTGTTCTTTTCCTTTCAACATTTTAATCACATAAGGCATTGATGGACGGTGATCGGGATGGTCTTTGGTGCACAAAAGAGCAACTTGAACGCATCTTACTGGTTCATCATCCGCAAATGCACTTCCCTGCAGTGACTCATCTACAAAATGTATTGCTCTCCTTCCATTCCACAGTTTCCACGCCTAAATGCCAGTTATAGATGGGATTACATGTGCAGAAAGAACAATAATTTACTGCATTTTTGGACAATCAATGTGTTTGGTGGTGAAGTGAATAAACAGTAGTAATTAGAACTAGGGACATGTATATTTTGTAACAAAAGAACTAGGCTCTAGTATATCCTCAGTTTGAACCAAAAAATGCCCCAAGTAGTGCTGCAACTTGAGTTTGCAATTGAGCATCAGGGCAGCTGCAGAAAATTATGGTTCAATGAGATAGCAAGTTTTCCTGATGAGAAGTCAATAAATATGCAGAATCTCAACAAAGAGGTTAATGCTGATTTTATATCTGGAAGAAAACATAGAGGAAAATCCACAAGTAATAAACCATCAAAACCTTGGCCATGGGATGCACTTTGGAACAGATTTAAACCACCCAATATATATGAATCCTTCATATCAGGCATGGACATAAAATTTTATTATTTTAAGACCCAAAATCCGGTTTTGAATCGTTCATGATGTTTCTTCATGATTAAATTTATTCTATCTACTCACATATTTTGTAGTGTTGCAGGGGTAGAATGTTGGGCTGCAGAAACAGAACTGCCCAAGTTCGATTGGGATCAAATTATAGCTGCTACAAATTATTTCTCCCCTTCTAATATAGTTGCATGTGGCAATTTTACTGCTGCCATATATAAGGTGATTTATTCTAAATTTACCATTATACAATTTTTTTTTACAATGTTATTCATCTCAATATAATCATGCATCTCTATTACATAGGCTGTCTTACCTATTAGAGAGGTAGTTGCAGTAAAAAGGCGTTCAATGTGTTCTGCATATGACATGATGGATTTCCAATATGAGATTAATGCACTTCCAAGCCTTCAGCATCAAAACGTCATCAAGTTACTTGGCTACTGCACCGGTTTTGAAGAACTATTACTTGTGTTTGAGTTCATGCAAAACACAAGCATAGATAATTTTTAAGGTTGGTGCTTCCAGCTCATTCATCTCCTCATTGATTAGCAACTAAGTGAACTTTTTCTCGTAGGAAAACAGTGGAATCTTGAATAGGAATTACACTTCCAAATCATAATGGGTTTGCTCGAGGACTTGCTTATCTTCATCAAGATTCAGGACTGAGAGTTATTCACAGAGATCTCACACTAAGCACTATTCTACTGGACCTTAACATGAATCCTAAGATCTCTGCTTTCTACCTGGCTAGGAGTACTGTCGAATATCAATCTGATCAACTGCAAATGTCACGAGCGGTAGAGACATAGTAAGTTTATTTATTGCCATTTAGTCTCTCTTCCCATACTTTTTTTTTCTGTTGGCTGACTTTTCTTTTTGCATGTGGAGGTGGCTACATGCCTCCAGAGTACTATGTGCATGGGAATTTTTCTGTAGAAACAGATGTGTATAGCTTCGGAGTTATAGTCCTGGAGATTGTGAAGGGCAGGAGAGCGTCTGCCATTAACCTGTCGTACGGATCCCTTGCTAAACGTGTAAGTATAGATGAGTATTCTGCTTACTTTTTATTCACTTGAAATTGAAGACAGAATGAGGAATTCATGGTTACACAATATTCATGTATCTAATTCTAATTTCCAATGTTTATTTCATTTCACTGCCATAAGATTAAAAAAACAATAAGTATATTGCTAAAACTTCAAATGCAAAACTATCTATAATTGGCACTGTTGTTGGTCAGGCGAAGAAGCTGTGCAATAAAAGTAGAGCAATAGGTTCAGCAGATGATTCACTGAGAAGGACATTTCGGGAGGATGATGCAATAAGATGAATCCAAGAGCATCTAGAACACCATCCAACGATGCCTACTGTGATTAAGATGTTGGAAGGAAATGAGCAAATAATGCAGCCACGCCTATGGCCTCAAAGAGGAGTTTTGGCACATTAAACTTGTTTCAGAAAAGTACGTAGACAATTTTTCTTTCTTATGGGTTGAGATGCAAGGCGAGTTCCGTATTTTGCTAATTTGGATGTTGAATATAATGCATAGCAGTAATACAGGCTTGACAAAGGCATGATCTTGATATCTAGAGATATAGTTGATATCATATCTACTAATGAAGACATAGGCAGCCCATCATTGTTGCAGAAGGCATATATTTCAAATCACGAATTGTAAGGAGATGGGAGAAAAAGGAAAAAGTAGGGGAAAGATAGAGATGGAAGGGTAGAGAAGAGGGATTTCACAAATGACATGGTTTTGATGAGGAATTAAAATTTCTCCATTTTGAACATAAACTCAAATCTAAGTATTTATAAATTCACCTAACTTACTTGGAAAGTGTGGTTATTTGTGTGTGAAATCCACTGATTTCAAATTCACTCATCCAAATGGAGCCTAAGGTGAATTGTTTGTGATAAATAAGTGCTGGAAAATAGAAGTGATTAACTAATAAAATGCATTATGATTAGTTGCAATTACAAAGAAGCACAATTTTTTTAGTTTTATTACAAATATGATTAAGTGTGCAATTCTTAAAATATTTACACACTCATTCTGAGTACACTCTTGAATATGCATTTTTTATAATTTTTGTATGCTTGCCCTTTTTTGCAATTTAAGGGGAAAGTGTGTTCCTCTTTGCTTTTTTTTTTCTTTATGATTGGGATTATACATAATTGATCTGATTCGGTTTCTCATTATGAAGAATAGAATGTGACAAAGCTTTAAATTAAACTGAAGTGAGCACTTTATTTTCATGAAAATTGAAGAATAATTCTGTTCAAGTGCTGAGGTCACAACATCATTAGGCTGATTAACCTTATACAGTTATACCCCCCTTTAAACCAACTCCGCGAGGAAGCTCACCACTTGATACTTGAAACGTAAAAATGAAGGAGTCAGCACTTGATCCTCAAGAGAATAGAACTAGGAATTTGAAGTAGCAAGTTAAATGTAAGAAGAATGCTTCACAAACTCTCCTATCTTTCTAGTGTATCATCGAGTTCAAATGTTGCATTGCTGTAATCGTCTCCATCGTTATAAACATAAGCGTTTTCACTGATCCCTGCTGGAACTTCTCTTGGAGGCCCTATGGTTGGCTGAATTGTTTCCTCATTTCCAACATAATAGTTCTCACTAATCCCTGCTGGAATCTCTCTTGGAGGTAATAGGGGTAGCTGAAATATTTCCTCAGTTCCTTCCAACATTTTAAGCACAGAAGACATAATAGGACGCTCATTGGGATTCAATTGGATGCATAAACGAGCAACTTCGATACATCTTATGACTTCATCCCCCTGAAATGCACTTCCCAGTGAATCATGTACAAAATGTAACCTTTCATTCTCCAGCATCCACATCCGATCATCAGGAAGGGAACCGGAAAGGTAAAGTGAGAACATTCTCTTGCCACTAATAATCTCCAGGAGTATAATCCCAAAGCTATACACATCCGATTTGGCTGAAACCTCTCCATGCTTATAGTATTCTGGAGGCATACAGCCACTGCACACA
Source organism: Prunella vulgaris (assembly GCA_026898435.1). Taxonomy (NCBI): domain Eukaryota; kingdom Viridiplantae; phylum Streptophyta; class Magnoliopsida; order Lamiales; family Lamiaceae; genus Prunella; species Prunella vulgaris. The sequence goes on from JAPKLY010000103.1 coordinate 67,716, forward strand.
CACACAAAACGAAAAATTTGTCAGACAACGAGAAAGTAATGAAGAAAAGGGTAATGGATACACATACTGTGTTGCTCTTATTCCCGACTCCCATACTAATTCAGTTTGAGATTCTGCCATGCTCCTAGCCACATCAAAGTTAGAGATTCTGGGGTTCATGTTGAGGTCCAGCAGAATACTGCTTATATTGAGATCTCCATGAATAACTCTCGCTCTGGAATCTTGATGAAGATAAACAAGTCCTCGAGCAATCCCCATTATCATTTGGAAGCGTCCTGTCCATTGAAGGAATTGTATTTGCCCTTTATCTGCAAGGAAAAGTAATTCAACTGATTATCATCTTTTTTCTTGAAGTGTGGTTTATCATCATGGGAGAAGGATACTGAAGGCACTAACCAATAAAATAATCTAGACTTGTGCTTTTCATGAACTCATACACCAGTAATAATTCTTCCCCAACCAAGCAATAGCCAAGTAATTTGATGATGTTTTGATGTCGAAGATTAGGAAGTAAATCCATCTCATTTTTTAACTTCTCCATGCCTTCTGCAGAAGAGGATGAACACCTTTTTACTGCAAATACCTCTCCCGAAGGTAAGATAGCCTGTACAAATGCATGATTTTATTGAAAGGAGAAACAGGTTAGTCCTTAATCACTAAATTCAAGCCTGGTTTGAATGCCACTGGATAAAGTAGTGACTTCGAGACAGAGATGGTGAATTCTTTGTCTTCAGAAAGGATGGATTTAGATATAAATCACCTTATAAATGCGGCCATATCTACTATGTCCGACAAAGTTTAATGAGGAGAAATGACTAGTGGCAGCTGCAATTTGATCCCCATCGAGCATAAGCAAGTTTGCATTTCTAGCCATAGATTCTTTCTCTGCAATTATCAGTACATATACATTTTAGAAAACAAATTCAACCATAAATTAGCAGAAAATTTAACTTGAGAGCAGTCTGAAACCAGATCTTGGTAAACTTTTTTCTATCTTGAGCATACCTGATTTGCCATGTATTAGTTTGACTAAACTTATTTTAAACATCTTATAAGTTTTAACATCTAATAAATTGTTTTAAAAGTTTATAAAATAAGTTCTTTAGTATTTTAACATAATTTTTTTTTAAAATTTAACATAAAATAAATTTTTTTTTTATTTTTTTATTGAGGTTGAGGTGAAGCAGTGGTGGCGGGGTCCATGGTAGGGCAGGTGGATGTGGTGAGAAAAATAAATTTGAATATACCAACTTATTTTTTTATAACTTATAAAATGTAAGGAACTTTTTAATCTTATAAATTGTCAAACATCTTATTTTACCAAATACTTTAACAAATTTTATAAGCTCATACATAATCTATTAATTTAAACACCCTCTATTTGGACGAGAAATGAATGGTGGCAGCTGCAATTTGATTCCAATCAAACTTAGGCAAGTTTATATATTTAGCCATAGATTCTTCCTCTAAAACTATCAAAACTTTTACATTTTAGAAAAAAAAATATATCTAACCTTATATAAGCATCATAATTAAATATCTTAAAGAGTAGCCCGTGAAGAGTTTAAAACCAGATTTTGAAACTTTTTATACTTCTATTGTACGTACCTGATAATAAGAGCTCAGGTTTCTTAATTGGCTTAACTCTGTTCCAAAATGCATCCCACAGCCAAAGTCTTGGTGTCTTATTCCTTGTGGGTTTTGCCCTGTGTTTTTTCCCAGATAAAATCACTTTGTTGCTAGTTCGTTCATTTGGAGGATGTGTAAAGTTCAGCATATTAAAAGAATCCTCAGTTAGCTGTAATGTGCTAGATTCATGAGTTCCGTCATTAGAAGTTGAAGGACGGATCTCATTAGAAACACTTGTTATTTCATTCAAGCCTAAACCTTGGTTGCTCTCCTGCTGCTCGAGTGCAAGCTCAAGTTGCAGCACAACTTGGGACATTGTTGGCCGATTCTTTGGTTCATAATGCAAGCATCTTTCTATGATCCCAACAAATGTCCTCTGGCTGTTTGCTGAAATCTCATCACTCAGGCTAGAAGCTACAATCTGATTTACTTCTTCTTTACTAATCTTATGTTTAGCCCATATGGTCAGAATTCTCTCTTCCTCTGGAACCCCATAATCTACTGCAGCTCTCCCACATAATACTTCCAACAACACCACTCCGAATGCATATGTATCACTTTTCTTTGTTAGTTTTTTGGTGGTGATATAATAAGGGTCAAGGTACCCATATGTACCCTTAACCTTTGTGGTGACATGGCTCTGTGACTTGCTTCTGTCTTCAGGTTTGGCCAAGCCAAAATCCGAGACCTTAGCAACAAAATTGTCGTCGAGCAGAATGTTGGAAGTTTTTACATCACGATGTATGACTCTGTGGCCTGTATGAAGATAGTCTAGCCCTCGAGCGGCTCCAATGCAGATATTTAGGCACTGCTTCCAAGTGAGAGAAGAAGCATCAATGCCTCTCCTTGCAAAGTTGTAGAGGTGATCAGCCAGTGTTCCACAAGCCATGTACTCATAAACAAGTATCATTTCCCTCCCTTCACTGCAGTAGCCAATTAGAGAGACGAGATTAATATGTCGAAGTTCAGACAGTGTTTCAATCTCGGTTAAAAACTCACGTGCACCTTGACTGGAGTTTGATTTTAACCTTTTTATAGCAACAGTGTTTTTCTCGTCGTCAATGAGGCCTTTGTAGACTTTACCAAATCCACCCCTCCCAATTATAAGTCCATCACTGAAATTTCTAGTGGCTAATTGCATCTCGGCTAGTGTAAAACGGCGACAGAGTCGTTCGGCCCTGGCTGATGGCCTGTTTGCTTCCTCACTACTGCTGGCTTCTGCAATTTCCCTCAACTTATGAACAATGAAACATACAATAGAAAGTACTGTTATGCAAACACTTCCAATTGCATTTCTACTACCAAGAACCTTGAGTAAATTTTGGAAGCCTTGAGATGTTGAATCCTGATATGGGGGCATGGGAACCGGACTTGCAAGACTATTATCAGGGTTGCTCAACTTTAATATTTCGAATCCTTTAAGAATTCCATCCATAAATTCATCATTTGTTTGCAGACGGATCACGAGATTGCGTTTTCCCTCATGTTTGTGGCCGTTCACCATCACCACGTAGTCCCCATACCAAGGAATGCTGCCACCAATACCATCCCTCTTTTTGACTGCTATCTCAGCAATTATTTCGTTAATGAAGACTTTAAAATTCAGACCACCAGTTTCTGCCATCATAAGTCCTAGCTTGGAGAAATGAAGCCTGACCAAATACCTAAATCCCACATCTACACCTATCTTCCAACTAACATTGTTAACATTTCCTACTTCCTTCCGTGGCCACATCCCAAAAATGTCACCAGAATCATCAGCCTGTTTAATATTTTGCCGATATATCATCTCTAATGCAATGCTATCATCAACATAAACCAGTGAATTCCGACCAACAATTTGTAATCCAATACCTCTGCCCTGGAAGTAAGAAAGAGTAGCAGGCACATAGATAATCTCAATGCCATTTATGAAAGCATACGCGTCTTTTGATTGACTAGTTTCAGCAGAGAAAGCGATATCAAGGAGTTGGTATTCTTGTATGTTTAAACAGTACTCCTTGGTCAGAGATTTCACACTAAGAACATCAGCAGTAAGTGAAGCGCTATAGTTACTTAGCAAGGTAAAAGAACCGGCTTCAACAGTAAACAAGTCTTTCAGCCCTTTAAAACCTCTGTATGAAGATGGATTAAAATGAAGGCGGATAATTATCTGACCTGGATTCACTTGAAACGAGTACGAGAACCGGGAACGAGAGACTCGTGCAGTCTTGTAAGGAACTTGATCAGCAAGGCTCAACTTACCACATGCAGTTGAGGTCGTTGATGAGCCCTTTAGTTGCAGCAATGGAGAAGTTCTTTTGTGTACGTCTCCGAGCCATTGCCTTCCACCGTATGCTGAAGAAGTTGCAGCTGTGCCACAGTTTACAGAAACAGTATCATCTGTGAAGTGAGTCGGATTGCTAATACCGACATTTAATGTGATGAAGAAGCAGAGAAATATGAAAGCAGGAGAGGGATTCATGGTTGATTTTGTTAGCGTTGTGAAACAAAGGAAGGATGATATGTGGAAAGAAAGGAAGGATGGTATTTGGAAAGAATGACGAAGACTTTCATTGTTTACTTTTGTCTTGCATTTACCCAGTCCACATTGGTAGCATTCTGTGATGTTTCCTACGTTTCATACTTTACTTTTGTCTTACTATTATCCAATCATTACTTGCACAAATTTTTTATAATATAATAATATTAACAAACACCTATTTTAGTATTTTTTTAATACTGATATCATATATACATTCCCCTCCGTCCCCTATTATTTTTGGACTTTCAATGAGACATGTTTCAAGGAAAATTACTGATTTTTGAATCAATGAATAAAGTATATTTTAAAATAAAGTAGTTATTATGAAAGCATTTTATATCTTTTTTTTGGGTGTCAATATTATCATGGGACGTCCCAAAATAAATTGTGTGGGATAGAGGGAGTATATGTTTCTATGCATCTAAATTTTCAAATTAAAAGGAAAACCGAATTTGCTCAAATTGACTTGAAAAGAAAAATCCTGAAATACCCGAGACAATAGATGATCGACAAGGAAATAAATCAGGTGTAGCAAGACCAATAAATAGAGTGAATGTTAGACAACAAATATAACATGCAGTGCAAACAAAATGCACTTTGGAGATTTTATCTGCAAGTGTTCGCTTATGGTGTCCAACAGAACAGAACAGAACAGAACTTCACTAACATATGTAGTATAAAACTAGGCACGTCGAGACATACCAGTAGTTCCAAATATGATGACTACCTACAACCGTGCCTCACAGCTATACACCATGATAAAATTAGGTAATAACCTCACCATGAATGTATATTGCTAATTGTTGACAAACAATCACGTTGGAAAGAACTAATGCCACAGAAAGATCACATGTTCTATCTTCTTTGAAATGTTCCATAGAAGAGCCATTTGAGGCCATTAGCAGTTTCAATCCCAAAGATGATGGAAAAGGCAACAAAAAACAAGCTTGTTAATGATCCAAGAATCTTGCAGTCATAAATGAATATGTATAAATTCAACTAGGGAATCTGAACTCTTATTTGTAATGAGCTTGAATAAATTATGTGAATGATACATTAGGTTTAACTAATATCCTTACCTGCAATCAATCATTTTTTGAGCTTCTTTCCTTTTCCACGCATCTGAAATTTGCATTCTCTGATTTGATTTCTGTAATAAAGCCTTTGAATGCTTTGGAAAGGAAGATGTATGATCGTTGAGTCCAAACATGAATACTAGAGTTTTGAACCTCATACCTTACGGTCCTTACCCATATAAAAGGTAAGTAATATGATAGAGTTGCAAAGAACCATATCATGCAGTTAGTCGATCATGATAACAGTTAATGCATTGGGCATCGAAGATTGGCACTGACCGTTTCTTCACTAGACCTGTTTGTCAAGCTGAAATCTTTTTTGACTATACACATCAGTTTTAACTTAAAATTGTTAATGAACATTGTACTCTGGAGGCATATAGCCACTCCATGCACGCACGTGGCGGGGAAAAAAAAATTAGCCACAGAAAATAGGATGTCAGTAAAGGGAAATAGATACACTTACTGCATTGCTTTTGTTCCCAGCCCAATTCCAGTCAGTCAGAGATTTTAGGCTTCATATTAAGGTCCAGTGAAATGCTGCTTATATTTAGATCTCTGTGAATAACTTTCAGTCCTGAATAATGATGAAGAAAAGTGAGTCCTTGAGCAATTCTCAATATCACTTGGTGTTTTTCTTGCCCTTCATCAATAACAATAATTTCATTCAATTTCTAATCATCTTTTTCTTTAATGTGGATGGTGATATCACGAGAAAAAAATTCTGAAGTCACTAACCAATAAAATAAAATGAACTTTTGTTTTTCCATTAACTCATACAGAAGTAGTAATTCATCCCCATCCATAACATAGCCAAGTAGTTTGATGATGTTTCGATGTCAAAGAATGTGAAGCAAATTAATCCATTTTTAATTCCTCCAGGCCTTAAGCAAAAGATGATGAACACCTTTTTACTGAAACTACTCTTCCGAAGGTAAGACAGCCTGATTTATTGAGAGGAGAAATGGGTTAGATCTTAAGCGCTACATGGGATTCAACCTTTTAAAACTTATGTATGCAGATGGATTAAAATGAAGGTGGATCATTTTCTGACCTGGGTTCACCTGAAACGTATACAAGAACTGGGAATGGGAGACTCGTGCGGTCTTGTAGGGAACTGGAGCAGTAGACATCAACTTACGGATTGCAGTTGTGGTTCTTGATATGCCATTCAATTGCAGTACATCTCCAAGCCATTTCCTTCCGCTCTGTGCTGAAGAAGCTACCATTGAGCTACAACTGATAGAAACTTCACCTGTAAAGTGAGTTGGATCACTAGTATAGACTCATGAGGAAGCAGAGCAATATCAAAGCCAAAGAAACTTGACAGGGGAAGGAAAGGAACAATGTGTATCTGGGAAAAGATTAATGATAGGTGATGACTTTCATGCTCCAACCCTACTGTCATTTCAAGCAACAAGAAAAACACATATTTATTATTAGTTGTGGAAAGAGACGAGCGTCGTTTTTAATGTATAATTTTGTCTTAAAGGTAGCCCAGGATCATCACTTAACACCATTTCTTGAACTTTCTCACCTGTCATTTTCAAAGGTTTCTTTCAATCACTATTGTTTACGGATGGGCCCATCCGGATGGGGGATGGATTTTCCCCCATCCCACCCAATTTTTGGACTTGCACATCTTATTTCATTCAAAATACACATTTATTCCCTATTATATATCTACAAACTTATTTTATATAATTCAATATCAATCACATCAATTTTACCTTACATATCAAATACATTTTATTTATCTCTTTTTCACATATATCATATATATTTTTATTTAATTTATATCAATTAACATAAAATAAGAATTAATTTTAATTATATATTTTTTACATATTATAATATCCTATTATATATATATATATATATATATATTAATTATTAATATATATAAACTATATATATGTAATTAATTAATATTATAAATATATTTAAATTTCATTTAAAATTATTATCTTGGAGTATAACAAAACATCTACTATTAGTAATTGTTGATATGGCGAACTTAACAGGTCGCCAGAACCCACCAGGATCCTGGAAGATGCGGAGGTCGCCCAGATGAAGGTAACCTACTAGCGGAGATCGCTAAGAGCTCGCCATTTATCCCTGGGATGGTCTCGCCGAGCTCCATCATCGCATAACATCCGTGGGCCACACAAGGCACCAGAGCTCGCCATGGAGCTCGCCCAAATTGCTAAGTTTCATCTCCGAAGCTCACCAATGAGCTCGCCTTCCAGAGCTCGCCCCCTAGCTCGCCCAAGAGCTAGCCTTGTAGCCTACTAGATCCCGATGGTTGTACTCTTTTTCCCTCCGTCCGGTTTATCCACAAGGGTGGTTTACGGCGAGGTTTTTAATGAGGCCCATCTAGTCTAAGGCATAGTAGTAGGACGAGGCACAACATAGTTAGCAGTGTAAGGGACCAGGACGAGGGTTACGGACCCTCGTCAACACCGGAAGCCATATAGGCCCGTAAGGTGCCGTCTCACACTCGCACGCCTATAAATAAGACCTCTCTTGTACTATTCAGACAATTCTGACAATTCTGAAAATCAATACTACTACTCTTGCAATATTTCTCTCTCTAAACTCTCCACTCTCCCTCCTCATATTTTACATCCAAGAACACAAATTCATGGATTATTGTTTGGTAGGATTAACATGATGTAAAGCCACATAAACAAACACTGTTAATAAATTCTATCAACAATTTGGCGCTAGAAGGAGGGTTCGAACCTCCGAACCTGAAAATTAAGAAATATTCAAGAACAAAAATTAGGGTTCGTTGAAGATTTGAAGATGTTCTTGACAAAACTCAAGAACACTTGAAGATACACACACATCTTCATCCCCTGAACAAAGAATACAGGTTTCTGGACAAAAACCCGAATTTTTGGATTTCACAAAATCGGTCCGAAACAAGTTTTCAAACGCGCGCGTATACACGAATAAACCGAATTTCGGACAATTCATCACGCGCAAGGCTAGACGAAAACTTGCACAGCTCCACCTAAGCTGGACGATAACCATCCAGGCGACCTCCATCACCCCGGCGACCTCCCTCCACTTCGTCGCCCCTCAGCGAGTTACCCTCTCCGAAACCCGAAAATGACCAACACTCGAGCCGCCAAGGGCCAGACCTCCGCAGGTGCGGGAAGGTCTAAAGGGGGCAATCAAAACCAGGTCGAGGTGGAGACCTCACACCAGGTGGTGGAGACATCACAACCGCCTCGCCAGAAAAGCTCCGCAGCCCCACGACCTCAGCGAACTGCGGCGACCCAGGAAGACTTGGCTCCCGCTCTGAGGGACTTGGCCAGCAATCCTGACGAGCTCCGACGCACCATCGCGACACTACAAAGATTGCAGCAGCGACAACAGGACGAGCTCGCCCTAGTACCGAGGCGAGCTCCAGCCGCCGAAACCAGGGAGCAGACCAGGCCCACCCAGGGCACCCAAACCAGGGGAGACTACAGCGTACTTCCCACCGAGCAGGAGGCGAGCTCGGCACAAGCTCGCCAGCGCAGGGAGAGGACCGGTAAAGCCAAAGTAGGGGAGGAGGGTCCCACTCCTTACACTGGAAAGGAGCCGGCCTACACCGGGGCGTCTGGCACCCACCAATCTCAGAGGAGGGAAGTCCTCCAAGGTCGCCTAGGCCCGAGGTACGAAGAAAATGAGCGTGCGGCAGCCCCAGCTGCGTCCCAGGGGGACTCTGACCAGCAGCCACGCAGGTCAGCCCACGAAAGGCTAAGGAGGCCCGCCACTGACCGGCTAGGCCCCCACGGCGGACACCAGTTCCAGCCCATCACTGAGAGGTCACCCCAGAGTGAGGCACCTCGGGGACGTGCGTCCATGAGACGCACGACCTTTGAGCACCCTCCGCCGGAGGTAACCCGTGATGACGAGCTGGCCTCACTGAAAAAGGCCGTTGAAATGCTGCAAGTACAGGTAGCAGCTAGGTCTGGTGGACCTGACGCCACGACTCTCCCCACCTCTCCACTGGCACCTGCCATCCTCCGTGCACCGGTCCAGAAGAAAATCCAATTTCCAGTAATGTCCGTGTACGAAGGAGAATCAGACCCAAAAGTCCATCTGGCCAAGTACGCGGATTTCATGATTTCTGTCGGTGCCACAGACTCCACCCAATGCCGAAATTTTCCGTTGACCCTAGGGGACCGAGCTCACCGTTGGTTCTCCTCACTTGCCCCGGGGTCAATCTGCTCATTTGGCCAACTCTCGCGGGAGTTTCTGGCCCATTTCTCTGGGTTTGGATCTTACCTTACCCAGAAGCACCGACTCGCCAACATCCATCAGGGCGAGAATGAAACCGACCAGCAGTACCTGGAAAGGTTCGACAAGATTCTGCTGGAAGGCGAGCCGGTAAGCGACGACACTAAGGTTGTCGCAGCAATGGGCGGACTCAGAAGGGGCACCGACCTCTGGAAGGAAATGCACCTCGCATGTCCCAACACTTATAGTAAATTCCGCCATAAAGCGGGGGTGTATGTGGCTATGCAGGAGGCACTACTGAAAGAAGTTGGTGCCCACGAGGAGAAGAAGCCCTACGGGAAGAGGTCTGGGGGCACCTACAAAGCCCCCCGGAACTTAAAGGCCTTCGGCGAGGGAGACGAGTTCAAAGAAAAGCTCAACCAGGTCCTCGCAGTCCCCGTCGACCACGTCTTCACTGCCGTCCAAAACAAGGCCATGCTGGAGGAGCCGAGGCGGATCCGCCAAGACCGCACGAAACTCAACCCCAACAAATTCTGTGCCTACCATCAGGCCATCGGCCACTTCACCAGCGAATGCCGCGATCTCCTAAAGCAACTTTGGAAATTTTACGAGGAGGGAAAATTGGCCGAGTTCGTGAAGAAGGCCCCGGCCAAGAGACCAAGGTTCGAGAGGAGGGCCACCTCCGATGACGAAGAGGAGGAGCGGGACCAACCTGGCCCCCATCACAGACGAAGGGCACCGCCCCAACCTCAACAAAATATGGAGCCGACTCGGGAACTCTTGGTTCTTGAGGAGGAGATTGGAGCCGCGGGAGGCCTCCGGGACGGAGGATTCTCCACATCTAGGAGAAAGAGGAAGGCCGAAATCCGGGCCATAAATCAAGTCCAGGAAGGCAGGTCCGGCCCCAGGTCCGCCTCGCAACTCGTTGACGAGCTAACATTTTCTTCTGCGGACCTGGAGGGGGTACTGATGCCCCATAACGACTCATTAGTGATAACCGCCGACATCATGAACGTCCGAGTTCACCGGCTGCTTGTAGACACCGGCGCATTCACTAACATTCTCTTCAAATCCACCTTGGATGCCTTGGGTGACTTTGAGTCGTACCTGGAACCTAGCAATGCTAGAATAGTGGGGTTCGGAGAGGCTGTAACCGTCCCCCTAGGTAGTGTAAGGTTGAGCGTCCAACTTGTATCGGCTGAGGATCCCGCAAGGAGACTGACTAGGCTCATAGATTTCCTAATTGTCGACCAGCAGTCCTCCTACAACGGGTTCCTTGGCCGCCCTTTTATTAATGAATTCAGAGCGGCGTGTTCGACCTACTACTACTGTTTAAAATTTCCAACCCCGAAGGGTTCTGGAACTATAAAAGGTGATCAGAAAAAGGCTCGAGAATGTTTACTTCAAATCAAAGATAGCCGGGTCAAGAGGTCCATTACGCAGGTCCACATCCTCGAAAAGGACATTCAAATCAACCAAGATGTTGGACCTATGCCGGACACACAACCAACACCAATGGAGGATGTGGAAGAAACCCAAGTGTTGAGACCTGCGCAGGGGTCGGTAGCTGCGCAGGGACAGCAGCCTACTCCCATGGAGGTAGCTGGTGAGGCTCAAAGTGGACGACCTGCGGGAGGTCAAGAACCAACACCCATGGACGTTGACCCAACTCCCCAAGTCACCACACCATCCCAAGCTAACAGACCACCGGAGGTGTTCACAACCGACAAGCTCGCCCAAGCTGAAGGCCAACCCGATGACCTCGAACCGCGCTTAGGCCACGAGCCTGCGCATATGTCACATGGGGAGTGGGACGAGCTCATCAACGACCCGAGGTGGAAATGTCAGAAGAGAAAAGCAACCCCCATGGAGGAGTTGACGGCACTCCCGGTGGACCCGGAAAGGGACTTAGAACTTTTCATCGGTTCTGAGTTACCTGAACCGTACCGGTCGAGGATGGAGCTATTCTTGATGTCCAACCTGGACATATTTGCCTGGTCCCACGAAGACATGACGGGGATCCCGTTGGAACATGCTTGCCACAGACTTAACATAGATCCGACGAAAAGACCCGTGCGCCAGAAGCGAAGAAAATATGGACCAGACAAGTACGCAGCTCTAGCAGTTGAGGTGGAAAAGTTGTTAGACAACCAACTCATCAAGGAGGCTTTGTGCCCGCAGTGGGTCGCGAACCCCGTCCTGGTGAAGAAACACAACGGGACTTGGCGACTCTGCATTGATTTCACGGACTTGAATAAAGCATGCCCGAAAGACAACTTCCCACTACCTCACATTGACCAGTTGGTGGACAGCACTGCAGGCCATGAAATGATGACATTCATGGACGCTTTTGCTGGCTACCATCAGATAGCTCTGCACCCGGAAGATCAGGAACACACGGCGTTCTACACCAACAAGAACATATACTGCTGGGAAAGAATGCCGTTCGGACTCATCAACGCCGGAGCTACCTACCAAAGATTGGTGAACAAAATGTTTGACCAACACATTGGCGAATCCATGGAGGTGTACGTGGATGACATAGTTGTCAAAAGTTTGAGAAAGGAAGACCACCTGGGCCACCTGAAACAAACCTTCGACATACTGCGCCACTACAACATGAAGTTGAACCCCAAAAAGACCAGCTTCGGCGTACACTCGGGGAAGTTCCTGGGGCACCTAGTTAGCCAGCGGGGAATCGAGGTCAACCCGTCACAAGTTCAATGTATAATCGAAATGGGGAACCCCGACTCCATCCAGAAAATTCAAAGGCTAACTGGATGCATGGCGGCCCTTAACAGATTTATCTCCAGGTCCGGCGATAGAAGTCGTCCATTTTTCGAGGCGATTAAAGCAAACACACGTAGGTACAAAGAGGCGGTCAAAGCCAACGAGCTCCACCTCAAAAACCACTTCGTCTGGACAAGTGAGTGCCAACGAGCCTTCGAAGACATCAAAACATACCTGGCGGACACACAGATTCTGTCAAAGCCGATACCTGGAGAGAAGCTGTATCTGTACCTAGCCGCGTCGGAGGTGGCAATCAGCTCCGTCCTGGTCCGGGAAGAGGCAAAAACACACCTACCAGTGTACTACGTGAGCCAAGTCTTACATGAGGCTGAGTTGCGGTACACCCCGACAGAGAAGCTGGCTTATGCACTGGTGATGAGTGTTAGAAAATTGAGGCCTTACTTCTTTGACCATCCGGTGGAGGTGCTGACAACGTTCCCGCTACGTCAAATACTACAGCGCCCGGACACTGCCGGCCGCCTGCTGAAATGGTCACTGGAGATCAGCCAATACGGTATAACTTACGCACCCCGAACAGCGATCAAGGGTCAAGCACTGGCCGACTTCATCGTCGAGCTAACTTTCCCACAAGATCCGACGAGGGGGCGTATAGCTCCGTGGCATCTCTACGTGGACGGATCATCGACTAGCATAGCAGCAGGCGCCGGCGTAGTCCTAATCAGCCCCGACAGACAAGTCTTCACCTCCGCAATTCGGTTTGGCTTTCGAGCAACCAATAACGAGGCGGAATACGAAGCGTTAATTGCAGGACTTAGGTTATCATTAGCTGTGGGGGCGACCAATCTTCAAGTTTTCGGAGATTCCCAGCTAATAATATCCCAAGTCCGGGGGGAATTTGAAGCAAAAGATCAGCAAATGATAATCTACCAGAAGATAGCCGCGCATCTGATCTCGATGTTTACACAAGTTTACATCAATCAAATACCGCGGCTAGAAAACACACAAGCAGATGCTCTAGCCCGGCTAGCTACTAGCAACGGCGAAACCGAATTCACGGAGGTTGTGATCACCACATTGAAAAACCCCTCGACGTTCGACTACAAAGTAAATCAAACCTCGAGTGAGGGGCAGGAGGACAACGAAGATAGTGAAGATTGGTGCACCCCAATCCGAAAATATTTAACTGACGGAACAACCCCCGTAGAATCTTGGGAAGCTAGCTGGTTAGTAAAGCAGGCTGCCAGGTATACGCTTCTGGATGGCCAACTTTATAAACGTGGATTCTCTCTGCCCCTACTAAAATGCCTAACTAAGAAGCAGGGGTCCGAAGTGTTAGAAGAAATTCACAAAGGAATTTGTGGGAGCCACACTGGGGGGCAAGCATTGGCATATAAAACGATCAGACAGGGCTACTACTGGCCCACTCTTCGCAAAGATGCCATCAGCTTCGCTCGAAGATGTCGGAAATGCCAACTTTTCGCACCTAACATCCACTCCCCGGCCAACCAGCTTAAGTCGGTTTTCAGCCCATGGCCTTTTGCGAAATGGGGTATCGACTTGATCGGCCCATTTCCACCTGGTAGAGGCGGTGTAAAGTTTGCTGTCGTGGCAGTAGACTACTACACTAAGTGGGCTGAGGCCGAAGCTCTCACAACCATAACCCAGGAGAGGATGATCGGTTTCATTTGGAAAAACCTGATCTGCAGGTTTGGACTCCCACAGTCGGTCATCACTGATAATGGAAGGCAGTTCGACGGACAGAAGTTGAGGGACTTCTGCAGTTCATGGAACATCAAGAAGCACTACTCAACTCCATATCACCCCCAGTCGAATGGCCAGGTTGAGGCGGTAAATAAGGTCTTGAAACACATATTAAAGCTCCGCCTCGAGGAAAAGAAAGGAAGCTGGGCAGACGAACTCCCGGAGGTCCTATGGTCTTACAGAACTTCCTATAGGGCCAGTACCGGGGAGACCCCGTTTGCCCTAGCCTTCGGGACTGAAGCCGTGGTCCCGGTGGAGATCCAGAACAAGACATGGAAGGTGGTGGGGTATGATGAAGAAAAGAATGATGAAGCCTTGGCAATAGAAAAAGATCTGATCGAAGAAACCAGAGCTTCATCAGAAATGAAAAACGCCACCTACAAGCGTAGAGCGGAAAAATATTACAACTCGCAGGTCCGAGACCGAAAGTTCAGGGCCGGCGACCTGGTGTTGAAAAAGAAATTGATGACCCCACCAGGTGTATTCGGTTCAAATTGGGAAGGACCATTCCGAGTCACTACAGCTTGGCCAAACGATACCTATGATCTAGAAGACGCAGAGGGCAAAGCTTCATCATACACCTGGAGCTCGGCACACCTAAAGAAGTTCTACCAATAGATTAGAATTCTGTAATACCTCTAATAGACTAGTCGAAGGTTTACATCGGAAATATAGATGGCAACCGATGTAAATTATGTAGCAAAAAAAAAAAAAAAAAAAATCTCAGAAAAATTCCCTAGTGTTTAGATCTGTGCAGCCCTCCGGTCAGGCGAGCTGCACCAGGTCGCCCATTACGCTAGTTCGTCAAGCCCAGCTCGCCCGCATGCTCAAAAGTCTGTAATGTGCAAGGACCAAGGTCCCGAACGTTGTAATTAAATAGCTCGAAGGCAAAGGCTAAACTGCCCAAGGTCGCGAAGGTACCCTTCGTAAAGGGTTACTAAGCACCTACTGCCATAAGTAAGAAAAATTCGCGAAAAAGACAAAAAGGTCTAAGGCAAGGTTCATGAAACCCAATGGCCCAACGTGAATCAATCGAAGTGCGGTTCGCTGCCCTAAGTGGCCTAAGACGAACAATTCGCGGCCCTAAGTGGCGTAAGACGAAGAATACACACTCTTAAAACAGAGGTACAATTCGTAGTCGAAAGTGACGTAAAACGAACGATTCGCTTCTCAAAGTAGAATAAGACGAACAATCACGTACCGGAAAAATAAACAAGAACGAGCTATTTAAGAAATTATAACGTAAAGGCACAAGGACGTAAGTAATAAGAGTTAGACAAAAAATGTTCGACTTAT
>JAPKLY010000103.1:116474-138306 GCA_026898435.1 Prunella vulgaris
TCCATTTTCTCCCAAATTGTCATTGTTAACCTCTGTACTCACTTCTTGATTCGCCATTCCCATAACAAAGTAAAAATATAATAATAGTTAGTTGATACGTTTATATAGGATATTTTTAGTAGGTAGAGTTAGGATTTTCAAAATCCAAACTAGAATGGGTTTTAAATTTTAAAAATCAAATCCAAATTTTTAAAATTTAAAAAAGAACCTATCGTAAAAGATTAGTTCGCCCCCTTGTACATATATGTTTTAGAACAAGACCCTTGAAATTTTTGGAAAACCATTCGAACAAATTAACCGGAGAAATCTTGTAGTTTTATCACAACAATTTTGATTCAAGATGATGATAGCACCAAGTACGAAAATATCGGTATCGATGGAAATATCGGTACCTTAAATTTATGGATATATCGGTGGAAATATCGATATCGATAAAAAATAAAAAATATACGAAAATTTTGTTAAATTAATGAAAATTTAACATGAAATTTTAGATAATGTTATTACTAGCCTTAATACATAAATTTAACTGAAAATCTCAACAAAATGAGAATTTTACGACAAACATATCAATAGAATATACATAAAAAATATAAAATAATATAACAACTGTTCATAAATATTGAATATTTGACAATGAATACTAAAATGATGTCCTACAAGGCTTAAATATAAAGTTGTCAACCGATTTAACTCCAAAAATAAAGTTGAAACAACAAAAATTGAGTGATTCAACCCTAAACTTAAAAATAATAATAATAAATTTTAATCGATATTTTACCAATTTTTTATCGATATTTCCATGATATTTCCCGATATTTTGTAAAATTTGAACTATAATTCATCGACATCGATATATCCCGATATGTACCGATATTTTTTAAAAAATTTCGTTCCAAAGGATATTCATATCGGGGGTGTCAAAAATCCGAATTTTTGGTGAAATATCGGTGAAATTTCCAGAAATTTTCATCCTTGAATAGCACTCTACATTCATATGTAAGTGTTCCCAAATTTGTGTAATAAATTTTTTTGAAGTTATTTTTGGATGATGATAGGACTTCTTCATGTGATGTTTTTTATTTTTCTTTTTGAGTATATTTGTTAGTTTTGTAAGTATATTTGTGTTTTTAGTGTTAGACGTATTGTATCATTAAATAAATTTAATCGAAATATATTTTGCGCCATTTTATTTTTTATTTATTTGATAGTTTGTGTCTAATTTGGTCGGTAGAACTTTGGTTTTTTTTTTTAAATATTGTAATTTCTGTTTTCATTATTGAAAATAACGTGGAATCCAGGACCCTTTCCTTTTTAAGCAAAATCCCGAATGAAGTCCACGTTTTAAGAGGAATCGTGAACTCAGTTCACGATTTACCGACAATATTACACAGTTGACCTGGCCTCCGTTAACAGCTTCTGCTAATGTCATAAAATGTGAGTACAATTCAGGATTTACCACATGTAGGAATAGTAACTACAATAATAATTCCAATAAATGAATCTGCATAACACAAAATTTATTATTTTTGTCTAATATGATTCAAATGGAACATCACGTGAAAAAAGCTGGAAATTTGAGAAAAAGCTGAAAATTAGGAATCTTGTTGACTTTGACGTTTTAAATCTGCATGCCCAATTAATACTCTTTGTTTGTGAGTTGTTGGATGAAATAAATACATCTCATAATCTTATAGGTTATATACGCATGCACTCCATCTCTCTTTTTCACTTAACTCATTATATTCCTTATTTCTCCATTTCTCTCAATTTATAATCACAAAATATCCATTCACCTTCAACAAAAAATATATATTTCACCTCTTTTACGGTAGTAAAGCACCATTTTATTGGAGCAGCCAAATATTATTGGTATATATCTTTTACTTTAAATTTTATTTAATTGATAATATATTAGTACTGTATAAAATGATTTAATGTAATAATATATTTTGATTTTATTTTGTTTTGCAGTTTATAGTCGGTAGACGATAATTTTTACCGATAATTTTTACCAAGAAAATATCTTCTACAAAAGTTACAAGATTTATTAATTTTATAAAATAAATATATAACTTGTTCAATATAGATTCAAATGTTCTGCAAGATTAGTTGCTTCCTTCTGTAAATTTTTAAAAAAAAAATTAGTTGCTTCCTTAGAAAATTGCACATTAATTAATGTAAGTTTATTATTATATCTATATATATATATATAAATGATATGAGTTGCTTTGAAAAAAATTCATATATTACTATAATTATATTATTATATAAAATTAATTAGTTGTTTGGCAAATTTTTTATTTATCAGTATTTAAATAATTTTGTACAGTAATTATATAATCTTAATGCTCTAAATTTAATATTTTTTATTCTTTTGCAGTGTCAAATTAAGTTGCGGCATTGGCTACAGGAGGAAAAACTTCATAACCAATAAATAATTACAAGGTTATTTAATTTTGATGAATATTTATTTAATATTTATGCCTATAAAATAATATATTTATTGAATAATATTCTGCAAATAAATAGTATTGTTGAAATAATTGAATTAACACACTAATGTTCTATAATCTGCAAAATAAAAGCAAAATATAATATTACATTAAATTATTTTAAACAATGCTAATATATTATTACTAAATAAAATGTAAAGTAAAAAATATACACAAATAGTATTTGATTGCTGCAGTAGGATCCTTGCTGCTTAGAAAAATTGATGGAAAATATATTTTCTTTCGTGAGTATGGATGGTTGAGGATGAGAGGTGAGTATAATGCATTTATTTTGATTGAGAGTATATATAGATTATAGTGCATGGGCATATAGTATCCTATTTTTCAAAATAAGGTGCACTTATTTTAAGTTTGAATTAATTGGGAAAGCTGACTCCTTCACGTGAAATGAGCAGCAATCTTGTATTTCCAAAACAATTTGCAGTGAGCATGCAAATACAGTGATATTCCAAAAAAAGTTGTCTTCCTATGCAGGTGAGCATGCAGGTACAGTGAGATTCCCATAAAGTTGTCTTCACGTGGACCGACAGGAGGTTAGACGTGGGGTAAATCGTGAATTGTACTCACGTTTTATGACATCAGCAGACGCTGTTAATGGAGGCCTGGTCAACTGTGTAATACTGTCATAAATAGTGAACTGAGTTCACGATTCCCCTTAAAACGTGGACTTCGTTCACGATTTTGCTTAAAAAGAAAAGACTCCTGAATTCCACATTATTTTCAATAATGAAAACAGAAATTACAATATTTAAAAAAAAACCTAGAACTTTTGCACAATATTCGTTTTTTCGAACAAAATTAATTTATTCCAAATTCTTGATCGAACAAAGTTGAAATGTTCGATAGACTTGCTCAAACAAAATAATTTTGTTCAATATTTTTTTTCGGACAAAATGAATTTGTTTTTTCTTTTAACATATGTCCACTTTTTGTTATATGTCCACTTTAGCAAAAAGTTATATTTTTCTTAACGAGTTTTTTTCACTTTTGGTCCCACAGGACATGTATTATTTTAGAATTGGTCTCATACATTTCATTATTGGTCCCATAGGATTTTTTTTCTTGCACTTATAGTCTCAAACGTTGCACTTGTAGTCCCAAACGTTACAAAATTTACATATTTGGTCCCACACATTAACAACTCCTTTAAATGCAAAGTTTATAGCGTTAGTCCATAAGAATTACTCTTACTTAATTGTGTTTAACCCATTAATCTGTATTTTCAAATTTAATCTCATTAAATTTTTTTAATTGCACAATAAGTCCTATAGGATAAGTATTTAATTTAACCTCCCATAGGATATAAATATTGAATAAAATATAAAAAATATTAAAATAAATCAAATAAATTTTCAAATAATAAAATTAAATCTATAATAAATAGTTAAAAATATTCAATTATATCTTAAAAAATAGTTAAAACTAAGAAATTAATTTTAAAAAATTTCAATTTAATTCAAGATAAATAATAATTAAAATATAATTTTTTTAATTTAATTATTTATGAAGTTTATTTTTAAAAAAATCTGATTTTATTAAACTTTAGCCTATTTTTAATTTTTTTAAATTTAATAATTTATTTTTAAACATTAAATATCATAAAACAACATAAATCTAAAAATAATCATAATAAATAATTAAAAAATAAAATGAATCTTCAAAATAATTAAATTAAGTAGTATTTAAATAAAATCATTTAAACCTAGCAAAAATTTGAAAAGATTAAATAAATCAAGTAAAATAAAAATTAAGTTTGAAGAAAATTATATATATATATATAAATACTACAAAATCTTCAAAAAATTATTAAATTTAAAAAAATCTTAAAAAACTAGGTCAAAGTTTAATAAAATCAGATTTTTTAAAATCAATTAGACTTCATAAATAATTAAATTAAAAAATTATTATATTTTAATTATTATTTATCTTGAATTAAAATTGGAATTTTTTAAAATTAATTTTTTAGTTTTAACTATTTTTTAAGATATAGTTGAATTTTTTTAACTATTTATTAAAGATTTAATTTTATTATTTGAAGATTTATTTGACTTATTTTAATATTTTTTAAATTTTATTCAATATGAGACTAAATCTGAAAATACAGATTAATGGGTTAAATACAATTAAGTAAGAGTAAATCTTATGAGACTAACACTGCAAACCATGCATTTAATGGAGCCGTCAATGTTTGGGACTAAATATGTAAATTTTGTAACATTTGGGACTACAAGTGTAATGTTTGGGACTACAAATGCAACGTTTGAGACTATAAGTGCAAGAAAAAAATCCTATGGGATCAATAATAAAATGTATGAGACCAATTCTAAAATAATACATGTCCTGTGGGACCAAAAGTGCAAAAAAAACTCTTTTCTTAACTAAAATTAAAAATGACTCACACTAGAGGGCATATAAGGAGGTTCACCAAAATTAGCTATAGGTGTTAAAAATATTACTACATCTATTCTAATAAGAAAAAAAAAACAGTAGTTTTAAAAAAAAAAAAATAAGCAAGATATAATAGAATGGACGAAAGTGGAAAAAATGATGAGTGGAATATTTTTTTTAAACAATTACTACGAAATTTCGTACGTGAATTCTCATGGGACTAGTGACTTTATTCGCAATTTCATAATCCAAATTCCCAACCCTAAAACCCAAGCAAAACCCTGCCCCCCTCATCGGCAAACTCAATCTCTAATTCTCTATACAATTTCCAAACCAAACACCATGACCGCCGTCGCCGTCAGATCATTCATGCGCTCCGCCACTGGATCAGCTCGAAGCGCCACCGCGAGACTCTCGGCTGGTGTCAAGCCTAGGGCTTCTCCGTCTCCATTCCGAATCTCATCTCAACAACAGGTCTCTGCTCGCATTTTCAGGTTTTTCTACTTAAGCTTTTCTTCAACCATTCCTATGTCGTTGAATTCTTGTACGTTTGTTATTAATCATTGTATGAACTAGGTCTCCTGTGGAGTTGAGCAGTGTTAGCATTGTGTCGATCTTGCCGTACCACTCAGCAACAGCTTCGGCAGTGCTCACTTCCATGCTCTCTGTTGCCCCTCGTGGTCAGGGATGGAGTATTGAAGGTAACTTAGTTCAATTTTTCACTTCAAAATTTGACAATTGTTAATTTAGAAATGCCTATTTTTTATCCTAGTCGTTTCTCTGAGTTATGGTAATTTTAGGGGAAACTTGGGCTTAAAATTAAAAAAAATGACACACTTGGTGGACATTATGAAAGCAAATATGGATATTCAATTAGCGAGTATAAATCATATAATTAAAAAAAGCCCCCAACTACAGCTAGGTGATTAAGGTGATCTGTGAATTGAACATAGCGAAGTACATAGATTTTCATTCGGAGTCCAAAGAAACAATTTATGTATTTCTCCTACACTGAAGTTTAATTTCTGGCTAAAGACAATTCTTGCATTAGGTTCTAGAGTCTGAAATTGCTGCTTTATCATGTTAAGACTAAAGTGTGGCTTTTGGTGATTATCGATTTATGTAGTTTTCAATATCTTATCAAAAAAATCACAAGGTTATCTTTTCAGCAACTGTTATTCATGTTCTAGTCTTGTATCATCATCCTAATACATTGTATTCATCAGATGCCAATGATGATGTATGATGACTGTTGGATTGTTCGGGCCAAGTTTTATTTTCATAAGCACTAGGAGAAGAATAGGTAGACTCGTGAATGAGCTAGATATTAATTGTTTCTAATTTTCTTGTGGTTTTCTTTGGCTTATGATTCGCCTACCTAATGTTTAGGCGATTGAATTTGGAAATTTAGATGTTTTTGCTTGTTGCTTTGTGAAAGATAGTTCTTAAATAATCCATAAGAGGATTACAGGTGGGTGATTAAGGTGATCCATGAATCAACCAAAGATGAAGTGCCTAAATTTTCAATAGGAGCCCCAAGAAAAACCTGGTGTATTTCTTCTATACTGAAGTTCTTTCACTGCCCTAAGACGTTTGTTGCATTAGGCTCCAGAGTATGAAACTGCTGCATTATTATATGAACAGTGGCTTTCATCGATAACTGATCAATGCAGTTTTTTTTACTCTTATCTCAATAATTAAATAATTCAGCTATTTTTTTATCTTTTCAGCGACTGTTACTCATGTTCTAGTGTTGTTTTACATCATCCTAATGCATTTCATTCATCAAATCCAATGATGATGAATGATGACTGTTGGATTATTCAGGCAGGATTTTATTTTCACAAGCATTAGGGTAATGAAATATTGAAGTGGAAGTTGTTAATTGGTTTTCTCTGTGGATAAAGATCTTGATCATTTTCTTCAATGTATAGCTCTTGGACGATGGACTGCACTACATTATGTGCCCTAAGCAGCAAATAATGTAGTGTTAAATAAGCAAATATGATTGATTCTACGTCATTCCTGTGAAATACTCTCTTCTCTTTTGTCTTGTATTGCATCAGGACTTACCTTGCGTTGTACGAGACTTTGCTGATATTAGTATGAATGAATGCTAGGCATTACCATTTGACTTGGGCTTTTCTCGTTTTCTCGTTTTCTCGTTTAGGGTCGTGATTACTGCTCATTGGCTGAAATTTGGCTTGAAGATTTTCTGATTGTCTCCTTTTGTTTAAGCTGAATACATATTAGCCTCAGAAAGATATTAGCGCTTTGGACCAAATTCATGATATCTACATTGTATTTTACTCGACTTTCTTTTAATTGCCCTCCATAAAAAAATGTCTCTTTTCTGCATTGTAGATAAATGATCGTTACAATGTCTTGCATTGCGGTGCTTTTTTGGTAGATCCATGGATGTCAATCAACATTATAAACAGCCCTGGCTGGCCCATATGTATTTCTGTTGGTCATAAGAACCTGTGACAAGGATAGAATAATGATCTTTAACAAGGATTACTGTCATTTTTTTTCTCAAATTTTGCTCGAATATGTAAGCAACCCTTTTAATTATTGTAATTTTTTGCCTTCTTACTGTTTATTATTAAATTTATTTTGGCATTTCTGATTTCTATCTTTGTTTGCAAAATGCTCCATTAGCATAAATAAATAAATGATGTAAGAAACGTCGTTTTTTGAGTGGCTACACGAATTCAATATCGTTCAAATTATGAAATTCAGATACAAAATGTATGATCTCTGACCAGTGATGGAGTGGACAGTGGTCAAGGGTATGCCAAAACTGTCATGAATGACCTGCAAGAATTTGGAAAAACAGTAGATTTTATTCCAGAGGCTACACGAAGAAGGGGATGCTATTAAGGGTATATTTGGTTTAAAAGATAAAATTATCTATCCATCGAAAATATGTAACAATAGTTTTCGTCCACTAATCATTACCATGTAGACCCCATAACAGGGAAAGATGCCACCACCATCCCTTTCTTTTACTACCACCTCTGTCTTGCTATCAGCAATCATTCCATTGATGAAAACGTTAAAACTCAGCCCACCAGTTTCTGCCATCCTAGGTGCAAATCCCACATCAGCTTCAACAGTGAACAGGGCTTTCAGCCCTTGAAAATCTCTGCATGCAGACGGATTAAAATGAAGTCAGATACTTTTCTGTCCTGGAAAGATTCGTGCGGTGTTGTATGGAACTGGATCAGCCGAGGTCGTTGAAGAGCCCTTCAACTGCACAAATGGAGATGTTTGTTGGTTTAAATGGGTGACATTTTTTTTCCAATTTTCTGTCCATAGTTTTCAGCATAACCCAAACATATTTACAAAGAGTGCAGGTGTACAATTATTGAAATTTATACATGCGAGCATGTGAATTAGTGAGAGAAACATATGTCTATTTAATTATCTTATGATGTGCGTATTATTATTTTCCTAGTTTAAATTTAAAATTCAATTCATCATACTCGTTCCCAAAAACTGAATCTAGTTTGAGTCCCATGTTGGGTTGAGATAATTATTAAGTAATTTTAAGAAGTAATAGAGTCAACCAATAAAGGAAGTCTTCTTTCTTTTATATCAATCATACTTAAATGCCAATAATATATTTATATTTCTTCGTTGTTCAATTATGTTTACCTATACACAATTGTCATCAAGCTGCTTCCATCATAATTGACGATTGCATGACTCTGTTCTTTCTCGAACACTAGTGGCACATAAAACTGAGATAAGTCCAAGTATTATGTGTCAGTTTTGAAACTCTACAAAACTGAGATAACTTTGATAAAAAGTTATTTTAGAAGCAGTTTTAAGTGTTTCAAAACAAGCACTATGTATTAGGCATAAAGAGATGAGCATAGTGACTGTTTCTTCATATCCCTGTAACTGTAAGGCTGTGACCTGTTTGCATAAACCTCGAGGAGAGGTCCAAATGATGCATTGCAATTGAGTCCGTCAATAAAAGTGCTTTCACCTGTACATCTGAAATTTCTCTTGCAGGTCATGTCTGCATTATTTGCTCATTCCTTCGAGCATTTTAATGACAGAAGACATCAATGGACGGATCTGGATACTCTTGGATGCATAAAAGAACAATTCGTATGCATCTCATCGCTTCATCCTCCTGAAATGCATTTCCCAGATAATCATCTACTAAATCTGTATCTCTCATTTCACTCCACAGATTCCACATCTGTTCCACAGCAATAGCAATTATGGATGGATTGATCAAGTGCAGAAAGGACGAGATAAGGGGCCATCACATTTCCATGCAAAGGCACACCTTTTTATCAATCAATATGGTGGTAAAAATAACAAGTGTGACAATTAGAAACCTATACATGATATTTACATGATACACATAAATCCCCATAATGATTTGGAGCGTTCGAGAAAGGTAATAAGACTGGCTTCAACTGTGAAGAAGTCTTTCAACCCTTCTAAAACCTCTGTATCCGGTTGTATCAAAGTGAAAGCGGATAGTTTCCTGACCTGGATTCGCTTCAAATGCATAGCAGAACTGGCAAAATGAGCCTTGTGCAGTCTTGTACAGAACTGGATCAGGGGGTGTCAACATAGGATTGCAGTTGAGGCTATTGATAAGCCCTTCAATTGCAGCAGCGGAGAACAACTCAGCTGTGCGTTTCTGAGCCATTTCCTTCCACTGTGAGCTGAATGATCTCTCCTAATCTTTATTCGCCGCTTCTTGGAGCACCATTGCAGTCTCTAAGCTCAGAATGACGTCTCTCATTGATGGACGCTCAACCTGTTTGTCACTAAGGCATGCAACAGCTGTTTCAGCGAATTCATACAAGCACTCAGGTGCAATTTGGCCCATGATATTAGAATCAATAATGTGCTCAAGTGTCCCTTTCTTGAAACAGGACTCGGCCCATCTTGCCAAGTTGACTTGCTCTTTCGGTAGGTCTCGAACTATGGCTGGCCTAGCACATAAAACTTCACACAATGTCACCCCAAATGAGTATACGTCAGATTTGGCTGTCAACTGTTGATGCCTGTAATATTCCGGATCCAAGTAACCGAATGTGCCTTTGACTAAAGTGCTGACATATGCATCATCCCCTCCTGAAGGGCGAATTTTAGACAAGCCGAAATCAGAGATCTTGGCCTCCCATTTCTCATCAATCAGGATGTTTGTGGACTTGACATCACGGTGGATGATGGTTAGGGCACAGCCAGTGTGGAGATAGTTCAATCCTTTGGCTGCCCCCAAGCAAATTTGGAGACGTTGCTTCCATGTTAAAGGGGAATTCTCTGTGTTGTAGAGATGGTTACGTAGAGAGCCACGAGCCATGTAATCATAAACTAACATCATCTCCCCATTATCATTGCAATAGCCAATGAGTGATACCAAGTGACGGTGCCTCAACTTTGACAGCATCTTGATTTCATTTACGAACTCATTAACACCTTGGTTTGAGGATGAACTCAGCCTTTTGATTGCCACACTGGTGGCACCGTCAATCAGACCTCTGTACACGTTGCCAAATCCTCCTTTCCCAATGATATGAGTTTCACTGAATTTTTTAGTAGCAGATTTGATCTCATTGAAAGAGAAATGCCTGCATATATCCAAAGGCAATTTTATGCCTTCTGCATGATTTTCTGCAAAAAGAATCGATCAATGACAGTTTGAAAATTTGGAACTACGATACAAAATGTTTCAGATTTACTGTGACAGATTGAGTATATACCTGGTACTAAGCTGTATTCTTTCTTCTTAATTGGATTGATCCTGTTCCAAAAGGCACCCCATGCCCTAAACCGTGATGGAGTATATGTTTTCTGTTTCCTCCCGCCCCTTTTTCCAGCTGAAGAGTTATTTGAATTAGTTTGTTTGGTGGGAAAAACTATCCCAGTCTGCATATTTGTGGAGAATTCACTGAATACCACAGAGCTGTTAAGTGGTGCATTGTCTTCAATTGGTGGACTGACATCAGAAGAAACTTCATCTAGATGATTTGACAACACAGCAGAGTTTCTGTTGTCCTGCTGCTCAAGTGCAAGCTCAAGTTGGAGCAAAACTTGAGACATTGTTGGCCGATTATTTGGTTCATCCTCCAAGCATTTTATTGCGACCCTCACGAAAACCTCCAGGCTGTTTGGTGAAATTTCTTCTCTCAGATGCAAATCTACAATCTGATTAGTTTCTCCATTACTAATCATATCTCGAGCCCAAATAGTCAGAATCCTCTCATCGTCTGGAAACGTTGAATCCACTGCTGGTCTCCCACACAATGCTTCCAATAGCACCACACCAAAGGCATACGTGTCAGTTTTCCGGGTTAGTTTTTGGGTGGTCATATAATACGGGTCGAAGTACCCAAATGTGCCCTTAACCTTTGTGCTAACATGGCTCTTTAACCTGTTTTTGTCTTCTGATTTTGCCAAGCCAAAATCTGACATCTTAGCTTCTAAATCTTCATCCAGCAGAATGTTTGAAGCCTTGACATCACGGTGTATCACTCTATGGCCTGTGTGAAGATAGTGGAGACCTTGACCAGCTCCAATGCAGATATTTAGACGTTGCTTCCAAGTAAGAGAAGTTGAATCCATGCCTCTCCTTGCAAGTTTGTAGAGGTGGTCTGATAGTGTACCTCTAGGCATGTACTCATAGACGAGAATCATTTCCCTACGCTCATTGCAGTAGCCGATTAGAGAGATCATATTCATATGTCGGAGCTCAGAGAGTACTTCAATCTCTGTCAGGAACTCGCGTACTCCTTGCTTGGAATTTGATTTTGACCTCTTTACAGCAACTGTCGTTTGCCCTTTATCAATGACGCCTTTGTAGACATGACCGAACCCACCTCGTCCTATCAAAAGTCCGCTACTGAAGTTCCTAGTTGCTAATTGAATCTCAACTAGAGAAAAACGGCGACACAACTGTTCTGCCCTAGCAGATGGCCTGACCTCTTCTTCAGTGTTGACAGCCTCCCGCATTTCCCTCAACTTATAGAAGATGACATTTAGTAGAGATATTACAACTATTACAACAGTCAGGATTGTATCTCTATTACTAAGAATAGGGAGCTTAATTCGCAGGGATGATGGTGAATCCCAAACCAGAGGCAGGGGGTTAGGACTAGCTAAACTATTGTCAGGATTGCTCATCTTAACTACTTCAAATCCTGCAAGGACACCATCTCCGTCTCTGAGTTCATCATACGACTCGAGGGAAACCAAGAGATCACGCTTACCATCCTCTTTCACCCCTCTCATCATCACTATGTAGTCCTTAAACAAGACAACATGATCTCCATCTCCTGATTTCAATACATCACTATTACTTTGAGCAATCACACCATCAATGAGGACCTTAAACATCACCCCACCAATTTCTGCAGTCTTGAGCCCGACCTCCGAGAAATGGAGCCTAATCAAGTACCTGAAACCCACCTCCACTGGCATTTTCCAGGCACGACTCTTGTTCTTTTCGGCCTTCTGAGTCGCCCACCTGGGAAACACGCTTTCAAGATCACCATTGCTACATGGAACACATTCCTGTTTAGCATTTAGCCGGTGGATTATCTCAAGGGCCGTGTCATTATCAAAATAGACCAAATACTCCTTACCAATCACTGGGAGCCCAACATTTCCACCATCAAAGTAAGAAAGACTAACAGGGACAGAGATAATCTCGATGCCATTTATGAAAGCATAAGTATCAAGTGATTGAGGAGAGAAAGTTAGGGTGAGGTGTTGATTTTCTTGCAAGTTGAAACAGAATTCCTTGATAAATGAATTCAGCCCAAGAGCTTTAGCAGTAAGTGAAGTGCTGAAGTTAGTGAGCAAGGTAAAAGGACCGGCGTGAAGAGTGAATAAATCCCTAAACCCTTTAAACCCTTTGTACGGAGACGGATTAAAGTGAAGACGGATAATTTTCTGACCTGAATTGACATGAAATGTGTAGGAGAATTGGGAAGCAGAGATTCTGGCCGACTGGTGCGGGACAGGGTCGGCAGAGGTTGATTTTGTGGTTGCAGATGCAGTCGAGGTTGTTGATGAGCCCTTTAATTGCAGCAATGGAGCTCCTACATCTCCCACCCATTTCCTTCCGCTGCGTGATGATGAAGTTCCGGTTGAGCCGCAATTTATGGAAACGTCACCTGTGAAGTGGCTTGAATCTTTGCAATGGATGCCTTTGAATGTGACGAGTAAGCATAGAATAAACGCAGGATTTGAAAGCGGAGAGAGAATCATGGTTGGGTCGACTCAGAACCAGAGAATGATTGGATTTTGGGAAAGAAAGTCTACGTCATGTATTATTATTTGCAAGTATGCATCAACAGAGAACTACAGAATTATTTACTGTTGATACTGATGTTTGATGGTAGTATTTCATAAACAAATGCTAGTTGAGACTTGCGTTTGGCTCCTTTAAAAATTGACTAATGATAATCAAAATAATAATGTGTATTTAAAATGGATTTTAATTTTTAAATTATATTAAGTACTCCCATAATTTTAGATTTTATTATTCTCATCATGATCAATTTTATTCCCACTTTTTTTACATTTCATTAATTTTATTCTCCTTCTTTATTTAAAAGAAAATCATATCTATAAATAAAAATTTAAACTTCATAATACATCTATTTTTTATGTTATTTAAATTTTTTAATATAATATAAAATTTTCATAAAGTTCTATGTCAATTCTCTGAGGAAAATTTTTTTATGGACAAAGAGTATATTGATTTTTGAAGACAAGTCTTAACTTACTATTTAGTTTTGACTTATGATATGTAAGTATGCATGATAAAATAAAAGTCTTGTAATTTACATATGCGGTTTGATGAATCATAATGTCACGTTAATTGGAAAATTTTGTTGAGCAGTAAGATGGGCTTTGCATTTTCTTTCTCCTGGACAAATCCATAAATAATTTGTAAATACCATTTTTGTTTCTTCTATCTACGAAAAATAATCCATGTTATCTTGCTAGTTCATCCATAAAAAATAGTTTTGTTTTCTAAAGTAGAACTAATTACTTTTATTTACACCCTTCAACAAACATTTATATACATTAGTTGTTAAACTTCTTCACCTACAATATTTTAAAAATATATATATATTTTGTGTTTCATTTTACTACAATATTTTTATTTTTTACAAATAAATCTATTTTTATTAAAACTCATGCAAAAACTTACAAAGACTTTTTTTTATGGAATGACGCAGTACATTTTTAACGATCCTTTTGAACTACTGTATATTAATTTATGTAGCATGCATCTCCCTATTGGAGGTTGCAGCAACGAATTTTCTAATAATACAAAAGTGTTAAAACCCAACGCAGTAATGATGTAGTGAGTATCTAATGAAAATGTGAAAATCATTGACTAGTTCCTATATCTATCAAACTTATGTAATCATGGACTAATCTTGGATGTTTTTTAATTTTTTCAACATCTAAGATTTGAAAGAGAAATTGAATATGGGCTTAGATTGAATTCGCATGATGATAAAAATGGGTTCGGCCACGGTTATTTGGACCCCGTAAGCACACGTGCCCGCTTAGTATAACTCGTGTAGGAGTAGTGGGAATCCGAGACGCATTAGGTCTTGTAGGGAACTGGATGGGTGGTTGATGAGCCTTTTAATTGCAGCAATGCAGGTGCTCTTGGTTGTACATCTTCGAGCCATTGCCTTTAATATTTCTCTACTACTGATGTTGGATGTGATGGCATATATGAGAACATAGAGAAACTTGAGAGGGATGCATGCTTCGATTTGTTCCATTTGAGTTAAGCAGAGGACTTTCTCTAGTTTACTTTTGTCCACACTCTGTAAAAGAGGTGTGAAGAGAGGCAATAAAGAAGGGATGTATGGGTCCTATGAAACTGCTGGATTATTTCTCGGACACCTGCATCTGCATGGAAGGCGATTCATAAATTTAATTAGTGATATATTACGCAGTATTGCAATATAATATTGAAACTATGTCAGTATGATGGTATTTCATTATCATACAAGAATTAAAGACTCGATTGCAAATATTTGATTGAATAATTTTGGGCAAATCTTTGATCACTTTGATACCTGGTAATACATGACAAAATCATGTAATTAGAAAAAAATCGTTCTGATTCTGAATATTGACTACAGATTCTAAGAACGAGAGGCCAAAAACTAAAAGTATATGATGTAAAATTTTACGAATGTACACGTGTGGCATAAATGATGTTATAAAAGATGTAACACCATAACATAACAAAAAAGATCCTAAATCAATATCTACACTGTACTACGTCTTCCATTAGTTCATTCTTACATAATGGATAACTCATTCGTGGTTCCTTCCAATATCTTAATCACAGAAGACATCAATGGGCGTTTGTCTGGATGTTCCTGGATGCATAAAAGAGCAACTTGAATGCATCTTATGGCTTCATCCTCATTAAATGCACTTCCTAGTGAATCGTCTACTAACTCTATTGCTCTCTTTTCTTTCCACAGATTTGAAACCTGATCAACAACATTGCCAATTACAGATGGATCATGTGCAGAAAGAACGAGTCACGTCATCATAAAAGTTAGATGTTTGTTTTTTTTCCTTTTTTGGATTAATCTACTTTTGGTAAAATTAAAACATTGGTAATAGAATTAGAGATATGATATATACTTGTATATCATACAAGCACTAATTTGATCCTCGTTTTTTTATCGATGAATACATAGATAGAAAACTCTTTCATACTTACATGTTCAACAAGGGATCTGGACCCGAGGTCAAGGTAAAGAGAAAATATTCTCCTGCCACTCACAATCTCCAGGAGTATAATTCCAAAGCTGTACACATCTGTTTTAACTGAAAATTTCCCATGCACATCTAACTCTGGAGGCATATAGTAACTTCATACGAAAAATAAGTCAGATATTGAAAGAATTAAGGACGGAGAGAGTAAAGGGTCGTGAATACACTTACAATGTCCCTACTATTCGTGCTGTTTCCAGTTCATTTTGATTATCCACCATCCTTCTAGCTGAACTGAAGTCGGAGATTTTAGGCTTCATCTTATGGTCCAGAAGAATATTACTCAAGTTTAGATCTCCGTGAACAACTTTCAGTCCTGAATCTTGATGAAGATAAATGAGTCCTTGAGCAATACCCATTACAATTTGGAAGCGTACTGCCCACCGAAGGTGTCGCTGTTGCTCTTTATCTGTGAGGAAAGGTTAATTCAATTGCTAATCAGTAACAAATGAAACAAGAACATAGGATTATTGTTCTATTTGAGATGAAGTAATGATTCTGGAGACACCAACCAATAAAAAAATCTAGACTTGTGTTTCCATGAAGTCATACACAAGTAATAGTTCTTCCCCATTGATGCAATAGCCATGTAACTTGATGATATTTCGATGCTGAAGATTGGGAAGCACGTTAATCTCATTTTTTAACTCTTCCAGGTCATACGCAGAAGATGGAGAGCGCCTTTTTACTGCAACTGCTTCCCCCGAAGGTAAGAAAGCCTATACAAATGCATTATTTTTTGAGAGAAAGAACATTGTTGACAATAGTATGATTGGTTATTTTAGAAACAAATCACCTTATATACACCTAATTGACCATGTCCCACTACATTTAAAGGGGAGAAATGATCCGTGGCAGCTGCAATTTGATATGAATCAAACTTGAGCAATTTTACGTCTGCAGCATGAGAAAATATTTAATCATAATAATAAACTTAGAGGGCCTCATGAAAAGTACGAAACAAGATTTGGATGAGGTTTTTGACATACCTGCGAATAACAACTCATATTTCTTGGGTGGTTTAACTCTTTTCCAAAGTGCATCCCATGGCCAAAGTCTTGATGGCTTATTTCTTGAGGATTTTCCCCTAAGTTTTCTTCCAGCTATATCATCAGCATTAACCACTTTGTTGTAAGTAAGTTCTTTTGGAGGAAGTCTGGCACTCTTTATAGCTATAGAGCCCACAGTTGGCTGTAGTGTGCTAGATAGGCGAGTTACATCATTGGTAATTGGTGGATGGATCTCTTCATAAACACTTGCTATCTCATTCAACCCTAAATTTTGGTTTCCATCCTGTTGTTCAAGTGCAAACTCAAGTTGATGCACTACATGAAACATTGTTGGCCGATTACCTGGCTCATCACTCAAGCATCTCTCGGTAATCCCAATGAATGTCATGAGACTGCTTGGTGAAATATCATCTCTCAGACTCGAAGCTACAATCTGATCGACTTCACCTTTACTAATCTTATCGCGAGCCCACGTAGTAAGTATCTGCTCGTCCTCTGGAACAGATGAATCTACTGCCGGCCTCCCACATAATACTTCCAATAACACTACACCAAAGGCATATGTGTCACTTTTGCATGTTAGTTTCTTGGTGTTGAAATAATATGGGTCTAGGTACCCTTTTGTTCCCTTAACTATTGTGGTGACATGGCTCTGTAACTTGTTTCTGTGTACAGGTTTGGCCAAGCCAAAATCCGAGACCTTAGCTACAAAATTGTCATCGAGCAGAATGTTAGAAGCCTTTACATCACGATGTATGACTCCGTGGCCTGTATGGAGGTAGACTAGGCCTCGAGCTGCTCCAGTGCAGATAATTAGGCGTTGCTTCCAGGTGAGAGAAGAATCACTGCCTTTCCTTGCAAGGTTGTAGAGGTGGTCACTCAGTGTTCCACAAGCCATATACTCATAAACAAGTATCATTTCCCCACGCTCATTGCAATAACCAATTAGGGGGACAAGATTAATATGTCGAAGTTCAGAAAGCATTTCAATCTCAGTTAAAAACTCATGTGCTCCTTGCGAGGAGTTTGATTTCAACCTCTTTACAGCAACAGTGTTTTCTTCTTCGTCGATGAAGCCTTTGTACACTTTACCGAATCCACCCTTCCCAATTAAAAGTCCATCGTTGAAATCTCTGGTTGCAAATCGGATCTCAGATAGAGAAAACGGCGACAGAGTCGTTCTGCCCTGGCTGAGGGCTTGTTTTCCTCCTCACTACAGCCATATTCCCAAACTTCCCTCAACTTATGAACAATGATACTTACCATACATATTATAGTTATCGCAACAGTTGCAATTGCATTTCTCTGTCCAAGAACCGTGAGTAAAATCTGGATCATTTGGGCTGTTGAATCCTGAGATGGAGGTGTGGGTATTGGACTGGCAAGATTACTGTCATGGTTGCTCAACTTTAATATTTCAAATCTTTTTAGCGGTCCATGCATAAATTCTTCACTAGATTGCAGACGAATCAAGAGATCACGCTTACCCTCTAGTTTGTGGCCAGTCATCATCACAATGTAGTCCCCATAACAGGGGATGCTACTACTAGCCATTGCTTTGCCTAATATGTCAGCGTTTGTGCCAGCAATTATTTCATTAATGAAGAATTTAAAATTCAGGCCACCAATTTCAGCCATCTTAAGTCCTAGCTTGGAGAAATGTAGCCTAACCAAGTACCTGAATCCCACGTCTACAGATATCTTCCAGGTAAAATTGTTACTACTGCCTACTTCATTCCGAGGGACCATCATCCCAAAAACATCGTCAGAATCATCGCCGGATGAAACTAAGTCATGCTTAATATTTTGTTGATGTATTATCTCTAGTGCAATTCTATTATGAACATAAACCAGGGAACTTTGACCAACAACTTGTAATTCAATATCTACATCCTGGAAGTATGAAAGACTAACAGGCACAGAGATAATCTCAATGCCATTTATGAAAGCATATGCATCAGGTGATTGCCTAGTTTCAGCTGAGAAAGTTATGTAGAGTAATTGATTTTCATGTATGTTTAAACAAAATTCCTTTGTCAGAGAATGCAGACGAAGAGCATTAGCAGTAAGTGAAGCGCTAAAGTTACTGAGCAAGGTAAAAGGACCGGCTTCAACAGTGAATAAGTCTTTCAACCCTTTAAAACCTCTGCATGCAGTTGGATTAAAATGAAGACGGATAATTTTCTGACCTGGATTCACTTGAAACACATATGAGAACTGGGAAAGCGAGACTCGTGCAGTCTTGTAGGGAACTGGATCTGCAGAAGTCAACTTCTTGATTGCAGTTGAGGTTGTTGATAAGCCCTTTATTTGCAGCAAAGAGCAGCATCCTGGCTGTACATCTCCGAGCCATTTCCTTCCGCTGCGTGCTGAAGAAGTTTCAGTTGAGCCACAATTAACAGAAACATCATCTGTGAAGCAAATTGGATCACTACAACCGACATTGAAAGTGATGAGGCAAAGAAATATCAAAGTTAGAGAAACATGACAGGTGCCCATTGTCAGAATTTTTTAGAGTTGTAAAGCAAAGGAGCAGCTGGGGTAATTGGGAATGAATGATCAACGATCTTTGACAACCTCAGTGTCAACCTCCTTTGCGTTTAACCAGATTCATCATTAACAACAAATTCGTAGATCTTTCCACTTCCCATCATTTTCAAATGTTTCCTTCATTCACTAAAGTTTAAAATGAAAATTGACATTGGGACATATGTGGGGTTAGAGAGTATAGACTATGAATGAGGAAGTCAATGAGATGCTGGAGAGATGAAAGACGATATAATATCATAAATAGAAATGAAAATTACCAGTGAGATATTTGCTAATGATTGTGTGGCTGATGTTCTCCTGCACTCAAAATCATACATGTATTTTGGGACATCCATGGGGATTGAGATAATTACTGCATAACTTATTAAAGCAAGGATGAAACCTGTTGAAAGTTACACACATATTTAAACCTGTTAAAATTTCTAAGGCTCAAAATTGAAATTAAATACTTACATCCCTGTGGTTGGAAGCTTCCCCTGTCAATTCTTAAACTTGCTCTTTGTGGGCCAAATCGGAGACTGCGATTTTCTTCAAAGTTGTTTCCGAAGATCGTCGCAATTTCATAGTACTTGCGAATTTTGTCGCGTTTGCCGCCTTTATTTCCCCTCCTTTTTCCCTTCAATATAGAATTTCACCCATGCATATTTGGTGAAGCAGGAATGCTATGCAATACAACAATTTGTTACATATTCTGCTGTAGATGCAATTCACTTGGTCGAATCATGTGTATGGGGTGTGAGTATATGCAGCAGCTTACAGTCCAGTTGGGTTTTCGAAATGCATTTTGAAGGGAAAGGTGGGCTTGAAATTCCCCAATTCATTTTCATCCATTTGCCTCGTTAATCCGGGTTTCATGCACCCAAAATCTTGGGGTTTTATATTTGGGGAAGATGACGTCTACTTTTTCTTTTTTTTTCCAAACATACACCTGGGTGCGATTGGAAGAAGACGAGACAATGAGGATGCTTAAGGATACAGGCATACAGCGAGCTTATTAATGATTTTTTTCTGTCTCTTCTCAAAGCTCAATGATTTTTTCTTTTATACCACGCATATTAAGAAAAAATAAAGTATATGAGTGTAAAATTAAATAATAAAATATAAAAAATATAATTTATTAATTTTTGTGAGTGTAAGTTATTTTCTTTTTTGGGTATGAAGAAAGAGTTGAGACATCCAAATAAGAAAAATATGAAATTTATCTTGGGACAGAGGGAGTATGAAAATAATTTATAATAAATTTATCATAAAACTATTTTAAAGTATTAAATATTTGATCAATTGCACCAAAATATTCATGATTTTAAAAATTGGAACTAACAAAAACTATCACAATTATAACATAATATCATTGATCTAAATTGTTTATACTTCTAACTAAATTATTGATACTCTGATCATATATTTGATATTTTAAACCATGAACTATTTGCATGCAAAACTTTACCTTAAATTAATATCTTTCAACTACTCCCTTCGTCCACGAAATTTATGCTCACATTTTTGCACGTAGTTTAATGTAATATGTCGAAAGGTATTATGGGATATTGTGAGGTCCGTTTTGAGTAAAGAAAGTATTTATGGAAAGTACATATGATATACTTTTCATAAATATTCTCTTTATTCAAAACGGATCTCACAATATCCCGTAATACCCTCCGACATATTGCATTAAACCACATGCAAAAATGTGAGCATAAATTTCGTTGACGGGGGTAGTATATTTTACACTTTCTTTCTTCTATATCCAGAATCATATTTAGTAGCATATGGAGTATTTAGCAATTAGTGAGAGTAAAACTATAAGAAAAATATAGTACTCCCTCCGTATTTCTATAAGTTGCTCGTTGCTTTTGGGCACACGAATTAAGGTAAAAGTGAAAAAGTACAAGTGATGTGATGGAAAAAGTGAAAAAGTATAAGTGATGTGATAGAAAAAGTGAAAAAATATAAGTGATGTGATAGAAAAAGTGAAAAAATATGAGTGATGTGATTGAGAAAAGTGAAAAAGTAATGAAAATAGTATAAAAAGTATTGAAAATAATAATAAAGAAGTGAATAGTAGTTTCCAAAAAAGGTAAAAAAACAATGAGCAACTTATAGAAAGACGGAGGGAGTATTTCTTAATTCCGTACGAAATAACAAAAATTTGAACCCGAGTCAGTATATTATTTTTGCAACCGAGAGAGGACCAACGATATCAGAGAAAACAACTTCAGCTCTGATATCAACTTCAGTATGAGTTTTACTCCTTCAGTCCCACTGGAATTTGCACACTTTTCTTATTTGGACGTCCTACATAAATTTACACACTACTAAAAAATAAATATTGATTTACATGCACACTCACAAACCTATACATATATTTACCACTATTTTATATATAAAATATATTTTTCTTAAAAATTGCACCGTCCTGTATGGTGCAAATTCCTATAAAATGGAGGGAGTATTAATCATCCTATGAGAAGCCGGATGCGTCGCCATAATCCAGACATACAAGAGGATGTTTGGTATAAATTTATGATGAAAAAATAATATAAATTCATTAAGAAGTAATCACTA
>JAPKLY010000103.1:138316-254983 GCA_026898435.1 Prunella vulgaris
AATTTATGATGAAAAAATAATATAAATTCATTAAGAAGTAATCACTAAAGAATTAGTGATTACTCTTTTATTTAATTTATTTTTTATGATCTCATTTATTTATAATAAATAATATTCCCTCTATTCCCAAGATTTATTCTCACTTTCTATTTTAGTCCGTCCTCCAAAATTTATTCTAATTATTCTTTTTTAAAAAATTATTTTATTATCACACTCACAATTATTTTATTTTCTAGTGAACCCACAATTATCCCATCATATCCTTACTTTATTTATTTTATCTAAAAAAATTTAAAATTCATGCTCACACAAATAGAAATAAATTTGTGGGACAAAAGGGGGTATCAAACACTATATTGATAATGAATTCTCATGAGTCCCCATTGATTCTCAATTCCCATCATCCATCGTAACCCCAATCAATCGGACCTAAGTTGGTGCAAAAGAAGAAAAAATGGCATGAACATGTATAATAATAAACACAGAAAAGTGGAACCAAAAGAAGTGGTTATGGACTTGCTGCAACTAAGCTCTTTTGGAGGATTCCTGGAACTCCATTGCAGACTCTAGGCTCAAAACGACGTCTCTCATTGATGGACGCTCAATCATTTGGTGCCTAACGCATGCAACAGCCGTTCCAGCGAATTCGTCCAAGCATTCGGCTGAAATCTGGCCCTTCACATTAGAGTCAATAATGTGCATAAGTGTCCCTTCCCCATAACAGAACGTAGCCCACACGGCCAAGTTGATTTGCTCTTCCGGTACGCCTGAATGTTCTATTGGATGTCTACCACATAATACTTCAAGCATCGTAATGCCAAATGAATATACATCGGATTTATCTGTCAGCCGACATGATCGGAAGTATTCTGGATCCAAATAGCCAAAGGTGCCTTTGATTTCAGTGCTGACGTAGACATCCCCTGCTGACGGAAATACCCTTGAGGAGCCGAAATTGCAGATTTTTGCCTCCCATTTCTCATCCAGTAGGATGTTGGCGGGCTTGACATCGCGGTGGATGATGGTCTGCTCAACGCCGGTGTGGAGATAGTGCAACCCTTTGGCCGCACCCAAGCAAATTCGGAGGCGTTGCTTCCATGTTAATGGATAATATTTCGTGTCGTAGAGATGGTCGCTTAGAGAGCCTCGAGCCATGTAATCACAGACTAAGATCATCTTCCCTTTCTCATGGCAATAGCCGATGAGTGATACCAAGTGAAGGTGTCTTAACCTTGACATCACCATGATCTCCGATAGGAACTCATCATCGGTACTTTGATAATAGGATGATCTCAGTACTTTGATGGCTACGGGGATGGCACGATCAATGACACCTCTGTAAACGATGGCGTATCCTCCTTCGCCGATGACATGATGGAATTTGTCAGTAGCAATTTTGATATCATCGAGAGAGAAATGCCTGCATAAATTGGATGGCAATTTTATGCCTGCTGCACGAGTTTCTGCATAAATAATTGAACATATTTAATCGACTTGCAACTGTAGGTAGGTCAACAATAATTTAAAATTAACTGTGACAGGCAAGTATACCTGATATTATGCTCTTAATTGGATTTATCCTGTTCCAAAATGCACCCCACGCCCGAAAACGTGATGGGCTATACGTTTTCTGTTTCCTCCCCTCCTTTTTTCCAGCTGAAAAGTAATTTGAATTAGTTTGTTTGGTGGTAGGAAATGTAGCAGTCTGCACCTCTGTGGATATCTCAGCGCTATCAGATAATATAATATCTTCGTTTGGTAGACAGACATCACGAGCAACTTCATTTGTATGATTCAAAGGCACAACTAAGTTTATGTTCTCCTGTTGCTCAAGGGAAAGTTCTAGTTGGAGCACAACTTGAGACATTGTTGGCCGATTATTTGGTTCGTCCTCCAAGCATTTTATCGCGACCCCCACAAACACGTTTAGGCTGTTTAGTGAAATCTCGTCTCTCAGACTCGAATCAACTATCTGAATAGCTTCTCCCTTACTAATCTTGTCTCGAGCCCAAATGGTCAGGATCCTCTCATCCTCTGAAGACGAGGAATCCACTGCTGGTCTCCCACTTAATGTTTCCAACAACACCACACCAAAGGCATACGTGTCACTTTTCCGGGTTAGTTTTTGGGTGGTCATATAATACGGGTCAAAGTACCCAAATGTTCCCTTTACCTTTGTGCTAACATAGCTCTTTAACCTGTTTTTGTCTTCTGATTTTGCCAAGCCAAAATCTGACACCTTAGCTTCGAAATCTTCATCCAGCAGGATGTTTGAAGCCTTGACATCACGATGTATGACTCTATGGCCTGTGTGAAGATAGTGTAGACCTTGACCAGCTCCGATGCAGATATTTAGTCGTTGCTTCCAAGTGAGAGAAGTAGAGTCCATGTCTTTCCGTGAAAGTTTGTAGAGGTGGTCAGAAAGTGTACCACTAGGCATGTACTCATAAACGAGAATCATTTCCCTATGCTCACTGCAGTACCCGATTAGAGAGATCATATTTATATGTCGGAGCTGAGAGAGTACTTCAATCTCTGTCAAGAACTCGCGTGCTCCTTGCCTTGAATTCGATTTTGACCGCTTTACAGCAACTGTCTTTTGCTCTTTATCAATGAAGCCTTTGTAGACCAGACCAAACCCACCTCGTCCTATCAAAAGACCACTACTGAAGTTCCTAGTTGCTAATTGAATCTCAACTAGAGAAAAACGACGACATAACTGTTCAGCCCTAGCCGATGGCCTGACCTCTTCTTCGGTGTTGCTAGCTTCCCACATTTCCCTCAACTTGTAGACAAAGATATTTAACAGACAAATTGCTACAGTCAGGATTGTGTTTCTATTACCAAGAATCGAGATGGAAACTCGCAGAGATGGTGAATCCCAAACCAGAGGCACGGGATTAGGACTGGCTAGACTATTGTCAGGATTGCTCATCTTAACTACTTCAAATCCTACAAGTACACCATGAACATCTCTCAGCTCATCATATGACTCAAGAGTAATCAAGAGATCACGTTTACCATCCTCTTTCAACCCTCTCATCATCACCATATAGTCCCTATACAACTGAACATATTCTCCATGTCTTGATTTCAATATATCATCATTAGTTTGAGCAATCATGCCATCAATGAGGACCCTAAACACTACACCACCAATTTCTGCAATCTTGAGTCCGAGCTCCGAAAAATGAAGCCTGATCAAGTACCGGAACCCCACCTCCACCGGTACTTTCCAGGTACAACTTTTGTCCTTTTCGGCCTTCTGCATCGCCCACCTGGGAAACACACTATCAAAATCTCCAGGATATTGTTTGATTTTTAATCTGTGGATTATCTCAAGGGCCGTGTCATTATCAACAAAAGCCAAATACTCCTTACCAATCACTTGCAGTCCTAATACAACATCTCCACCATGAAAGTAAGAAAGACTAGCAGGAACTGAGATAATCTCAATGCCATTTATGAAAGCATAAGTATATGATGACTGCCTAGTTTCAGGAGAGAAAGTTAAAATGAGTTGTTGATTTTCTTGTACATTTAGACAGAATTCCTTGGTAAAAGTAGTCATACCAACAAGAATTGAAGCGCTGAAGTTAGTGAGCAAGGTAAAAGGACCGGCATGAAGAGTGAATAAATCCCTAAACCCTTTAAATCCTTTGTACGGAGACGGATTAAAGTGAAGACGGATAAGTTTCTGACCTGAATTGACATGAAATGCGTACGAGAATCGGGAAGAAGAGATTCTCGCCGTCCGGTGGGGAACTGGATCGTCGGAGGAAAGCAGTCGGCTTGCAGTTGAGGTTTTCGACAAGCCCGCCAATTGCAGCAAGGAGCGTGGCTGTTTATCGCCGAGCCATACGCTTCCACTGCGTGATGAAGAAGTTCCGGTTGAGCCACAGTTTATGGAAACATCGCCTGTGAAGTGAATTGAATTTTTACTAAGGGTCTCTGTGATTGTGAAGAGGAAGCATAGAATTAGCAAAGCATTTGAGAGTTGAGAGAGATTCATGGTGGAACATAACCACAGGAATGCTTGATATCTTTTTTCTCTTTTTAGTATAAGAGTAGTTAAATTTATTCTTTTAAAAAGGAAAGAACTTTGACTCATAATAACACATTTGATATTTTCAACATTTTCCTGGCGACTCCATCACAAATAGTTGTTTTTTTTCTCCCCTGAAAGCAAGAAATGCATTACTTAAATGCAACAAGTACAGAATAATCAAACTACAATTTCTAAGAACAACGTATCTATAATTTTATCTCTTAAAATAAATACGTCTAAATCAATTCATTAATTTTTTTTAAGAACACAACAAATCGAATATTCAAGGAAATGAGTCGCTCATTGACATTTCTACAGCCTTTGCTTCAACTTCTATTCTCACTAGATTTTTGCCCGCGCATTGCACGGGTCTGTTGTAATTATTTCTTTAGATATTTTTGTTGTAATTTGTTTTGAAAATTGAGTTGTAATGCTCTAATTGGACCAATTTATTGGAGGGCAAAATGGTAATTTTCATATGACTATGTATAGTCGATGCGCTCTACTCGCAGAGTAGATCGTCACGGTATTTTTCGTTCTCAAAACCGAATTACGGTGAGTGAGAAATTAATTCCTAAAGTATGGATATTAATACAAGTTAATGTGGGTCCATGTGGGAGTAAGTTAAAAGATGGAATCTCTTAACTATCCCACATTGGAAAAACTATGAAGGATTTCATAGTATATATATAGGAGTTTCATGATGGTATTCAAAATAGGCTAAGGGAGTCTCTCCCATTAGCAACGCGCGCGCCGCCGCCCGTCCGGACGGCCGGCCGGCCGCGCCAAGTCCGTGGCCGTGGACTTGGATCTTGGCAATTGGTCTTTGGCCCACTCTCTATATTTTTTTAGAGACTCAAAGATGTGAAATGGGTCGACCCAATTGGTGACCCGGAATACCTCTGCGGATCGTCTACGTTAGCGATCCGAACGAAGTTAATCTGAATCGTTGGATGCTCCACGTCATCAATCCGGATCAGTAAGTGAATCTGAATCAAAATTTAAATATTTAAATTCCGGATAAGTTTAATACTGTGTCATTGCCACGTCATTGATCCAAGCGATCTATGATATGGACTGTTGGATCGTCCTCTAAAATCATACGGGCCGTCGG
This sequence comes from Prunella vulgaris, assembly GCA_026898435.1. Classification (NCBI taxonomy): domain Eukaryota; kingdom Viridiplantae; phylum Streptophyta; class Magnoliopsida; order Lamiales; family Lamiaceae; genus Prunella; species Prunella vulgaris. The sequence goes on from JAPKLY010000103.1 coordinate 143,479, forward strand.
ATTGTCTTCTGGAAGGTTCCAGAGCAGTCCAGAATTATTTGAATTGGTTCCGTATGATGTGCAGCCAGAACTGCCCACTAAGATCGTGGAAATATCTCCACGTATCTGCAGATTAATCCCATCTGAGATCTTTTTTCGCATCTATAAATAGGAGGTCCTGCATACATAAATTTTTTACGAAAATTAAAATCTCGAGTCCTCTCTCTCTCCTCTGTTTTTCAACATATAGAGTGTTCAGTTCATACTCTTCGTGAGTTCGTCTTTCCTCTGTGTTTAGCGTTGCTGCTATCACAGAAACGTAAACCGTTTTACCTTTGGGGACGAATACGTATCATCTTGTGAGCACTAGCCAGGACGTATTTCGTCTTGCGGGCAAAGGTCTTACCTTGACTCGGTTTATTGTTCTGTCCATTGTTTTCCAGTGTTCTCTTATATTCATAGATATCCTGTCCTGGGTTTTATATACTACCGTACAAACCAACAATCGCAAGACGAAATATCATCTCACTAAATATCTACTACCATGACTGATACTGGAAAATCTGTGGTTCCTCAGGATACTCCAAATCCTAATGGAGATAATCCTGTTGACACTACTGCTGCTGCGAAAACTCCAACCACACACACTGGTGGTTCATCCTCCATTTATGTTGGTTCTGTTCCTGTTGTCCCTGCGGGGTCATCAGTGAGTCTCTCCACTGGACCGGTGCCTGTAAGGCCCGTTATGGTACATGGAGAGAAACCCAAATTTTTTTTGGGTACTGACTTTAAGAGGTGGCAGAAGAAGATGCACTTCTATCTCACCACACTGTCAGTGGCAAAGTTCCTGGTTGAGGAATGTCCAGTGGTTTCAAAGGATGAAACTAACTTCAATCTGAGAGTCGCCTATAACACTTGGACTGATGGTGACTACTTGTGCCGTAACTACATCCTTGGAGGATTAGTTAACGATCTGTACGAGGTATTCTGTGAAATACCGACTGCCAGACAGTTGTGGACTGCTCTGGAGACTAAGTACAAAACTGAGGACGCTGGAACTAAGAAGTTCGTGGTAGCGTCACTCTACGACTTCAAGATGGAGGACAATAAGTCCGTCGTTGAGCAAGTCCAAAAACTGCAGATTGTTTTCCACAACATTGCTGCAAAAGGTATGGTTCTACCAGAATCATTTTTGGTAGCTACTGTTATTGAAAAATTGCCCTCCTCGTGGAAGGAGTTCAAGTCCTATCTCAAACACAAGAGAAAGGAAATGACTGTTGAAGAATTGGTTGTTCGTCTCAGAATCGAAGAGGACAATCGGAAGAGGGATGGAAAGTTCACCCCTGTTGAGGCCAAAGCAAATCTGATGGAAAAGGGAGGTCCATCAAAGAAGAGAAATAGGTCCAATGACAAGAAAAAGGGGAAGAATGCAGCCCCTAATGCCAAGAAGCGGTTTACTGGGAACTGCTACAACTGTGGAAAGCCCAATCATAGGGCTAATGAATGTCGTGCTCCCAAGAAAGAAGACAAAGGGAAAGGAAAGCCTAATGTGAACCTAACTGGGGTCACTGACATGGACTTGCCATGCATGGTATCTGAAGCCAATATGACAGGCAATCCAAAATCATGGTATGTGGACACTGGAGCCACCTGCCACGTGTGTTTTGAACAAGAAACATTCTCCACTTATTCTGCTGCAGAAGGGAGAAAATTGTTCATGGGAAACCAAGCCTCGTCTGAAGTGGCTGGTACAGGTGAAGTTATTCTGAAGCTCACCTCAGGAAAAGAACTCAAGCTGAAGGATGTGCTACATGTCCCAGACATCCGAAGAAATTTGATTTCAGGCTCGCTACTAGTTAGTCATCAATTCAAAATTGTATTCGAGTCTGACAAAGTCATACTTAGTAAGTTTGGACAGTTCCTTGGTCGAGGATATCTCGATAATGGGCTGTTCAAAATGTCAACTATGGTTGTAAGCCGTAAAGGCACAATTTCAATGAATGAAAACGCATCTACTTCTGTTTATATTGCTGAGTGTTCCTCTTTATGGCATTGTAGATTAGGACATGTTAATTTAAATTCCATAAAGCGTTTAGTAAATTTAGATTTACTTAACTTTATAAATGTTGATACATCCAAAAGATGCGAAATTTGTGTCGAGGCTAAAATGGCAAAATTACCATTTAAATCTGTTGAAAGGAGCACATCTCCTCTAGATTTAATTCACACGGATGTATGTGACTTAAAATTTGTGCAAACTAGAGGCGGAAAAAGGTATTTTATTACCTTTATTGACGATTGTACAAGATTCTCATATGTATACTTACTACGAAGCAAAGATGAAGCGATAGAAGCTTTCAAACTATATAAAAATGAAGTAGAGAATCAATTGAGCACAAAAATCAAAGCAATTCGCAGTGATAGAGGTGGAGAGTATGTTGCTCCATTTGAACAGTTGTGTGCTGAAACAGGCATTATACATCAAACAACAGCACCATACTCACCTCAATCAAATGGTGTTGCGGAAAGAAAAAATCGAACACTAAAGGAAATGATGAATGCTATGTTGATTAGCTCGGGTTTACCACAAAATTTGTGGGGGGAAGCCATTCTGTCGGCCAACCACATTCTGAATAAAATTCCACATAAAACTAAGGATCATACACCTTATGAGATGTGGAAAAAGTAGAAACCATCGTACAAATACCTCAAAGTGTGGGGGTGTTTGGCGAAGGTTGAAGTGCCAGGTCCTAAACAAGTTAAGATTGGCCCCAAGACGGTCGATTGTATCTTTATAGGATATGCACTTAACAGTAGTGCTTATCGGTTTCTGATTCATAAATCAGAAGTACCCGATATGTCAGAAGGCACTACAATTGAATCAAGGAATGCCATATTCTTTGAAAATATCTTTCCTTGCAGGAACAAGGAAGATGTGAGTTCAAACAAGCGAACTCATGAGGAAAGGAATGACACTGCAGAGCCTTCTACTCAAGAGAGTGAAGCGCCTAGACGCAGTAAAAGAGCAAGGATTGATAAAACGTTTGGTCCGGATTTCTTCACTTATGTGTTAGAGGAAGATGAACCAAAGTCAATCAAAGAGGCTATGTCTAGACCAGATGCACCACTCTGGAAGGAAGCTATCAACAATGAGATTGACTCCATTCTGCAGAATAATACGTGGGAGTTAGTAGACCTCCCTAAAGGTTGCAAGACCTTAGGATGCAAGTGGATCCTTAAAAGAAAATACAAAGCAGATGGATCAATAGATAAATATAAAGCCCGTTTGGTAGCAAAGGGTTTTAGACAAAAGGAAGGATATGATTTCTTTGATACATATTCACCTGTCACAAGAATAACTTCCATTCGTGTACTAATCGCGATTGCTGCTTTGCACAATCTCGAAATACATCAAATGGATGTTAAGACTGCCTTTCTCAATGGAGAAATAGATGCTAAAATCTATATGGATCAATCAGAAGGTTTCATTGCACCTGGGAACGAGAAAAAGGTATGCAAACTCGTTCGATCACTGTATGGACTTAAACAAGCTCCAAAACAGTGGCACTTGAGATTTGACAATATTATGTTGTCAAATGGGTTTCGTATTAATGAATGCGACAAGTGTGTGTATATAAAAAATACACCAAATGGATTTGTCATCGTATGTTTATATGTTGACGACATGTTGATTATGGAAAACAATCACAATGTCATAATTAATACGAAAAACATGTTAAACAAAAACTTTGACATGAAAGACTTGGGACTAGCAGATGTGATTCTTGGAATCAAAATTGAGAAGACGTCAACTGGAATATCTCTAACACAGTCTCACTATGTTGAGCAAGTTTTGAGAAAATTCAATGCCTTTGACGATCCACCTGCTAAAACACCTCTTGAACTGAATGTTCATCTGAAAAAGAATAGGGGGGATCCAGTTGCTCAACTGGAATATGCAAGGATCATAGAAAGTGTGATGTACATAACTAATTGTACACGCCCTGATCTTGCGTGCTCAGTGAACAAACTGAGTCGCTTCACGAGTAATCCAGGAGTCGAGCACTGAAAGGCTCTTAAGAGGGTATTACGATACTTAAAGTATACCCTTGATTATGGGCTTCATTATACAAGGTATCCAGCTGTTCTTGAAGGATACAGCGATGCAAACTGGATATCCGACACTAAAGACTCATTTTCAACTAGTGGATATGTATTCACTATTGGAGGAGCAGCCGTGTCTTGGAAGTCTACAAAACAGACTTGTATAGCCCGTTACACTATGGAATCAGAATTCATCACTTTAGATAAAACCGGTGAAGAAGCCGAGTGGCTTCGAAACTTTCTAGAAGATATTCCATGTTGGAACAAACCAGTACCATCAGTAACGGTACACTGTGACTGTCAAGCTGCTATTGGTAGAGCTTTGAACAGCATGTATAACGGAAAGTCTAGACACATACGTCGTAGACACAATTCTGTTAGACATTTGATCTCAACTGGTGTTATATCCATTGACTATGTGAAGTCAAAGGATAATATTGCAGATCCACTCACCAAGAGTATAAATCGAGATCAAATGAACAAGCTGACAGAAGGAATGTGTCTGAAACCCACAAACAGAACTAACACAGTGGTAACCCAACCATGATGACTGGAGATCCCAAGAACTTGGTTCAATGGGAAAACAAAACTGTGAAGGTTGTAAAGAAAACACTTGAGAAAAATGACCATTCCTGACAGCACAATATCAAGTGTTGAGACCCGTAACATGTGGTAAAGGTTAAGTTTTTGAAACTTTTAATGATTCCAAATAGAATGAGTATGACGGGATACTCAAATGGAGATCACCTATGTAAATGAGAAGTGAGGGCCGCTTCGACCAAACATTTATGAATACAAAGGGCGTCCATGGCCAAAACGGACAAAAATGTGAGAACAAACGAAGTTGAAACTGAGTTGTGTCTACATCGTTGATTCGGTATACACTAAGGAGGACTAGTTCAAGGCACTGCATCCACTAAGCCGCCGGTGTACCCGATGGTGTAAGACTACGGAAAGTTCAAGGCCACAAACCACTTATCCGGAAGCAATGAAGTTTCACATGAACTAAACTGTGTGTCTGCATTGTTGTAGGTGCGATTTCCACTCATGTGGGGGATTGTTGTAATTGGTTTTGAAAATTGAGTTGTAATACTATAATTGGACCAATTTATTGGAGGGCAAAATGGTAATTTCCATATGACTATGTATAGTCGATGCGCTCTACTCGCGGAGTAGATCGTCACGGTATTTTTCGTTCTCAAAACCGAATTACGGTGAGTGAGAAATTAATTCCTAAAGTATGGATATTAATACAAGTTGATGTGGGTCCATGTGGGAGTAAGTTAAAAGATGGAATCTCTTAACTATCCCACATTGGAAAAACTATGAAGGATTTCATAGTATATATATAGGAGTTTCATGATGGTATTCAAAATAGGCTAAGGGAGTCTCTCCCATTAGCCACGCGCGCACACGCGCGCGTGCGCCGCCGCCGCCGTCCGTCCGGCCTGCCGGCCGCGCCGCGCCGAGTTCGTGGCCGTGGACTTGGATCTTGGCAATTGGTCTTTGGGTCGACCCAATTGGTGACCCGGAATACCTTTTTAGAGACCCAAAGATGTGAAATGGGTCGACCCAATTGGTGACCCGGAATACCTCTGCGGATCGTCTACGTCAGCGATCCGAACGAAGTTAATCTGAATCGTTGGATGCTCCACGTCATCAATCCGGATCAGTAAGTGAATCTGAATCAAAATTTAAATATTTAAATTTCGGATAAGTTTAATACTGTGTCATTGCCACATCATTGATCCAAGCGATCTATGATATGGACCGTCGGATCATCCTCTAAAATCATACGGGCCATCGGATTGTCTTCTGGAAGGTTCCAGAGCAGTCTAGAATTATTTGAATTGGTTCCGTATGATGTGCAGCCAGAACTGCCCACTAAGATCGTGGAAATATCTCCACGTATCTGCAGATTAATCCCATCTGAGATCTTTTTTCGCATCTATAAATAGGAGGTCATGCATACATAAATTTTTTACAAAAATTAAAATCTCGAGTCCTATCTCTCTTCTCTGTTTTTCAGCATATAGAGTGTTCAGTTCATACTCTTCGTGAGTTCGCCTTTCCTCTGTGTTTAGCGGTGCTGCTATCACAGAAACGTAAACCGTTTTACCTTTGGGAACGAATACGTATCATCCTGTGAGCACTAGCCAGGACGTATTTCGTCTTGTGGGCAAAGGTCTTACCTTGACTCAGTTTATTGTTCTGTCCATTGTTTTCCAGTGTTCTCTTATATTCATAGATATCCTGTCCTGGGTTTTATATACTACCGTACAAACCAACAATTTTTAGGCCACCCTATATATAATAATATTGTGGTTTGTCCTCTTTTTTTACGATCTTTGTTAGGTAATTTAAATAAATGAACTGATTACACACTTTTCTAGAAGTTTATATTTTTTGATGAGATAGGTTTCTTTCGTGGTATCAAAGTTTAGACTTAATCAACATCTAGCGCTTAGTTCTTGTTTAAAGCTAATTTTCCCTTAATTTGTCTACTCACTGAGCCTCCTCCCGAAAAAGTTAAAGTTGAGTTTTTCGTCCATTAATTAGAGAAAAAGTATTAGAAAATTGATTAAATGAATTGATTTTACATTTTTTTACAAATTTTAACTTTTAAATGAGACGAAATTCTTTCAATTTCTGTATATGGATGACATTTTGAATATCTTTTGTGATTTTTCTACATGGAATATGCGTCTTATCAAATGCATAAATGCCTTTGTATAATATTTTTGTGTTTGCAATATGATTCAATCATACTCTTTATTTTTTACACAAATTTTCATACACCCAATTCACACTGAATTCGGTGTAACCCTTTCTTACACTTTCCTAAAGAGTGGTCTTCTTTTATAGATGATGACGTGTTGTCCGCTTTGGCGCCATTGACATTTTCTCCTCAATTCCATCGACCCCAATGCATAACTGAATATTAAGACCATCGTCATGACTACTTTTAGCTCTAATTGTTGATTGTGTAGACTGGATGTACTTTGGCCTAGTATTCTCTCCTTCCTTTAAAAAAATATATGTTTTATCCCAAGCAAACTCAATCCTAGGTCAAGACCAACGTCCACAGCTCAGGTACTGCCGCCCTCAACAACCCTGAAAGCATAATCAGTGATTTCACATGTGAATTTGCTGATTACCATGCATTAAACCTATAATTATATAAAGAGTCTAGTTGCAAATTATATGCTCTGCCAAGAACGTTATTCCAATAACATTATTCGAACTTATGTGAGGGACAAAATCTGATTGATAATTCATAAATAATTTAATCAACACAATATTTGCAACAACAATTTGTTTTAAACAATTGTGCAAGTGTTTGTTTGGATTTTAACTCTCAGTCGTGTTCATTTAAAATCAATAAAATGTAAAATTCATTGTTTTTTAATTTGGTTTTCATATTTCCTTGCAAGTTTGGTCTTGCAAGGAATAACAATAACTTATACCAACTTCTTATCAAACAATCACTTTATTTTTTAGTGGACCCACAATTATTCCATAATATTTTTACTTTATCTCTTTTTCCTTGGTAAATTTCTTTTATTTAAATATTAGAATCAATTACCTCATCATATACATATTAGATTAGATTAGGTTCAAAAATTATATTTGTTTGACATGAAGCCAGAGCCTGTTCCCTACAAATATCACATTTTAGAAATATTATCCAAATTTTTTTAATCAAGTTAAGCATATGGAGTTAATAGAATCTGCTACTCTAAGAACCAATTCAAAAACGGGGTGAAGAGTTTTTAGGTAAACTTGGCTTGATATATAATCATAGTGCAGACAGTGATGCAAATCCAAATCTCACAGCTTTTGCTAATCTCACAGCTTTTGCTAATAAAATTCATTGAAATGAGTTTATTTGTGATTTTAGAAGAGAGATGCAGTACTTTTGAACTGAGAAGAGATAGGTGATCTTTGTAAAAAATTATTTTGGTGTATCTGTAAAAGAGATAGATAGGCAACCCCCACACAACCTAAAATCAGTTTATGAAATAGCTTGTCTATTGCTAATTGTTGGGACAATCTGAGTATTTTGATTAGATCCCAAAACCCCTGATGAATTTGCCGAAGTATAGTGTTCAGGATAAAATAGTTCAGGATAGTTAGGTTAGAAATTCAGTACAGAAGGATCATGCTGAAGACTGAAGTATATTGGAGTCGACCCAATTTACTGAAGTCTGAAGCGTAAACCATTCTGAACGAGTCAGTCAGTCTCGCTGAAGATTGTCTGTTCTGAAGCTGAAGATCGAAGCCTGCTGATTCATCCTGAAGTCAATCCTGAAGTACCATTGTCTGATGTTTCTACTGAATACACTAAGCATGTTCAGGACAGAACTCAGTCAGTGAAGAGTAAGTGTTACCTATCAGGCTGTGCTGAATGCACATAGGACCTGACTTAGGCCTTGGTTCAGTTCACCTGAATCCTGTAAGTCCGAAGCAAAAAGGTAACACATACTGAGCTGAATAACCTATCAGGCTGTGCTGAATGCACAAAGGACCTGACTTAGGCTGTGGTTCAGATCACCTGAATCATGTCAGTCCAAAGCAGAAGGTTATTTATGCTATGGGACAAGAGACAAAAAGAATGTCAGTAAGACTCCATTAAGGCACACGTTCAGACTGAGTTATTACAAGAGACTCAGAGCATTGAATGTACGAGGAAGGATAAATGTCTGAAGGTCAACTAGCCGTTATAGCGGAGAGCCAATGATCTTTCGACACGCAAGCACGGAGTCTGCGCAGCATTTAATGCGGCATTTAATGCGTCTCAAAAGGTTGCAGGTGATGTGACAACTTGCCAGAATAAGCATGGCGGGTAGGTCGAACAGTATTTCTAGCCTGCAATCTACCTAAAATAGGAAAGATTTGATTTGATCTCCTCCAACGGATCTATTTTGAATCTCGCCTATAAATATGGAGAACATTGCACCCATTCAAGGTTAACGGGAAATTTCCAAGAGAAAACTCTCAAGAATCCAAGAACTCAAAGCATATCATAAACAACACTCTGCAATTAAATTTCCCTAGTGTTGTAGTAGGATTCACTCTGTATTTGCTTAGATCGATAGCTCTAATATTTAGCACTGATTTGTATTGCTAGAGCTATCTTAGTTGGAAACCAGAATACCAAACCTCTCAGAGTGTGAGATAGGTTGGTTAGAAGGACTGGGACTTGTAAAACGCCCAGGGGTCAGTTTCTAAGAGAGGAAGTTGGCTACTCGTGTCCCTTGGCACGTAAAACCCAAGTACCTATCCTCAGGGTTTTGAGGATAGCTTCCTGTTAAATCAGGTCGTGGACGTAGGAGTTGGTTATCTCCGAACCACGTTAAAAAGTCCCCTGTGTGCTGATTTACTGTTTTGTTCAGGATCATAAATGCCATCATATTAAACTGAACATACTGCATTAGTTTTAACTTCAGGACTGAATCAATCATCCTGAATCTGAAAAACTGTGCACTCAGCCTTAACCACCAATTTACTAAGCAACTCAGAGAAAACATTTTCAGAAACTAAAACGAGTAGAATCTAAGGGCTCACTTTCCGCACGTACTCTGACTCACTGAGATAGTAGTCCAACTGACTCGCTTCCGAGCAGTCAGTAGGTTTGTTATCTCTACTGAGCCTCCGAGCACTTTACTCACACTCAGCTTATCTGACTCGGTACTGAACCGTCCCTGCTGCCCCTGTGGACATCCAGCATACTGAGTACTTCAGGGAATCCTGACTGAGTGCGTTAGAGCATTTTTCTGAGTCTTTCAGAAAAATCTGACATCAGTGTATTCCCCCCCCCCATACACTGATTTAACTCGTTTCGGGACCAACACTAATTAAATTTTTGAAAGAGCAACCTCATCCATGTCCTTTTCCATCTCTCCATAAAAATTGTTGCCACACTACCAAGATTGAAAACTTTCTATGTGATATTCACTTAAATATGGACAAATTGGAACGAAATTTGTACATACGATCTGGAATAAAATATGTCCTGTGTGCAAGACCTTCAATCGCTGAACCAATTCTTTGAATTGCTAGTGTTAAGTTCAAACATTGATCATACAGAAAATGAACTCATTTTTTGTTAGGTTTTCAAAAAATGATAATAAAAACCATAAATTATGACAGAAGCTTATAGTTTTCCATTTCTACATCTCAGTCCAATATATGTATATATATATCACTTCTCATTTTCGGCAAATTAAAACACAATCTCAAAATAAAATAATAGGGACCAACAAAATAAACCTAAGGTTCTCATAATTTCATTTTATTCATTCCTCATAAATACATACCTATAACGTAATTAACTAAATACATTATATAGCTTGGAGATGAGATTGAATTAGTAGCAAACAATGTTTACATATTAAATATGTAATTAGTACCCATAACAATGATAGGATCAGAATGTAAAATGAGACTCGTCCTTACTATCTTCCATTGCGACTTGAAATAAAACATAAGTGTATAAAACTATTTTATAAAAAGATTCGGTAAGCAAATGAAATCATACATGTACTAAATTTTAAAGCAAAGATGAGTAGATGGTAATGCAAGTTTGAGTCCTGCAACGAACACGCATGGTGAACTTCAAACACATACATCCATAAAGAAATCATAATGTATCAACGATTCAAAGTATAACCCAATTAGAGCTACTAAAAATTCTATTTATTTTATCAGCAGAAATATTTCTTTTACATTACATATATGTAAGTAAGTTTCGCTTCTCCCAAAAAATGGGGTTACAGTTACATCTATGTAAGTAAGCTTCATTCCCCCGGGAAAAAGGGGTAAGATAATAAATAAAGATATAGTTTAAAAATTAAAATCAAGAGGAGAAAGCAAGAAGAGTAGGACCAAAGTTGAGATACCTTAATGGAAGAATTATGCTTGTGAAAATTGAAGAGTAGCTATTTACAATCGTTCAACTGCAAACATTGTGAATTCTCCATAAAGATTGTGAATTCTTGAAGTGCAACCACTGGCTTTGTTTTACATTCCCCTTCTTTTGATTCTTCCTAAAACTAAATAAAAGACAAAACAATAAACAAATACCCATTTATTAAAAGTCTAAAAATAAAAACTCCCAAAACTATATCTTTTGCTTTTCAGACTTTAATAGTTGACTTTGTTATAGAGTGAATTTAATAAAAAAATGCTAACACAAAAGACTTAAAAATTTGGCAAAAATTGTAGGAAAGTGTTTTAAACAACCTCTTGAAAGGTGTAGATCATTGCAGGATGCTCAATAATACCTCGATATGATAGAAAATAACAATGAATAACTTCACTGGCATAAAAATTCAAGAATTCACCCTTGTAATTTAAAAGTTTATTTTCTTTCTTTTTAATTCCTAAAATTGTACTATTTCTGTTAATAATTTTCTATAAATAGATGCACCTACAAGCACAATTCCATTCTCTTCAAAGGATTAAACAGAGCAAATTCCTCATAAATGGATGCACCTACATCCACAATTCCATTTAAATGAAAGAATTAAACAAATGGATATAAGGTTGTAGGAAATTTTTTACATTACTTAAGGACTTTAGATAGCTAGAATTAATCTTTATATATCATCACACTTGTAGAGGAGAAGGGGTGAACCATTTTTTTTTCAATTACTTAAGAATTTCTGATAGGACACTGCTTAATATTAGGAAGGAGCATTACTTTTATTTTCTAAAATCGAGCAATTCTTTCAATCTCTTGGTAGCCATTGCAGCTTCTTCAGTATTTCTCTAAAGAACCTGAATAACAATTGGTTCAGGGGCATTCATCAGTTCATCCAATAGAACCCATATATTAAAGAATTTTGTCTTTATTAATTCTTTGACAAATACAATGACTAAGCAGAGTGTATCAAAATTTGAAAGGTAAAAGTATACTTCTTGTTTGACCAATAATAATAGAACAACATTAGCAATAGTAACAAAAATAATATTAATTCTAATATTTCATGACCCCCGAAATTCAAAAACATATTTCTTGTCATTATCTTTAAAGCAATTACTGCAATGTTTCATATAAATATTTTTAACTTGAAAATGAAAAGGATTGAGCTTTAGTAATTGACATAGTTCTGCTAATCACGAACTCATAAAAAATAACAAATCACAAAACATCAGTAATAGATGTCATTTTATTGCTTTTCTATTCATTTGTTCTTGATCATTTTATTGCTTTTCTATTCATTTGTTCTTGATATATGTATAATTTTTAGAATAGTACATTAGTTTCTCACCTCAAACAGAAGATGACCAAAAAAATAAAAAATCTAAAGAGAACATCAAGCCATATGCAATTATTCTAAGAAGAAAGTGCTTGATCTAGGACACATGCTTATCTTTTTATATTTAGCATGAGTTATTCTTATGTTTTTTCCTTAAAAAGCTTAAACTAATATCTGTAAATACGCAATGGTAAGATTCTCACCATTTTCTGGCATTGGTTCAATGCTTGCAGTTTGTGTCTCTCATACTCATTTCTTCTCCCTCCTTCCTCAACTGTGTATGAAGAGTCAAAGTAACATAAATAAAACAGAACTGCTAACGTCTCTTGGACAAACAACAATACAAAGTTCAGCTTATTTACATAAAGAGTTTATTTAATGTTGCCGTTAAATAGGTTGCTTACTTTAACATTGATTGCCTCTGCGAAACTCATTAAGTTCTCGACACAACTCCTCATTAGTAGATTCCAGCCGACTAATTATATCCTTAAGAACCTGCTTAACTTAATCTTAGTTAAAGCTCAACCTTTGTAATTGTTTTTCCAGTTCCTATTTGGACGATCTCATTTTGTTACTGCCACTCATTTCAAAATTGCATCTTTTTTAGAATCATTATGCCCAAACGAAATAGTAAGATACCTTGATTTTGACAGAGCAAGACTCTCTATTTTCTTGGAACCGAGGCTACAACTCTCTGCCACCTGCATATTCTCAACAAAAAAAAATTGGTTAAATGTATATAAAAATATATATAGTCGATCAAAACACGCAAATAAAGAAAGTTGTACCTTCACTCAGACAGATCAGCGCACCATAGCCTGTAGAAAATGAAAATATCGAACAACCTATGAGAATAGATCATGGTAACTGAAAAGAAAACCAGAAAGACAGAAAATGACTTCCAGAATTACACCCATTTGGGGTCTGCAACACCATAATTTGCATATACATGTTTGTCTGAATGAGCCAATAAAATTTTAAACCTTTTCTTACTTGTACAGATTCAAACACCAAGATTAAGGTCGCTCTGAGACAATATATTTTCTCCACAACATTCAAGTTGAAAAATTTTCTGTTGCCATCAAACATTTTATCAGGAAGAGAAGAACATTAGAAATCATACTTGATATTAACGAAGTTCATATGCAATGGAAGATGTGATGGGAGAAGGGCTTCTGAGGCGGCATTGCCAGATTGAAGCGATATTCAAAACAACATTTTATACATAAATTCAATGCTAAAGTTAAGTGTAAAATTTTACAGCTGGTGAGGTCACTGACAGAAGATAATAAAAAGAGCCTATCTTCAGGCTGAAATTTCCGCGATCGTTTCAAACTGTAAAGAAAAGAAAACAAATGATCATTCTTGCATCAAAATGAGTGATGAACATAACCAAAAGTTAAAACCACTAAAGAAACAAAATGATCGCCCAAGAAAATACATCTTAGGTGAATATGGATTTAGTACACTATCAAACAGCAATGACTTGGTGTAATTTGCATGAAAAATCCACCAACCCCTTTCAAGACATTGCCACATTGACTTGGGTCCTGTAAATAAGTAGTCTCTATATCATACACCTAAAAAAGAAGATGACTATCTTTCAGTAAACATCACATCATAAGTACTTGCATAACTTCAAACAGATAGTTTTTCACAAAATAACCAGAGTAATTTTGACCTTTTTTCGATATTCTGGAGTTATTCGTGCAGTTTAGCCCTATTGCATAAGAGCGCAGACAGCATTACCGAAGGGTTTGCAGGATTTCGTTGCACTAAAACAGAGTCGAGGAATGTGTATGAGAATGATTAGTTTTTCACAAAATCAACATAGGAAAATTGGTTAAATAAGAGTTTTTAGCGAGAAATGCCCGGAAATCAGAAGTCCACCGTTGCCGCCGCCGGGAGTTCGAAGCTCAAATTGAGAAGAAGTCGCTCATCGCCGCCCATCGTGCTTCACTCATTGCTGCACCAATCGTCGGAATAGAGAGAGAGAGAGATCGAGACACCAACACCAGGAAGACACCCAGACACCACCGCGTCCCTTGCCACCATTCTTCTTTATCACCGCACTTCACCTTACTGATGGGCATTAGGTCAAACAGCCCCATTTAGGTGTTAGCATTGAATTGGTGAAATTATAGGCGTATTGAGCATTTTGTAACGTGCATTGCAGTTCGATTCTCCTTCCCTCTGTTTTCCAGCGTTGATTGCGAATTGAAGGCGTAGGTTACAGTTTCTTCACTAAATGAGGAGGTTATGTGTAAGGTCGTTCTTCTCTCTTTCTTAACACATATGGCAACATTACGGTATATTCAATAATAAAAAGTAACACGTGGCAACATTTGGTGTAACACGTGGCAGCATTTGGTATAGGTGAGTTCTCCTTTTTATATATAAGATTATATTTAAAAGGGTGCAACTATTCATACCTCAAACTCCTCTAAACATACCCCAATTATTAAATATATTCAATTTAAAATAAGAAATTAATTTAAATTATTAAATATATCCTATTTTTTATTAATATATATATATATATATATATATATTTGGACCTATTCTTCTTCTCTCTTAATGATCCACAGTGCGTCGCCATTTTTAAGAAACGAGAACTAAAACTTTGCATAGTCATTTTATTTGTTGCAACCGAATAAAATTTTAAAAGAATTCACTGGACGAAACGACATGTCTTCTTCTCCACGCTCCTTCAAATCTCACGGAGCTTTATTTTTTCCCGCCTGAAAATCACCATTTTCCCAATAAAAAATTTCATAATTTCTAACATTTCTTATCGTCGTGGAAAATATATAATTTAGATTAGTTTGATGTCACTAACAAAGCATAAAAAATAAGATTGAATTGATCGTAGAACTGTAGAATAGTTTCAAAGATGATTGTACTCCATAAATATAGCAGTTAGGACGTGAGAGAGACGAAGACTAAGTCAAATTGAAAAAAATTATATTAATAAAAAATGGGGTATATTTAGTAATTTAAATTAATTTTTTATTTTAAATTAAATATATTTAATAATTGGAGTATGTTTAGAGGAATTTGGGGTATGAATAGTCGCACCCTATCTAAAATATCACCTCATCAAATAATCTCATTACCTCTCCTTCATCCACTTCCTAATGCCATTGATCATCTCTGAGAATCATACCCACCCGCCGCACCACCCTCTCTTTCATCGCTGCCTCTCTTTCCAATCGTCCACCACCAGCCACCAGAGTTTGTTTATTTATTTTTTATTTTTTATTTCATGGGATTTTACATTTTTAAATTTCTGGGTTTAGGGTTTGATTTTTGTAGACATCAGCCTTGAGTTCTTCACCTTAAATAATTATACATATACAACTGTTATAATATATTACTAATATATTATATATTATATGGACATAATAAAATATTATAGTCCAGTGAGCTTTAGGCTCACAAGACTTAGGGTTAGATATTCTATTTATATTTATCATTTTTATGTATTCTGTAATTCATATCATTGTAAACGACAATTCATATTAGCATAATCTCCTGGCTTGGTCGCCCCCATACGTAGTCAATTTGTGTGACGAACTGGGTCATCGCTTTCCTCTCAAGATTACAACACGTTATCAGCACGAGTCTCTACGAGCTATAAGGATTTACGAAAGGATTGCTCAAGCTGTTCTAGATCAAATCAAAATCGGGATTAATTTTAATAAATTGCTGAAACAGTAAGTTTCGTAGTTAATTAATTCTGAATTATTAATATAATGTCCTGCAGATTGTATGATATATCCATGCTAAGGTTTCCAGCTGAAATTCATATGTATGACCGAATATGTGTTCACTATGTCATATGTTTTCACTGCCTTTAATATTCAGTGATCCTTGCTGTTTTTAATGTTGTTCATCATATGATTTGCCCTATAACATGGCAAGCGGTATGCTTATGAATATATTTGTACATGTATGATTTCATGTGACACTCCGAATTTTTTATGAACACATATGATTCTGTTTTCGCATACAATCTCACGCGAGAATAGCACAAGGAATTCAATTTGTTTATATACATGTCTATATGCATTACTATCGTTTATGCTTGTATACATTGCTATTGTTTATGCCTGGACCTTATCATCTTGCTATTGTTTGATCCGCATAACAAAACCGGAAAATCAAAATCATCTCTCCGATGATTCTATATCCTGAAACCCAATTGCACTGATATACCGAAACTGACACATCCGCAAACACTTGCCCTGTGTTTGAGTTCATCCACACAGAATCAATCGATTCGTCACACACACATGTATCAATAGAATCAGAAAATCAGAACCTGTTCTCAAAAGAACAAAAACAAATTTCGAATAATCCGAATTCTACAATTTCGATTTGCGATACCCACCGTTCACTGCAATCGATTGAATCCCAAAATCGAGAATATCTAAATCGAAGCCCGACGGCCGCAACGATGGCAGCGACGGCACCTCATCCGCGCGACGACGGCA
Source organism: Prunella vulgaris (assembly GCA_026898435.1). Taxonomy (NCBI): domain Eukaryota; kingdom Viridiplantae; phylum Streptophyta; class Magnoliopsida; order Lamiales; family Lamiaceae; genus Prunella; species Prunella vulgaris. The sequence continues at coordinate 160,322 of JAPKLY010000103.1, forward strand.
CCGATGGAGCCTCCTCCGTGCAACGGCTCCGGTGCGATGCCATCTCAGTCGCGACAGTCGCGACGACGCCTGTGCAATGAATTTCCAGGCGCGCGACCGTCCCCTACCACTGATGTGGCGACGACGCATGAACGGCGATGAGTGGCCCCTGTCAGACGAGCGACACTCGTCGAACGACACCGCCTCCGGCTCCGACGGCTGCTGCGACGGCGTTGTCCTCCGTTCCATGCGACGGCTGGCCCCTGTGCGCGACGCCACGAATGGCGAACTCGCGACGGTGCCTCTTGCCCTGTGCGACGGCTGCACGGCGATGATGCTTGCGGCGGCGCCCTCTGTACCACGCGACGATGGTGCCGATATGCTGCACGATCGGTCAAATGGATGACGAAAAACCCGGCGTTTTTTTCCGCCATGATCCGATTTTTCCGCCCAAATGACTAAGCTTCCAAGATTCTGAAAACCTAATTTACAAATTGGGCCTCCTTTTAATTGATCTGTGCCATTAGTTAATTGGGCAATCCTATTTTAACACTAATTGGGCCTCTGCCTTCTTATTTTCGATACTGGGCCCTTCATTTTACTAATTGGGCCTGTTTGTTTTAATACAAATTGGGACGAAGCCCTCCTTAATAAAAAAAAATTAATTAATATTAATATTAATTAAATAATTAATTAGGCCATTTTTTTAATTAATTGATTGGGCACTTTATTTTAGTCGATCCTAATAATTATTTATTTTTGGGTTAAAGTCCCATTAATAATTTTCTAATTCATAATGGTATTATGAAAGTCCAAATCATCAATTTTTTTAGGCCTTATCCAATAATAATTTTTGGGTCCGAATTTCCATGAATAAATGTGTCATAAAAGTTATACACCCAAAAATATCAATACCCCCTATAATTAATTAATTTTTGTCTTAGCAATATTTTATTGATTGAGCCTTAATTATTAAATGCTACAAACAAATAATTTTAATAAATTTTCATTTATTAATTTTTGTAGCAAAAACATGTCAAAAATCATTAAATGTGAATTTGATAAATTGGCATTTGATTGCCATAATTTTTTGACATGGGCTCTCAACGTTGAAATCAACTTAGCCTCTAAGGACCTTACTGACACAATTAGACAACCATCTAAATTCACTCCTGCCCAGATGGCACAAGCTCTAATTTTCTTAAGACATCATCTTCACAAAGATCTTAAGAACAAATACCTCACTGAAAAAGATCAATCGACGTTATGGAAATCCCTCCAGGATCAATTCCAACAACAACACGATGTGATCCTCCCCGAAACCAGACATGAATGGATAACACTTCGTTTCCAAAACTTCAAGTCTGTAACGGAGTACAACTCCGCCTTACATCGCATAGTTTCTCAGCTTAAGCTGTGTAAAAAAACAATAACTGTTGATCAGTTAATTGAAAAACTCTTTCCACTTTCCACGCTATTAATCTTGTACTCCAGCTGCAGTACAGGGCCAAAGAGTATCACACACACTCCGACCTTATTTCTGCACTTCTAGTTACAGAAAAGCACAACCAATTGTTGCTGAAAAATCACAATACTAGATTGGTTGGCTCACAAGCTGTGCCTGAAACACATGCTACTCGGAGGAACTCTAGAGGCCGTAAACGTGGAAAAAGAAATGAGGCAAGTGGGGGATGCGGATCGACCCGAAGTCGAGGCCATGGTAGGGGAAGAGGTAGAGGTCGCAACAATGCACAACCTAGTGCAACTGAACAGAATGCACCTCAAGATCAACCATTGAGCTCACATGCACAGAACAAGCAACTCTGTCACAAGTATGGATGCGACGACCATTGGTCTCGCTCGTGTCATACACCAAAATATTTGGTGGAGGCGTATCAACGTATGCTAAAAGATAAAAATGGGAAGGCTCATCACGGTGAAACATACCACACCGACCTGCCCAAAGCAGGTTTTGTTATAGACAAAGGATGACCTCTTAGGTGAACATATGACTATTGACTACATAATTTAATACGTTCTTGATAAAGTAGGACCTAAGTGATCCCTTGTGCGGCTGATCAATCAGCGTCTGTAATCTTGGCTCTCCTTAGCATTCCTCATATCTAAACGTATCTAAAACATACACTTAAGTGCTTATGGAGATTAATGTTTTGTGCTTAGTAGATAGTGCTACTACACATATTATCTTAAAAGATAGACAATTTTTTCAAACATTAATCGAAAAGAAAGGAAGTGTCACTACTATTTCCGATGACGACATACAAATCGTTGGCTTCGGAAGAGCCTCGATCATTCTATCTATGGGTACCGAGCTAATAATAAAAAATGCTTTATTGTATCCACAATCAAAGCGTACCCTCCTCAGTTTCAAAGACATTCGACAGAATGGCTATCACATTGAGACAAATACTGAGGACAATAGTGAATATCTGTTAATGACTCACTATTTAAAATTGTCGTAAACACATCGTCGAAAAACTTCCATCTTTCTCGTCTGGCTTGTATTACACATACATCAGACCCTCAAATCTCCATATAGCTCTTAATCTAAAATTTAATGATCCAAATTCTTTCAAACTATGGCATGAGCGGTTAGGACATCCAGAACAATCCATGATGCGTCGGATTCTATGTAATTCATCTGGCCATAACACACAACAGAATCCCTTCTGTTAATGAATACACATGTGATGCTTGCACAATGGGTAAGCTAATAATTCGTCCTTCTAGTAGTAAAGTAAGAACTGAATCTCCTAAATTCCTTGAGCGGATTCAAGGAGATATTTGTGGACCGATACACCCAACATCTGGACCATTTCAGTACTTTATGGTCCTAATAGATGCATCCACTCAGTAGACTTATGTCACCATGCTATCCACTCGCAATACTGCTTTTGCAAAGCTTATTGCTCAGATTATCCTGTTGATATCACAATTCCCAGATCATCCAATCAAATCCATACGCATGGACAATGCCGGTGAATTCACCTATAAGGCATTTGATGATTGTTGCTTGGCATTGGGAATCAAAGTGGAGCATTTGGTCCCTCATGTTCATACTCATAATGGTCTAGCTGAATCATTTATTAATCGTTTTAAATTAATCGCTAGACCGCTACTATAAAAAATGAACTTACCTGTTTCATGTTGGGGGCATGCAATCTTACATGCATCATCACTAATCCAATTCCGACCAACTGCATATCATGAATATTTCCCTATTCAACTCGTGCGTGGAAATGAACCTAACATTTCTCATCTGCGTACATTCGATTGTGCAGTGTATGTTCCAATACCACCACATAAGCGAACATCTATGGGCCTACAAAGGAAACTCGGTATTTACATTGGTTTTGTATCTCCCACAATACTTAAATACCTTGAGCCTTTAACTGGGGATCAGTTTACAGCCCGTTTCGCTGACTGCACATTCGACGAAGATCTATTTCTGGCCTTAGGGGGAGAGAAAAATACCACAATTAATAAATGCCGTGAAATTACGTGGAACACAAAAGATCTTCAATACTTAGGCCCACGCACTAGTCAAACTTGAACCAAAAGTTCAAAAGAAAATAAACTTGCAATAATCAGCAAGTAATCTGCCAGATGCATTATCAAATGCATTACTGATTATAAATGAAGTGACTGTGAATAGTTAAGGATGCCCCTATATGCCAGAAGCGTAATGAACCTCCTTACACAAAACCATGGTATATTAATGCTAATAATATATTCAGTCACTCATGAAATCTCCGGAAGAGATTCGTCCTGAAGATGAGAAATCCTAGTAAAATGCATGTGCACATAGCAATCAAAATACTAGGATTGCGGAACACCCAGATCAATGGGAAATGATCAAGATCTGGTTTACATGAATCTTAAATAAACACAGGAGACAAACATATCACTGTTGTCGACAACATATTCGTACCCATAGTTGCTCTTTCTAAAATCTGGTACCAGTAACTAAATTTGATTAGATGCAATAGAATGAAGCAAATATGGAAGAGCTAGACTCGCAAAATAAACTGTTTTGTTCTATCGTACATACCCCCTAAATATTTTATCCCTGAAGGATATAAATGGGTATTAATACGAAACAAAATGAAGTTGAGAGATACAAAGCGAGATTAACAGCTTAAGGGTTTTTTGCAGTGACCCATTATTGAGTTTGATGTGATCAAACAAATTCTCCTGTTGTTAGTATTATAAAGTTCAGCCATATATCCCTGGCAGTTAAACGCAGTTAATGAACGTAGTTACCGCATACTTATACGGATCATTAGATTATGACATCTATATGAAAATCCCTGATGGATTAACTATTCCTCAAATGAGGAATAACAAACATCGTAGTACGTTCAGCATTAAATTGCAACGCTCGTTATATGGCTTAAAATAGTCAGGTCGTATGTGGTATAATCGACTAAGCGAATTCCTCCTGAAGAAGGAATACGTAAATAACGAGGCTTTTCCTTGTGTCTTTATTAAGAAATCCCTTAATGGTTGTTGCATCATCTCGGTGTATGTGGATGATCTAAACATTATCGGAACAAGGAAAGAGATTGAAGAAGCAAGTTCAATCTTAAAAACTGAATTTGAAATGAAAACTTTGGGTAAAACCAAGTTCTGTCTCGGTCTGCAGATCGAGCATTTCCCTGAAGGAATACTGATACACCAATCAGCTTACCTAAAGAAAGTGTTGGAGAGATTCCACATGGATAAATCTCATCCTTTAAGCACTCCAATGGCTGTCCGTTCCCTCGATTTGGAAAAGGACTCATTTAGACCTAAAGAAGATACCGAAGAGCTATTGGGACCTGAAGTTCCATATCTAAGTGCAATTGGTGCACTGCTCTATCTTGCAAACTGCACTAGGCCCGATATTGCCTTTGCAGTCAATCTACTTGCAAGGTTCAGTACCTCCCCTACAAGGAGACATTGGAATGGTGTGAAACATATCTTACGATATCTTCAAGGTTCTCAAGATCTTGGTCTTTTCTATCAAAGAAACCAAGACAAAACACTTATAGGTTATGCTGATGCTGGTTATCTATCTGATCCCCATAATGCGAAATCGCAAACGGGTTATGTTTTCCTCTGTGGTGGAATAGCCATTTCATGGAGATCTGTCAAACAAACTTTGGTGACTACTTCGTCAAACCACTCAGAGATCATAGCTCTATACGAAACTGCACGAGAATGTGTGTGGTTAAAGTCCCTTGTAAAACACATTCACGATTCGTGTGGTATCCCTTCTATTGACTTAAGCCCATCAATTATCTATGAAGATAATGCTGCATGTATTGCACAAATGAGCAACGACTATGTCAAAGGGAACTTGACGAAGCATATATCCCCAAAATTCTTTTATCCTCACGAACTCCAGAAGAGTGGTGAGATCACGATAAAACAAGTACGCTCAAGTGACAATCTAGCTGATTTGTTCACTAAATCCCTTCCCACAACGACTTTTGAAAAGTACGTACACGAAATCGGGATGCGTCGACTTGGAAGGTTGTTATCTTCAGGGGAAGTATCAAATGTTAAACAATCCTGATGATTGTATCCTCGAGGCCATTTGTAATACTCCACTTGGTAGCACTTGCATTCTTCATTGTCATTATTATGTCCAAGGGGGAGTGTTATAATATATTCCTAATATATTATACTCCCTCCGTCCACAATAAATGGTCCACGTTGCCTTAAATGGTCATCCACAATAAATGGTCTACTTACCTAAAATGGAAAATTTACAATCACTATTTTCATTTTTTATACACATATATTCACTTTTACACATCACATCAAGTACTTTTTTAATAATTAAATATTTTTTATACTAATACACTCACTTTTACACATCAACATCTACTTTTCTTAATAACCGTGCATAGCAAAGGTAGTCCAATTTTCATGGACGGAGGGAGTATATTATATGGACATAATAAAATATTATAGTCCAGTGGGCTTTAGGCCCACAAGACTTAGGGTTAGGTATTCTATTTATACTTATCATTCCTATGTATTCTGTAATTCATATCATTGTAAACGGCAGTTCATATTAGCATAATCTCTTGACTTGGTCGCCTCCAGATGTAGTCACTTTGTGACGAACTGGGTCATCAATACTGTGTCTTTACTTTTGCTTTACGCTTTCCTCTCAAGATTACAACAACAACAACCATAAATTAAATTCGACAATACCTGCGGCATATCAATTTCATCAAAGGTGATGGAATGTGGTTCGGATGGAAGAACCATTCCCCTTTTCCTGTTTTGCTCTGTCTCGCCTTCGCTGATATGTGTTCTTCTGGTAAGAATCCTCTCAGCTTTTAAAACTACAACACCTAATGTCTCACTCGTATTTGCAATTACCTTAGGATAAGAAAAAAATTCCCATGTAGAAGAGGGAACAAACCACTCCGGAAGAAGCTACCGCTTAATGTTGCAGTAATCCCACCGCCACCGCATCGAGCCCCCATTCTCCAGTCGAAGTAGGTGTCCCTAAAACCGTCGCCCACCTCAGTCGTTTCAGGTACCTATTTAAATGGATGGGCAAAATCCCTCAAACTGCTCTAAAAGGACTTTCAATTTTGTCGGACAAAAAATTAAAGAAAGAGAAATACTATGAAATTTGAATGAGTCAATTATTACTCCCTCCGTCCCGGAGCAACTTGCAAGGGGTGGAGGGCACACAAATTAAGGAAAAAAAGAATAAAGTAAAAAAAGTAGTGTTTTGAGGGTTAATTTGGTAAAATTTTATGTAAAAAGTAAAGAAGTTAGTTGAATTGAGTGTAATGTCGGCCCAAAAAGTGAAAAAGTAGTGACATTTTGTGTAAATATGTAGATATTGTGAGGGTGAAGTTTATAAAAGGGTTTCCATTTTTGGCCTTGCAAGTTCCTCTGGGACGTCCCGAAAAGGAAAACCTGCAAGTTCCTCTGGGACGGAGAGAGTATTATTTAAAGAGTCAAGTCTATTCAGTATATTAATAACCTTTAGTGAAACAGTTTAATTAGATTATAAATTATAATATTTAATATTAATTCTCACTCATTTGTAATTCGATACAAATTTTACAACACATTGCAGCAGGCTCTGTTAACAAAATGGATTAGGATGCGATTTTTCCTACATAGAAAAATGGTTTTGTTGTATTTTTTAATTCTTCTATTAAAATTGGGCTTGAAGAAAAAAAAGAAAGTCCAATAAGTTACTCAATTTATATACTTATATATATATATATATACACGTTATTTTTTATATGAGATCAAATAAACCCTCCGTCTTCATAATACTGAATTAGTTAAATAATTTTGTCAAAATAAAAGATATTGTTGTCAGTTTTGACTCTGTATGAAGGCCTAACTCTACACTTAAAACCAGGTTATAAGTGAGAGGATTGTCCAGGCTTATGCCCACCCAAGACCACACTCACTACCGATGTGGGATATCTCTTAATACCCTCCCTCACGTAAGAGGCTCATCAGGCTCGACACGTGGTTCCACACATCGAGTAGAGAGGTGGCTCTGATACCATGTATGAAGGCCTAACTCTACACTTAAAACCCAGGTTACAAGTGAGAGGATTGCCCAGGCTTATATGCCCACCCAAGACCACACTCACTACTGATGTGGGATATCTCTTAATAGACTCTCACCCACGACAACATCACTAATGCCTCTATCTCGTCCCTCAATCTCCACCATCATAGGTTCCCAAGTGTCACCATTTCCTCCGGTAAAGTTGCCGTACTCATCGGTATACTTTCATCATTGAAAAGGCATCGCCACCCTCGGCCTTATTAAGCCCATGTTGTTACCCAATCGGCTCATCATATAGGTATAAATGAGTCAAGCCAACTCTCAATCTACTCGTGCTCGATTCGTAAAAAGTTCGAAATTGATTCGAACCAAATCGAATCGAGCTCGAGCTACTCGAGTAGCTCTCGAGTTCGAGTTCAAGCTTATAAATACTCGGCTCGAGAGGCTCGCGAGCCTAATCGAGCTTGTACAATATTTAGTATTTTTTCATTAATTTTTTAGGGTTAATTCTATATAAATACACCACATTTTTCTCAACTTTCAATTTAATCCTGAGCTTCTTTCAATTCGATACATTTTTTTTTCCGGCCAGCAACTGATGACATGTCTCGCCGGAGCGCGTGAAATGTTGTCACACTATTTTTTATATTCGGTACCATTAACATTATTTTTTTAAGTCCCTCTTGCATATGGTGGAAAACGTTTTTTCCATAGTATTTCTCATTCAAAAAATATTTTTAATATAAAATTTTGTTATACTATATATATATATATATTGATGCAGTTATATATTTAATATATTTATTTAATTCTTATTATCCGTTATATTTTATATAGTTTAGGATTTTATTTAAATGTTATTTTATATTATTATTGGGTCGGGCTTTTAGGGCTTTAATGTCTGAAACCCTAGGGTAGTTATTATAAATAGAAGCTTTATTTTCATTGTATAGGAGTTGATTTGATTATGAATTAAAGTTGAAGAGTTTTATCTCTTTTATTCGTGTTCTGCGCTTCCGCCTGCATCAGTTGGTATCAATGTCTCCAGGTTACTGCTGCCCTGCCGGCCGCCAGTCATGGCCCTCTTCCTGCATTTGTTCGACCGTGTAATCCTGAATAGCGTGGGAGTCCGCCAATACAGCCTTATGCCGCCGAAGATGTACGCTCGGATGAGGAGGATTTTGGTTACTTTTGGTCTCAATTGGAGATAGGCATCAATGAGATTTTTGATCGCTATTCCCCACGAGATGAAATTTTGTTTCAGTCGCCGATGTATTTACCATCCCCCGTTTTGGGCGCTCTTATTGCTTCCGCAACGGAGCCGCCAACCACCAGCCGCAAATCAAACGTCTACCACCAACAGATTCTTTCGCCATATCGTACCATTGTACAATCACCCTCAACAGTAGTGACAAACACCCTCATGGCCGATGGAACAGAGCCATCAACCACTACCTTCCCCCCAACGATCCCCTTAGAGCCATCATCACAGATGGTGTCCCCGGCTTCGCCGGTTTATGCGGGAAGACCGTCTGAGTCTCCACCACCTTCAACTGAAGCCTCCGTTTGCCGTCTCAACCTCCATTGTCGATGCCTCTTCCACAATAATCTTGCGCCGTCGTCGATTAAACCAGTTAATTGGGCATGCTTATCGTTCAATGCGCCGCCTCAATCGGGCGCACACCTCCTGTCCTCCGCTAATGATGATCGTTGTTGCGTGGATTGGATCCACCCTGAGCCTTTTACCCTAGGTACACTCTTTGAGCCTCATGATCTAAATTCTATAATTGATGTTGGGCCGACTTCTGGGGAAATATATTTTGGGCCTCAAAATGTTAAAGGTATCAATGGACATTATTTTCGTAGTATTAATGTTGGTTTGGATTTTAATAGCTATTATTATTATTATTATATTAATAATGATAGTTATTTTTTTCCTATTTCTAACATTCCATGTGGATATCGTCTCCGCACTATTGGCAACATCCGTTCCGCCGATATTTTTGAAGTCCATGACTTACAGAATTTTGTTCCTCTACTTGATGTTAGAGTTGTCGCCGTCATTCTTCTGCTCATGATACAGATTCTTGAGCAGACAGATTCTTCCAAATTCGAGGACGAATTTTTCGAAGCGGGTGAGAATAATGCAGATATATATTTATTGTGGTACAATTATTACAATGGGCCCAAGCCCATAAATAATTGGACGAGGCCCAAGCCCATAAATAATTGGACGAGGCCCAAACCCAATATAATAGAACTTAGAATGCAAGCACAAACAAAGCTCACGTATACAAGCACGGGAAAGATCAAGATTCACGGGCACGAGCAAGTCGAGCACCTACGTGCACTAGCAAATCAAGCACTATGGGCACAAGCAAGTCGAGCACCTACGTGCACGAGCAAATCGAGCACTATGGGCAAGAGCAAGTCGAGCACCTAGGGCACGAGCAAGTCGAGCACGTACGTGCACGAGCAAGTCGAGCACCTACGTGCACGAGCAAGTCGAGCACCTACATGCACGAGCAAGCTGAGCACCTGCGGGCACGAGCAAACTCATGGTCAACTCTTACAGAGGAATTATAGCAATTATGCACAATTTAGGGCATAATTAATATCATTTAATTCCCACACAAGGAAAACTACCATTTATGATGGGAAGACTTCTTATAATAATTTTGTAACGGACTAGTTGACCAGCAAAGCTTAATAGGCGCACGTACCTTAATTAGGATCGTATATAAATATGGCCTAAGGGCCATCATTAAAGGTCCACGAATTTGATCTATACAAAGACTATATTTAAGTCTTAGCTCTTGCAATACAAGACCTAGGCAAATCTCTGTGTTATTTACTTTTTCTGCACGATTATTCAAGTATTTACATACTTATTTGTTATCCTGATCCCAGTCACATAAGGATTTAATCAGGTAATAACAATATTTAATATATTTATTTAATTGTTATTATCCGTTATATTTTATATAGTTTAGGATTTTATTTCAATGTTATTTTATATTATTATTGGGTCGGGCTTTTTGGGCTTTAATACCTGAAACCCTAGGGTAGTTATTATAAATAGGAGCTTTATTTTCATTGTGTAGGAGTTTATTTGATTATGAATTAAAGTTGAAGAGTTTTATCTCTTTTATTCGTGTTCTGCGCTTCCGCCTGCATCATATATAATATATGATGTGAAAAAAAAAATATAAAAAAGCATTGTTCTAAAAGTCACTAGTCGGTCGGATCACTAGGGTCTAGCGACTAGTCGGGGACTAATCGGAAACACATAAACTGTAATAAAATAAATAATTTAATAAATTAGTAATATATTATGCATAAATTAATGTACTTTAATTATTTATTTTGTAAGATTTCATGCAATTATTTATACAAAATTAAATTTATTGAGCTTAATTATGAAATTATTATTTGTATTGATATTTTATTAAAAAAATTAGTTTGGGCTCATTAATTAAATTGATGAATTATTTGGGCTCAATTATAATTTTGTTACTCATTGAATTAATTAGAAGCAAAATTTTGGAGGCTCAAAATCAAATTATTTTTAATTTAATGGTAATAATATATCTTTGACTTGTTAAAAATAGAAAAAAAAAATCCCAGCGCCTAATTGTAGACCGTGTTAGTTGGCGACTTGGTGCCTAGACTCGACTAGTCGGCGACTTGGCGCCTAGACCCGACTAATCGGCGTCTAGACGCCGACTAAAGACCCAGACATTTTTTTGGCCGAATTGAGGTATAACGGGTCGGCTAAGGGCCGACTAGTCGGCCGACTTGGCCGACTTTTAGAACACTGTAAAAAAATAATTTCACACATTTACGCCAGCGTGAAAACATTTCACGCGCTCCGGCGAGACACGTCATCAATTGTTGGGCGGAAAAAAAATATATCGAATTGAAACTCTTTAAAATGTTGAGATATTTTATAATAATCGTGAACTCATGATTAAATTGAAAGTTGAGTAAAATGTGGTGTATTTATATAGAATTAATCAAATAAGTATTTCACACGTGTACGCCAGCGTGGCAACATTTCATGCGCTCCGGCGCGACACGTCATCAATTGCTGGCCGAAAAAAAAAATGTATCGAATTGAAAACTTTTTCAAAGGTTGGATTTTTTTACAATAATCTTGAAGCTCAGGATTAAATTGAAAGTTGAATAAAGGTGGTGTATTTATATAGAATTAACCCAATTTTTTATACATAAATAAAGTTGTCGAGCTCGAGTCGAGCCGAGCTTGAATTTTAGACTAAAAAATAGCTAAAATATATTTAATATTTCATTTTATTAAAATAATAAAATTATTGAGTCGAGTCGAGCTCGAACTAAAAAAATCAAGCTCGATCGAGTTCGAGTAGAGTTTCAAGCTTCGAGTATTGCTTTCGAGTCGAGTTCGAGCTCAACACTACTCGACTCATTTACACCCCTAGTTCATCACCATCCTCTCTCTCTCTCCCAAGCTTAAATTAAGAACCTCGTTCCAATACTGCAACAATTGCTGGTGTTGAAGGAGAGGGGCTAAATACAACGACCAACCGTTACGCAATCTCCCCTATAAAATATGGTGGAAAATTGGTTCAAAATATTTGCACAGCCATAAAAAATTATTTTGCACGAAAGTCTATTTTATTTGCACATAACTAATTTGTAAATAGTGTTAAATTTTTTGAACTATTTTGTAAATTTTTTAATTTTTGGCTATGATTTTGGTACATGGAAGAGAAACAAATCATCTGTTGAAAAGAAAAAAAAAGGTGTGGATATGTAAAAATATAGTTGTAGGGTCTATTTGATCATTCTCAATAAGTTAAGGGGCTTGTTGATCCTTTTTCCCTTGAAAAAACTAGGCTACCATTTTCGTGTGAAAATTACTCGAAAATATTGTATTTAATTTGCTTATTTTAATAGATTTTGTGCATTATTTATACAAATTTGATAATTTGAGCTTCATTGTTGAAAAAATGTATTGATATTACAATTTTATAAAAATTGAGGTGAATTTATTAATTAAATTACAAATTTAACATTTGTTCTCAATTGAAGTTGCTGTTTATTTAATTAATTAATGTCAAATTATTATTTTTCAATTAATTTAGTTTTGAAATTGTCCAAAATTACAAATTTGAAAAAAATTAAAAAATAGGTAGGGCCCACACCTTTATTGTGTTGAAATTTGACCGGAATAATAGTGAAAACTGCCATCAACAGCTTCAGCAAAGCTCTGCCACCGTCACTACTATTCACTCACGACCAAAATCCACTCCACGACACAACCACGCACCGCCACTATCAGCCGCGCCTCCACCGTGCTTGCCAATTTACTGCAATGCAAACAAACCATGTGAGTTTTGAAAAACACTAGTTTCATAAAACTTATGGTGAATCAAACAAGCAAGAGATAGAAAAATAAATAATCGAAATAAAGAGATTGAAAACACCGGGTTCAGAACTGCCCCTTTACGGTTCCGGTGAAGTATCCCACGGTGCTTGGGAACGGACTCAATGTCCTTCACATATACAAATCTTTATCTCGGTAGCAAGACCCTCTCTCACTCTTTACTACAGTACCACAAACTGTATTATTGACCACACTTAACAACAAAGGAATAACCCCTTTATATAGTTGGAGTGAACCATGATTTCCGGCCAATTAAGCCATAATTTCCGGTTAGGAAAAAGGAAGTAAATCATGGTCAACTATTTGATATGAGGGAGAGATGGAAAGCTGCACGAGATTAGAGATTTGGTGTGGGATTAATTGATTGCTATCAATTACCAATGATCAAAGATCAAGTGGACCAAAAATAGTTGGTCCATAATTATGGGGCTACACAATATTGTTCCAACAAATCTCCACCTTCTTTGGTCCATTCCCACCGCACCATCATTTCACCATTATGGAACTCGGGGTCTTACTTTCATCATTACCCATAAAACCTGCACAGGCAACAAACGGTTAGTAGTACAAGCTTCTAGCCAACCTGCACACTGAAAACACACGTATTAGTACATGTTTTAAACAAACATTTTTTTAACATATAAGAGATTGCAAAAAATGTAAAAAAACACAATTTCCTCCCAAGCACGATGATTCAATCAATAGAATCAAAATTCAGAAACTTCATGCATGACTTAAATTTTTCTAGGCTCAAAGCCTCAAACATTTAGTGCCCATATCATCTGGATTCTTCTCAGAAGCAATTTTTATAAGCTCAATTATGTCTTTCCCTATGATGTCACGAATGAAATGAAATCTAACATCAATATGTTTTGTCCTATCATGAAAAACGGGATTTTTACATAATTGGATGACATATTGACTATCAGAATAAACAACTACTTTCTTCTTAAGTAAACCAATTTCAGTGATCAACCATATTAGCCAAATAGCCTCTTTTACAACTTCAGAGATAACAACATATTCAGACTCAGTTGTAGACTGAGCAACAACATGTTGTAATTGAGATTTACAACTAATACAAGAGCCACACAAGGTAAAGACATAAGAAGTAGTTGATTTTCTATTATCTCTATTATTGACATAATTTGAATCCACATAGCCCACTAAATTCACATCAATAGCAAATCTAGAAAATTTAAGACCAGCGTGCATAATACCTTTCAAATACCCGATGATAGATACTTTTATCTTACGAACCAAACATTACCCTCAAAAAATTGAAATGACCTTTGAAACGTGTGTTAAATTATTCACACCTCACGAGCTTCACTAAAACATTTGAAGATTCAACTAAAATTAATTTACAAAATTTAACATAAAAATAATATTATTCTTTAAATCAAATAGGAGTGCTAAATTAATATTTATAATTCTATTTCACACAAGTCTAATATTTTTGGATAATTATTACGGCTTATTCTAAATTTCTAATCATATCCAGTCACCAATTAAATTGATTTTTAATGAGGGTTATTTCGTAACTTGAATGAGGGTTATTTCGTAATTTGAGTTCTCTTTTCACCCTTGTGCCCACGAAAGGCCCATATAAATTGGTGGATAACAAGGGTTTTCATATCGCCGCCTGCAAACCCTAGAGGAGGAAGAGGGCTCTCGTCTGCCGCCGCTGCCGGGAATCAACCATGGTTCGTCTCTCAAAATACTTTTCCTTTTGGCGATTAGCCTGTTATAAACGTAATCGTCTCCCTAATTGTTTGTGTGATTGTTGAATGCGTAGCCGTCGCATAAGACTTTCATGATAAAGAAGAAGCTCGCGAAGAAGCAGAGGCAGAACAGGCCTATTCCCTACTGGATCCGTATGCGCACCGACAACACCATCCGCTACAACGCCAAGCGCCGCCACTGGCGCCGCACGAAGCTCGGGTTCTAATCGTGCTCGGTTTCTATTGTTATTTTCATTATACCATGTTTTCTTTCCGCTAGTAGCAAATGACTATCTGATTTATATAGTGGGTTTAATGATTGATTATCATGTTTTGAGAATACTATTCGGTTCTATTGATGCGCAATACTGAGCTCAGATTGAATCTACGTTTTCTCTGTTAATTTAGTATTCATATTGGCGTTTTATTATGCTTTCGGTTTTGGAATCATGAATGCTATTCTGAATTTCCTACTTTGGAGTTGAACATCTGGTAGTCTTCTGAGTTCTGCTGTGTAGGAATGCCTAATGAGAATTAACTGATTTTGCCTGTGTGTGTTTGATGCTTAATGGACACCAATTTGAATGCACATTATCAGTTATCAAGTTTTGTATTAAGGGTATGTTTGGTTAGTAAGATAAAAGTATCTATCCGTAAAAAACATGCATGAATTTTGACGGATAGGTACTTTTATCTTATGAACCAAATGAGCCCTACGTGTTTTGTCTTGTCTTGTATCAGTTTGTAATCAAGAAATGATGTTTGTAACATTTGGGTGCAAGAGTTAGCTGTTCCATATTGTAGGTTCTATGATTTTGGTAAGTATTGAGTTTATGTTCTCTGTGAAATGTGCCAATTATCCAAAATATGTCTGCCTCTATTTGCAGTTGAAAAGCCTGTTTAGTAGTACAAAATTCAGTAGAAATAATACAATTAATTTGTCTTAATTATCAACCTGTTATGCTAGTATGTTATTACAGAAATAATCATATGTCCATCAGACAGACAATAAATTTTAATATGTGTAGGATGTAACTGAGCCTTGATAATCTTAATATAGTTGCACTCATGGATTCAGCTTCTGGTGGATGTTTTTACTTCCATATGTGGTCATTGCAATTAACAATAGCGTGATCTTTCTCCATGAAAGGAACTATTGTACTTTTCCCTTGTTAATTTTGTTTGATGTTTAGTTATTTGCCTTGATGCAAATAAACCTTTTCCATATTATCAATCGACTGGTAAATTTGTTCTTGATGATTCTGCACTTTCTGAAACCCTTTACGTTGTTGTTTTTTGGGTTTTAAAATTGGAATTTGAATTTTAATGTTTAAAATTAGTTGTTTGAAAATTTAAAAAACCATAACCATAATACTATACATCTACTAGCATTACATTATTATTCAAAAATATAAAACAAACACCACCGTGCTGCTAATAATGATTTAAAGCCCACTAAAATATAATAATAATCAGTTTCTAAAATAGACTTAAAACATAAAAGAGCGTACCCTAGTCTTCTGTTCACTGAGGATGCTTACTATAATGTCTTTAGGCTTTCTACCATCCTAACACGTATTGTCATCTTCGTTAATTTGAGTCTTTTGTGTTGGTGTTGATTTTGCTTTTAATATCTTATAGTTATTTAAGTATAAACAAAAAGAAAAAGTTTACATTGATAATTCATGTTCCTGTTTGGATCTTAATAATGGATTTCGAGGAGGGAGGGAAACAATTCTTGATCAACATATGCGATTCATTAGAAATGCCTTTTCACAAAGCCTGTGTTGCCTATATAACAGCTGAGCGACTTGATATCATTGAAATTCTCATAATTTATTTCTGAAATTATAATTTCCAATTTGCTAAATATATGATTGTTTTCGTTCCGAATTTAATATTGCTCAAACATGTGATTTGGGTAAAAATATAAAATATCCCCATGACACCTGGATTTTGGTAAATATTCGAGTGCGATGATGGATAACTGTTTTTTTCTTAAAAGTAGTGTTTATTCAGTCATTTGTAAAACTACGAGTTTGATTATGGAATAGCTTTTCGTATGTGACAGTCACTACATAATGCTGATCCGATCCGTCAATTTTACGCCTATCAAACTTTTAACTTCACCTAGGCGTCGGGAATCCATATCTATTAGTATTTTAAAATTCAGTTTGCACGGCATATTAACAATCAGAAGACAAAAGTATATTGCCAACAAAGGTTAGCAGGATCAAAAATGAATTCCATATTGAGAATCTGATAAAGATAATTATTTTAATTTCCACTATGATGAATGTCCCCTCAAATATTAAAGCTAAAAAACCATCTCAACTGTCAGTTAAAAACTAGGATATATCGACAGCAAACACAGATAGCAACAAAACTCCCGATATTTTTCGACTAAATGCTTTGAGAACCTTTAAGATCCTGGAGGGCTTGCATCATTTAAAAATATTTCATCCACTCTCCTACTGCTCTGGTGCAATGAAACGTTATGATCATATTCCATCTCAAGCTAGAAGGTGAATGAATTGTTACGCCGTTCCAGCTTTATCTTTACCCAGGCGTAGGGAATCAATAATGGATGTCTCTGCTTTCATTTCGATGCTCCTCACTATTTAAATATTTCTTCCGTTATAAAATTATTTGCACACTTATCTTATTGCCCGACATATTTCAATATCACTTCACTTGCACATTAAAAAATATATATGCTAATATGTGTGCACATTCACAAAAATACACTTATTTTTACCTATTTGTCACTACTTTACTCAAAATATTATTTTTTTTAATTTGTGAGCACAAAAAGGATGTGTATTGTGTGACAGGAACAAAATGAATCCTAGCCACTGATTTATGACAACCCATTTATTAAGAATCTAATAAGGATAATTTATTTTAATTTCCACTATGATGAATTCTGAATGTCACCTCATAAATAAAAGTCAAAACCATCTCAACTGCATCTCTGATGTCAGTTAAAAACTCAGGATGCTTCCATTGTACCACAATGTTCCAACTGGAACTGCAGACAGCAACAAGCTACTGAAAACAGTACTTCACGGGATCCTCGATATCTCGACTAAATGTTTATGCAGGGCTTGAGGCTTTGAGAAAAATGGTGAGTGATCAGCACCTTTAAGACGGAATACCCGCTCTGGAGGACTTGCATTTATCATGTTTTCCTGCACAGTATCAGGAATAGCGTTGTCTTCCACTGTCTGGATATAGAATCTTCTCACTGACCCGTGGTTTGTTTCGGAAAGAGAGAGCTTCTCCAGAACTGGAGAAAAGGGAATCGGCCTCATCGAGACAGATGCCAGCGCAACATCCTGGAGAAGATACATGAACATCAGCATAGAAATCCCATTCAATAACCAAAGGAAGATACATGAACATCGCTTCAATTTGCTGTCTCTAAGATCAGCATCCTGATTTCTATGTAAAAATATTAACTTTCCTTGTGGAATCTTGATAAATGACATCAAAGGCCATATTTTATGGTTGAATTATAGCCACAAACTGTTTTAAGTATATGGCAATTTCAGATTCATCATTTAGTTAAGCAAGAAAATTAAGATAAGAAAAGCCTAGCCATCAGACAGGCTGGGGATACCATCAGTATCTCGGTCTCAATAAGATTACC
This sequence comes from Prunella vulgaris, assembly GCA_026898435.1. NCBI lineage: Eukaryota > Viridiplantae > Streptophyta > Magnoliopsida > Lamiales > Lamiaceae > Prunella > Prunella vulgaris. The sequence goes on from JAPKLY010000103.1 coordinate 178,669, forward strand.
TCATGTTCAGGAGGTAACATGACACAGTACCTTGGAAGGACTCTGGTTGAATAACAAGTCCCTCAAAAGAGACTTGTCAAAATCAATAGCAGTTGGAGGCTGATTGTTTCCATTGGCATAACGAAAAACCTGAGCCCGTCGCATTAAGTCATTTGATTCAACCTAAAAGAAAAATCATATTTCAGTTCTGTGAAATTACTTACAATTAGATATCATCACTGAATAATCAAACACTAACCAAAATTATATAACTATCTTTCAAGCTTTCAGAAAAAAACAATCAAGAATGGCTTGAATACTTCACTTTTCTCTCAACTTCCATAAAGTCATACCAAGTGAAGAAAGTCAAAAACTAGCCAATTCATAGAAACTACAACTATAGTAGGTCTAAAATGGCAAAATTGTCTCCTATGTGATCCATACTAAAACTTGACCTACCGAAGCTAAACATGCTAATGCATTTTGTTTCATAGTTTGTCTTAACATAGACTGAGATGAGAGGCAGAGTTAAAAAAGTGTTAGAATGATGCCTCAAAGACTCATTTGATGAAACATTTATCAGTTTTTTTCTGGGAGAGTGACTTATCAACAATACAACCAAAAGATTGGAACTATAGTATGCCTTTAAAACACATGCATTGCAGAAGTAGATAATTTTTGCAGTATGAAGTTGAATGCAACAGCAAAGCCATTAGTGCAGATGACAGATCAATCAGCTAGAAGACCAACCTTTTCGGAGAATATATCAAGGGCACTTTGCCCACTTGTCAACATAGCTGCAGCAAGAAAAACAGCTTTGGAGATTCTAGAGGGAAACAATTCCATAGCATATGATACACATGCCCCACCAAAATCATGTCCAACTAGAATCACCTGCATGTATAGAGGACTTGTGTGAGAACCAAAAGATAATCATGATTGGAAATGTTAAATAACTTTTGAAAGAAAATCCCGTTCACACAGAAACAGGCAACTTAAAAGATATTGATGATTAAAACAAAGCATATTCAGCACCTATAAAGAATATAAGTAAATTCAATTGTAAAATACAAGTGTGACAAAAGGTAATGCTTTTGTCAAGAATGGAACAACTTGTTTCATAGAAAGAAAGGGAAGGCAAAATCTATTGGAGTTCACAAGCACTACATTCTTAATGCCTTAATGTCCAGGAGTTATATTAGAGAAGTAGCCTAACGAACCACAGAATATTACATTAAAAGTTCAGGAAACATAACCTTCTCCCCATCAGTGAGCTTTTCAATAAAATCAGTAAGTGGCTTCACATATTGGGAAAGACTTGTGATATTGTTGGTGTCAAATGAATGAATCCCAGAACCAGTCAAATCCACTGCAGTGACTTTGTATCCAGCTTCTTCTAATAGTGCAATAGTTTTATACCAGCACCAGGCACCAAAACCACCACCATGAACAAGAACAAAATGGTTGGTCTCTAAATTTTCAAGCTTGATATCCTGCCAGTTAGGAAATTAATTAATTGAAGATCCAGAAAATTAGTAAAAGCAAAAAAGAATAAATGTTCTGAATGATGAGCTGGAAAAAATTATAAATTGAAATACATAGCAGCAATATAATAAATTACGTTTAGTTCTTGAAAAGAGATTATAGAAACAATGGGTGTAGAAGAAAGGCTTTGCAGGCTTAAGAGAAAAAACTGAATACTGAAGAAGCAGCCATTATACATTGCAATCACCAAATAGGTATCACCCAGTAATCTTGTCACACCACTGTAGAAAGTAGACATCAGTCTCCAGAACTGATCATCAAAACCACAAGGGAGAAATAAATTGTGACTCCTCCAAATAGCAACAGAATATACAACCGTAACAGCCACAACAATATTCTTTCATAAGAGATCAGGGATGAAAAGTAGAATCAAGGTTGAATAGCTGGATGTTGAACAACAGTAACTTGTAAGGATAACAAAACCATGCCAACTCTTACTAAAATATTACTTCATTGAGAGCTCCAGCACGAATAATGAAGAGGTAAAGAAAATCAATTTGAGCAATAAAAATTTAAGGATAACAGAAACGGAAGAAAGAGGATGTACAGTAAAATGTTTTCCTATATCAATATCCATTAAAATGCTGACAAAGGTGCAAATACTGAAACAAACACCAGTTCCTAATAACTAATCAACTGGAAAACGTGAACCTGAAGTGTAGTCATTACCAAAGAATTACTCAGTCCATTTTAAGTAGTCCTACTTTCTTTTTTATTCATCCACAATTTTGAGAACACTTTCCTAAAAATTGACAATATTTTACACAATCAACTTACAATCTTCCTTACAAATACACACAATAATCTACTTACTAAAAAATGGTGCTAAAAGAAACAAAACTAATTAAATTGGATGGAGGGAGTAGCATTTTTTTATTAGATGACAAAAATATTCATTAATGCCTTTCGAGCTGAAAACTAATCAAAACTTGTTTGACAATTATTAGCTGAATACCATTATTTAGCAATAAAATATTTTAAAAATGCCTGCTCATCCAGAAAATCTTAAATTCATGCCTCGAATAACTTTAAAAGTAACAAAGGAAGAAGACAATTGTAGAGTCCAAACGTCATTGAAGTAGATTAAATACATTGAAGTTCAAGTCAATTAACTATGAGACAAATACGGGTAGATATTTAGTTCAGATAATAAATTCAAGCCACACTAAATCACCTTTCCCTTCGCGGCCTCAGTAATCAGTATAACTCTATTCTTCATTCTCCACCAACCAAATATTTTAACATATCTAAGAAGCACAAACTTGAATAAAGTTCACCGCATTATAACTTTACAGACAGGCTTGATTAAGATAAAAAGAGAAATCATGATGTAACAAAATTCGAATCTCCGTCTAATCAACAACAAAAATTCAGGTCAAACAAAACAATCCTAAATTCGCAGAAAAACTAATTGAACACGGTCACAGAACTCAACAAAAATATTGAAGATAACAAAAAGTTAAATTTCTCTACTGCACTCCAGAAACAGGATTGAAACTTTTTAATTACTTTTCTAATCAACATTCTTAATCCTTGTGAAAAAGTTCAATCAACATGTATACAAGTACCTGATTAACAAGCTGGTGAGGCTGAAGCAATGGATCAGTAAGCGACCGTGCCCTGGAGCTCGAGCTCCGTGTCAAGGACTGATTCCTCTTCGAGCTTCCGTTCGGATATCTCAACGAGGCCGACCTATCAAACGGCGTCGTTCCGCCGCCATTCTGCAGTTGCTGCTGGAAGAGAATCGCCGCCGCCAGCGCTCGTTCGTGTATCAAATTCTCCTCCTTCCTTGACGACCGAATTCTGGTCCAGCGGCTGCTGCCGAAGCCTCCATCCGCCGCCGCCGCGTTGTTGGTGATTCGCTTGGAACCTCTTCGCTTCGGCGGCGGCGATCTATCCTCACGAGAGAAACATGAGCCCATAGCTTGATTAATGAAATCGATCGCTAGCTGCTACTATTCGACCATCGCATGCAAGCATATGTGCACGTACAGAAAGATATACGCGTATGAATGGGTTTGAGCAGTTAGAAGGAATGGGGTTGGCACTTTACTGTAAACGCGGAGGAAAAGCAAAGTGGAAGGGGGCGACTGGGTGGGGGGTTAAGAATTAGACATTGCGATTATTTACAATTTGGCCCTTGTAGTTTTCTTATTTACGTATTTGGAGTCAAAAATTGAAAGTGACATTTTCACCGTATCAGTATACTGTATAATGGACTTATGGAGAATACTCATAATACTTTTCATATTTTCCATTCTTTTGTACTACATGTAAAATTTGTAACTACACTTAATTGGTTTGACAAAAGTGAATAGTTTAATGCTTAAATTCTCACTATTTATTTCATGATGTTATGAATTCGAATAATCATTAATAACATATTAAAAATATGATCTTGAATGTAATTATATAATCAGGATTAAGAGATGGTGAAATTAAGTTTTGAAGTGAGTCAATCAATAATGAATTGTGAACTGTGAAGATCTTTTATCCTGTTGTGGAGTGCTTAAAAATAGAGAATAACTTTATAAAGGTTATCATTTGTAAGTAGCTGAGAAGTGTGGGAGTGGAGTGGACATTGATCATTAGTCTGATAATGGTTTGAGCATCTCTTGTACTCAAAGTGAATACAATTTTTTTTCTTTCAAAAAAATAAGAAAAATTAGTCCATGAATATTGAATATTATAATATTTTTTTTGGATCTGCAACAATTGACTCGGTTAAAATAAAAGTTGTAAATAAACTGAAAAGAATACGCAGTTGCTCTCTGATTGGTAATAGTTAAGTAATTAGTCAAAGTGGACCAAAATGTGTAGGTATTACAATTTGATATTAATTAGCAGTTATGGTAATACTTAAAACAGTAAAACATAGTGTTATTGGTGAATGGATGCGAATTTTAAGTTTGCGGCACTTTTCAATAATGGCAAATGCTAACTCAATGGGCAGTGTCATTTTCCGTTTCAAATTATTATTGGTTGATGTATTTTTAGAATATTCTGGATCATTAATTTGGAGAATGTACAGTACTGGGTGAATAAATGATACTCCCTCCCTCCCATAATTATTTTCACACTTATTTTTTACGTTCGTCTCACAATTATTTTCACATCCTATAAATAAAAATTAATACTTTAATTTTATCCTTACAATCCAATTAATCTCATTATTTTAATAATATAATTTTACACAACACTTTATATTTTATAAAAAAGTATGTCATCTCAAAGGGGAAAACACATTTGGGACGGGGAGTAAAAATACATATGCTTTGCCAAGAATCACCAATTCATCATGTATATAATGCGAACTGGGCTATATAGTAATTAAATATAATAAATAAGAGTATTTCTTGTGGAATTTTTCATAATATAAAAGTTATATTATTAAATATGCTTATAGATAACATAAAATATATTAACAGATATAGTAATTTTATATTATAATTTCAGTTCACAAGTTCAATAATATCAATAAATGCATATAACAATATTAATAAATACATTTAATGATTTTAAATTTTATATTATAAAGTTTGTTCGGATTATTAGAAGTGTTTTTAAAGTATTCTGGATCATTAATTTGGAGAATCTATACATATATAATAACAAAATGCGAACCATTCATAATTCTTGCAACTATAAAAGAATTTGAATAAGGAAAAAGTACAAAATGGTTCAACAAATTGACATAAATTACATATTGGTTCTGTGCAAAAAAAAAAAAAAAACTTCCGTGCAAAAAAAAAAAAAAAATGCTGCCGTGCAAATATTTTGAACCAATTTGTAAATATAGTGATTTTTTTGAACCAATACGTAAAGCACCCTTTGAATAATACTCCCTCCGTCCCGTAGGAATTTGCACCATACGGGACGGCACATTTTTTAAGAAAAAATAGTTTTATATATAAAGTAGTGGTATATGGGTAAATATGTGTAAATGTTTGTGAGTGTGCACGTAAATCAATGCTTCCTTTTTTAGTAGTGTGCAAATTTGTGTGGGAAGTCCAAATAAGGAAAGTGTGCAAATTCCTGCGGGACAAAGGGAGTAGTTGATATTGTTTTGTGTCTCCTTTAATCTATACCCTTTTTTATTTCAATATGCATATACATATTTAACATTTTTTAAAGTAGACGAATTAAAACAGATTTTCCCAGAATTCTATAAAAATGGGGTGTGTATCATTATTTACATATGACAACAAACAACTCATAAAAATTTGATTTGTGATCGGATCAATAAGAATACATTTTATCAATAAGACTGCATTTTTTCAATGATCTAAAAAATTAAGCAAGTTAAATTCCCTATTAATATAAAATAAAGGATTTTTTTTTTATAATTTATCTTATGTATGAATATATATTGTATTAAATATTATAAATGAGACATGCCTTAATATATTCATATTTTATAAGAAAATATATTTACAATAATAAAGTAAAACTTTGTCCTAAGTATGAAATCAACTCACAAATCACTCTATTTTTAAATAGTAGTTCCCGTTTATTAAGAAAAATATTAGTAAGAATTTAGATTTATGGTCTTTAATATTTTCTTAATATAAGAAAAAATATGAATTTTTAAAGATATATTAATGAAGTTCAATATGAATTTTATTTTACATAATTCTAAAGTTTTATTTTGGTAAAACTTTACTTAATTTTTTTTTATTATAAATATAGATAAAGCTAAATATAGAATGATTTTTATTTTATTGATTAAACTATTTTTTAAAAAATGGGTAGTCCCATGAATTTTTTAAAAAAGTCAATTGATTAATTAATTTAATATGATTTACAAATTAAAAAATATATATGTATATACTCATATATATTTAAGTAACAATTATATAAAAGAAAGATAATCAAAATAATTTATTTTATTATGATATTAGTTAAGAAAATTTATTTTGATATTAAAGACTTATATTTCTTAAAAATAGTTAATTTACACATAAAAATTTTAAAAATCAAATTAATGGCGCACTAGCAAATATGAACATATTATGACACATACCAAAAGTAACTCCCAACTCTTCATGTATTAAAAGATATTATATAGTTAAATTTTCTGAAATTTTTGTATGTGAGTTGTCTTATAGTATTTAAATGAATAAAATAATTTTTATTGAGATTGAATTATTCAATTTAAATGAAAAAATAAAAGAAAGATGTATTTAAGTGTAATTATTAGTGGAATGAGATGTATTTATAAGTTTTTGCGAGTAATGAATAGTAAATTGTGCAATATCTTTTGAGACAAAGATGAAAATACTTGATATTGCAATTTTAAATTCACACATATTATAAATAATTAGTTATAATGTTATATTAATATATTTGAATTTTTATTTAATAAATATCATCAATCGTGCATCGCACGGGTGAAAATACTAGTTTATATAATGCGAACTGGGCTATAGAGTAATTAAATATATTAAATAAGAGTATCTTTCTTATGAAACTTTTCATAATATAAAACTCATATTATTAAATATACTTATAGATAATATTAGATATATTCATTGATAATATAATTTTGTACTGTGACTTCACTTTATATGTTCAATGATATCAGTAAATGTATATAATAGTATCGATAAGTATATTTAATAATATTAATTCCATATTATGAAATTTATTCATATGAAACTTTGTGAATAAATGGTTCTGTTAGAGCAACAATTTTTATTTTTTATCGAACAAATGGTGACACGTATCATGACCTCACGAAATAGATAGTGAATTTTGTTGGAAAATATTAGTTTTAACTTTTAATCATATTTAATTAAATATTAGATAACAATTTAATTATGTATTTCGCATAAATGGATTTGGTGGAATTGATTTTTCAAATTAAATTTGGGTGAATGAGATATTAATATCATTTAATATATAGATAAATACATTAATAAATATATTTATTGTGATAATAATAAAATATTATAACTAATACATAAAATGTCATGTCTTTTTAGCGAAAATTTTATTCAATGTTGTCTCTTATAATGATTTAAGACACAAGTTTTGATGAATAACTGTCTATTTTCAAAAGTAGAAAAACTTTTTAATAAAGTGAAGTTATTGGGGAAGGACACAACTATTACTCGCAAACTATGTTGTACTGGGTACTTGTATGCGTGTGATATACGATACGAATTTTTTAAAAAATTAGGGTGCTAAATTTTACAAGTTTATAAATATATATTTTTACAGGGTATTTCTTATACCACGTGCTTTAATATATTTATTTTGCCTATAACATAAAAGAGCATATAAACAAAGGAAGAATTTTATATTAGGGCTCAAATTTTAAAGTAAGTTTCAATTTAAAACTTCAATTTTTAAATGTCTCAAATTAAAATTTACATTTTAATTTTTTCTCAATTTAAGACTCTATCCATTTAGCTTTATTTTTTAAAGCTTCACTAACATAATTTTTTTTTATATTTAATTAACTTTTAGGTATAATATATCAAACTAAAAATAAATAAATAATATTTTATGCAAGTATTAAACATACTTTAAAATTTATTTTTTCTAGTTGAACAATGAATTAAAAAAAAAATTATGCCAAATATTAATATTAAATAAAATTTATAATTTTATATTTTATATTTTTAAATCATAATTCAAAATAAAATATTATTATGTTTTAAATTTCTTAAGGAAAATTAATTTGAAATAAAGATAAACGGACCGGGTCTTGAATTGAGACAAATATATTAAAATTAGATTTTAAATTGAGAAAAAACCAAAATATAGATCTTAATTTGAAATATTTCAAAATTAAAATTTTAAATTGAGACTTACCATAAAATTTGGGTCAAATTCTTCCAACAAATAAATAAACAAAAACTCAGAACAAAGTCTTCTTTCATTTAATTCAATTACGTATATGAGAAGCTCATAGAGGATTGTCTAGTGAATATTAATAACTCGGGATTTTGTTGTGGACTAAAAATTTATAGAGTTGGCTACCTTATCCAAGAATAATAAATGATTTAATTGGTACAATCTTGATCACACATAATGAGAGAATTTAATTTTTCTTTTTTGTAAGCGGATGTTTGGTTTTCAAAATTAGGATGAATTAAGTCTCTAATTTCAAATAATATTATGTTTGATTTTCAGGATTAGAGTTCAGAATTCGAATTTTAGCTAGTTCTACGAGAAGTTTTACTCTCAATTATTGTGGTGATGCATGGAAAATATAGTTAATTGATAAGAGGTAAAATTGAGAATTTAGTGTTTTTATCATGTTTATCTTTAAATCCAAACACAAATTGGAATTAATTTTAAGAAGACAATCATAAATACCAAACACATAATATTTTAAAATTAAGATTAAAATTAATGCAATCCTTTCAAATCTTATCCTATCTAGGAAAGCAAATACCCACTAAGGAAATATCTATATTGTATTGTGGGATTAAATAAATAGAATAAAATTTAATGAGATTCTACTATTTGGAATTCTAAATTTAAATTTAAATTGTTTGATTGTCTTATTTTGATTTTTAAGTAATGACTTTTTATCATGTTTGGATCAAAGAAATAAAACTAATTTAATATTCAGGTTATCATCTATTATATGGGAGTCATTTTAAGTAAAATTTCAAGAACATGTTAGTTATTTATACATGGGATTACTTAATCTAACCCCATTTTGGATAGAATTGTCCATTTTTATAGAATAAAGGTGAATTTTGAACTGAGCTAAAAAAATATCATGAGCCTCGACCTCCAAACCAAGCGTCGAATTAAATTAGAATGATATTTTTAGGATTTATTATAATGAAGGGCTCATTTACAACCCAATACACATTATATGACATACTTTTTTAAAAGTTACAAATAAGGGTTAAATTAGTACAAATAGGGGCCAAATTATCATAATTTTTGCAAATCTTTCCTCTGACTCACCTGCACAAACCAGTACACAATCTCTGCCGTGGAGTCTAGCAACCCAACCCAAGAATTTAGATCCTCTCATCCTACCATCAGTATTGTGCACTCTCATCTTAACAAAAATCCGATGGTTTTCAAATTCAAATTTGAAAATTTTAAATTTCTATTCTTTCTAAACCTGTCTCACATGGGGCTTCTCTCTCCAGATGTCGCTGGAGTCGCCAAACCATCCAAGAATAATCACAAGTCGACAGCGGCGCTAGTTGCTCCGTTGAACTCGCCGGCGGATGCACCTAAGGGAGACGAAGATGTGGCAGATCAGACTGCGAATAGTGACGGAGACGATTGACTTTGATTTTCTCGTTGAGCTCTAATGTATTTCAGTGGGTGTGAAGGCTCCGACTTCATCTTCTCCGGCAAGTGGCGACAACTTTCAGGCATTGTGGACAGTTTTCAAAGGAATTCGGTAATGAATATACTAAAGTACTGATTCATACTCAAAAATACTGTAAGAATATACTAAATTTCTGATTCATACTCAAAAGTACTGATTCATATTCTAAAGTACTGTCGCGATTCTCCGGCAATGAATTAATAGTAGCTGGAAATTAATGCATCAATTGCCTCACCGGAATTTTGTGGTTTTCAGTATTGGACTATTCAACTACTGGAAATGGACGCTTCCGGTATACCAAGGCAGACCTCCGGGTCGGGTTGCTCCTCGCTGACGGACTCGTTGCTCGGCTTCTCGCTGTCGGGGTGCGCATCTCAAAGGTGGAGGTCCGGAAGAAAATCACCTTCCTTGAGTATCTCCGGCGTGCCATGACGGAGGCGATCTGAGCGAAGAACGCTGACGCCTCCACCGTGACTCAGATTTACGACGCGGCTTACGCAGAAGGAGAGCCGGCTGAGTGGTGGAGTGGCCGTTCACGCCTACCAACACTGTTGATCATCTTGCCGGAGTTGGTTGGTTTTCAGGAGGAGCGTTTGGAAAATGACCCAGATGTGAGAGAGGACAGTAATTTCAAAATTTTACTATATTAATTGTTATAAAACTCATTAGTAGGTATAAGGTCTAAAAAGTAACCATCATATCAATAGTAAAACGCTTACATTTTATACTATATTTAGACCAATTAATATATCAAGATTTGGGACAAAAGCCCCTATTTATAAGTTGGGGAAATTGTTGTCATTAATTGTGTTTTGGCTCTTAAAAAAACCACATATTGTAATTGCCTCATATTTCTATCCCAATTAATTTTGCAAAGCAAACACCCTTTAGTAATTGAATCTAGTTAGGACGAAGTTTGTATTTTTCTCAAAACACAATTAGTATATAGTGAGGTAATAGGTGTGAGATTCGAAAATTTATTAGATGCAGGTAGTTAAAGTGATTTGCATAATTGGATAGCTGGTTTATGAGTACATTAATTAGGTCAGGTATAAAGCTGCTTTTTTTGGTATGGATACCTCCATTTTTCATATACGCCCCTCAACCCATGGTATTACTGTGTAGGTAGGGAGGTAGAAAGTAGAGGTTTTTCGTTTTCCAATTAAATGCAAACCCTACCTCATATTTCAACTACTATTTAATAAATTTATCTCAATTTTCACATTTCTAAACTTTTTGTTCTTTTAGAACATACTCTTTTAAATGTATTCAGCTTTTACGGTTTCACCAACATACTTTTTCACGTTAGGTACTTAATGGACAAACTAATCAATTTTTGACGTTTTGTTATTTTTCTAAACTTATCAATTTTATTCATTATTTTGATAATTGAGCTCATTTATACCAATCATTTTATTAAAACAATTTCAAGATTTCAACTTATGCACATTTTCAAAATGATATAAAAATATTATTCGCTACTTTCACTAAATAATACTCCTTTTGTTCCACTGTAAGTTGTTCATTTTATTATTTTCGTCTATTCCACTATATGTTGTTAATTTGTTTTTTTACATTTTTAGAAAATTACTATTCACCTTTTAAAATATATTTTCAATACCTTTTACACTATTCCCATCACTTTTTTACTTTTCTCCATCACATCACAAGTACTATATCAATATTTTTATATTCTTCTTAACATTAGTGCCTAAAAGTTATGAGCAACTTATAAGGAAATGAAGGGAGTATAAATTATTTTTTAGCTTTGGAGTGCTGTTATCTTAGAGCTTAGAGAGAGGATTATTTTTTTTCTCATGTTGAACAGCACAACACAATAATAAAAAAGTATATAATAATAATCATTATTACTATATATATTAATTTTGAGCAAGTCTCTTGTAAACCAGGTGTACGGTATACTCATTCAATAATTAGAACAATTTATACTGAAAAGTGAATATTGATTACACTAAAAAGTTGTTGTAGGTTGATATACTGAAAATTTTACACTAAAAAATCGATAATAGTGTAAATTTTTTGGAATATTAATCAGCAATTTTTCAGTATATCAACCTCTAAACAATTTTAACTGTTAAGGGAATGCACAGTACACTAGTTGCACATGAGACATTCCCATTAATTTTAATTTAAGAATAAATTAAATATTAATATTTAAATTTTAAAAAATTAAATAATAATTTTTAGTTAATTATCCATTACAATAAAATATTAATTTTATAGGGAATATTAAAAAAATTCCACGTAATATGTGGACACTACTAGTCAAATATCCCACACAAAATTTGGGATAATGATGTAATTTAACCTAATTTTAAGTCTTCATCATTGGTCTTCTGAAAAGGTTATTTCTAAGTGCTGATTAATAAACTAGTCTCATGCTAAATCAAATTTGTATTTTATACCATCATCTTTATTAATAATAATAATAAATAAGAAAACCTTATTTAATTAGACATTTCTTTCAACTGATAACATCATGTGTCAACGGATAACTTAAAAGTAAAAGATTGTCATATCACAATTTTTTCCCATGCATGTAATCCTTAATTCCAAATTACAATAGGCGCATTGTGCAACTTTTTATGGCCGTACAAATAATTTTAATATTGTGGATTTTATAAAGCCAATGTGTTATTTAAATACATTTCTATGAATAATTTTTTTTAGTGAAAAATAATACTCCATCCGTCCATGATAAATGGTCCACATTGTCTTAAACGGTCAATAAATAGTTCACTTACTTAAAATGAAAAAATTACAATCATTATTTTTATTTTTTTATACAAATATATTCACTTTTATACATCACATCAAATGTTTTTTTTATAATTAGATATTTTTTATACTAATAAACTCACTTTTACACGTCAACATCTACTTTTTCTTAATAATCGTGCACAATCAAGGTAGATCAATTATCATGGACGAAGGGAGTATAATTATTCAGTGCAAATAATCGTAATGTAAAAACAATTCAAATTACATAAAAATACACTTGAATTTCAAGATATATACACAATATAAATATATAGTTATTCTCTTAGGGCTCATTTGGTTCAATGGACAAGATAAATATATAACTCAAAATAGATTAGACAAGATTATAATTTAGTTGATGGATTAAGGTAATTAGTAATGTAAGATAATTTTATTTTGAATGTTTGGATTGTAAAATTAATAATAAAAAAATATTCAATTGACAATTTTGCCCTCTATATCATAAACAAAAATAAAGTCAATTATGGTTCTCCTTTCCAATATAAGAGGAGTATTACAGTAAAAATAAATACAATAAATTATTATCATACATCTTTCCTAAGATAATATTATCTAACATTTATAAGATAACATGAATTTTAATTTTGAGCTTTTTATTAATCTTGGACATTTGTCTATTACCAAACATCAAATTTAATAAGATTATTTAAATTATCTTAATTTATCTAAGCAACTAAACAAGAACTTATAAAATTATAATACCCCTCCCCACCATGGAGCATATATAGAGGTCGCGGAGCACCAGAAAATCATGTGAGAGTTGGATTTTGACGACAACTAAAAGCAAAGATTTGGTACATAGTAGCTATTATGATTTACGTGATACACATGATCCAACTTTTTCCTTTTTCTAAAGTGTCACGTTCTCTCAAACTTCACGTACAATGCTGTTTATGTATATATACTCTCCCGCCTTGCAATTATTCGGACTTATTTTTTATGTCAAAATTATTTGCACGTTTTAATTTTTTTTTTTTGTTAATTTGTGTGTATATTTACAAAAAAATGATGGGGGGTTTTCTTGGTTAGGTTTTCTGAATATATAAATAAATGAAGGTGGATCCGATATGTTATCATCTTTCAAGTTTTTTACTTACCAATTACCTTCTGTATTACAGTATATGTTTTTCGTTGCTTTTGAGCACATGAGTAAAGATAAAAGTGAAAAAGTATTATAAGTGATGTGATAGATGTTGTGGTACGATTATTACGATGGGCCCGAGCCCATAAATAATTGGACGAGACCCAAACCCAATACAATAGAACTTGGAGTGCGAGCATAAACAAAGCCCACAAATATAAGCACGAGCAGGATCAGGATCCGCGAGCACGAGCAAGTCGAGCACCTACGTGCACGAGCAAGTCGAGCACCTACGTGCATGAGCAAGTCGAGCACTACGGGCACGAGCAAATCGAGCACCTAGGTGCACGAACAAGTCGAGCACCTACGTGCACGAACAAGTCAAGCACTACGGGCACGAGCAAGTCGAGCACTACGGGCACGAGCAAGTCGAGCACCTACGTGCACGAACAAATATGGCCTTAGGCCATCATTGTAAAGATCCACGGATTTGATCAATACAAAGACTACATTTAAGTCCTAGCTCTTGCAATACAAGACCTAGACAAATCTCTGTGTTATGTACATTTTCCGCACGATTATTCAAGTATTATTATACTTATTTGTTATCCTGATCCCAGCCACATAAAGATTTAATCAGGTAATAACAATTGGCGCTAGAAGGAGGGTCCAATCGAATACAAACATCATCAAATCTTAAGGATTTTGACTCGGATTTTGAAGTTCATCTTCAAATCCTCAAGTCTCTAAGATGTTTTGAAGACTACCTTCAAGGTTTTAGTTTCGAAGATCTTCTCCAACTCATCATTAAAATGACAAAATCAAAGGCTGCTAATACTCCCCATGATACTCTCTACAATACTTATGTTGGATATTCAATGTTTCATTCAAAAGGGAATCAGTCTGATAGAAACGCACACACCTTGGACCAAGCCCCGGTGGCTGAGCGTGCTTAGACCAACCTCGGGCGTCGCACAAGGGAATTGATGCCTACCCGTATGCAAGATTTTGAGTCTCCCGAGCAAGTGGATACACTTGTTCGAGAACTCCAACAAAAAGCCAAAGAGATGAGAGCAACACGGAGTTCATTCTCTGCTCCGAAGAAAAAGTATAATTTTTGCCAAAATAAAATGAGAAGATTGGATGAGCAAGCAACAAAATCCGAATCTCGGTCGGTTTTCAACCGACTTGGTTCAGATCTCTCCACGAGATCCTCATCATGGCCTGCCAACCGAGAAATACCACAAGATTCTTCCATTCCAGAGTCATTGACAAGGTCCTCTAACTACACTCCAATGCAAATCTCGTATTCAAGAAGCGCTGAACCTGGAAATTCGGCCAGTCAACAAATGAGCTTTGCACAGAGTGCTTTACTTAGACGCGACCAACCCCGAATTTCAGCCCATGATCGGTTGGGCCCAGGGGGTTTTTCTCATTATGATTTTGGTAAACCAGTTGTTGAGGTGATAAGACCAGCAGTGGCTATGCAAGATAGCCAACAATCCCTTTTGCAGGATTTACAAAAAAGGTTAGACGAGGTAGAGGGCAAGGTGAAATAAAAAAGAGATCTTCATAAGCGATTAAGCTCAGAAAATGAGCCTTTGGCCATTGAACTGGAAGATGCTCCGGTCCAATCGAAGATAAGTCCTCTCCAAGCTTCTCTCTATGAGGGAAGGACAGATCCGGAGGCTCATCTCTCCAAGTATAGGATTTATATGATTGGTCGAGGTGCGACAGATGCAACAAAATGGCATCAATTCCCTCACACTCTAGGCGAACCAGCACATAAATGGTAAGTAAATCTTCCTCCTTATTCCATCCATAGTTTCTCCGAGCTTGGGGAGAAGTTTGTATCATACTTCGCTGCAAAAATCAACAAGCCAGAAAGTCGCCATCGATTGATGAGAGTCCGACAACAGAAGGATGAGTGAGACGAGCAGTATATCGATAGAATTGATGAGATCATCCTCAGTGGTGAACCTGTCAGCGATGAAATCGCACTTCATTCCTTACTTGGAGGATTTAGGGGATATTCCCCCATGTTCCACAGTTTTATTAAGGACTTACCCACGACATATGCGGAGTGCAGAAGACGAGCAAGCGAGCTCATTAACCGTAAAACATTATTGGCCCAGAGATTGGGAGAGGTGAAAGAGGACGAGAAAATTGACTTTCACAATAACAACAAACTAAAGTTACACACCTAGATGTTGAGGATGAAGATTTTTCGGGGAGGAACATCTAATACGAGCTGGGGGCATGGGCACATGCTCCAGTCTGGCGGAGTTTTGGGAGGACTTGCCCATGGTATTATCTCTTCAAATAGCAGGACAAAAGCACTTCAACTCCAAGACAAAGATTAGAAAATTTTGAGTAGATAATCCCATGCTTAATAAGATGTTACACTTTGTAAAGCCCTGGGAGCTTATGTACATATATTATTATATATGAATAAAAAATTTTGTGCCTTTACAAAGTTATTGTGAACACTACTCGCGCGAGCTTCATTGAGTTAGCGAGCCCTAAGTACCTCGCGCAAGCTTTGTTTGAAGTTAGCGAGCTTCAAAATACCTCGCACAAGCTTCACTAGAAGTTAGCGAGCTCCAACCACCTCGCACAAGTGTCATTTGAAGTTAGCGAGTTCCAAGTATTCTCGCGCAAGCTTTATTTGAAGTTAGCGAACATGAATATGTTTGGAGACAAAGTCGCCCGATCTAAACTAAAGGGCGAGCTAATTATCTTGCAAATTGAGTTTAGTGTGAGGCGCGACAGATTTAGGTTGACAAATATAGCTGACGAGAATAATCTATTAAAAACAAAGTCCCTTGACGAGCTAATCATCTCTCAGTACGGGCATGACCAACTCAAATACGAGCTAATTATCTTGCAAATCAAAGTTGGCAAATCACGATGTCTGGGTGAGCTAATTATCTCCCTAACAAAGTCCCTTGACGAGCTAATCATCTTTCAATACGGGCAAAACCAACTCAAAGGCGAGCTGATTATCTTGCAAATCAAAGTTGGCAAATTACGATGTCTAGGCGAGCTAATTATATCCCTAACAAAGTCCCTTGACGAGCTAATCATCTCTCAATACGGGCGAAACCAACTCAAAGGCGAGCTAATTATCTTGCAAATCAAAGTTGGCAAATTAAGATTTCTAGGCAAACTAATTATCTCCCTAGCACAAGTTTATGAGAGCATAACTGCAAAGTCCAAATATTGTACAAGAACAAGATAGTCTAATCGAAAATTTGGACGTCCACTGTTTAAAACACATTCATCTCCGAGCTCATATCACGTGATCAAATTGTTTTGATGATATTAATTGATCACAATATGAGTGGGGTCATAAAGAGTCCATACTTGACGAGCATGCAAAGCGATTCAAATTGCATCCGCAAAAGAAAAGTAGATCGAGCATTGGCCACAGAGCACAATATCCTCAATTGGACCTCATTATTGATTTGATCCTTATTGAGTAGTTGTTTAAGAGTCTAAGCGATGCATAGGAAAATTCTTGCACGACAGTATAAATTTTACCTTACAACTCGTCATTCTCTTTTCCTCTTTCCATTTGCACCTGTGCAACATTTGTCCCAACATTTTTCCCGACTTTGAGGGCTATGCGTCGAAGGTACATATCTGTTGGAGCTTGAGTCCCAACATTATAAGTGATGTGATAAAAAAAGTGAAAAACTAATGAGAAAAGTATAAAAGTAATGATAATAATAAAAAATACTTCCTCAATTCAGTAGGAATTTGCACCCTATGAGATGTCACATTTTTTAAGCAAAAGTATTTTATATATAAAGTAGTACCATATATATAAGTAAATATGTGTATATATATTTGTGAGTATACACAAAAATCAATGTATCATTTTTAATAGTATACAAATTTGTGTAAGACGTTCAAATAAAAAAAATGTGCAAATTCATGTGGGATGGAGGGATAAAAAGTAGTAGATTTCAAAAAAGGTAAAAAAATAAATGAGAAACATATAGTGGGATAGACGAAAATGCCAAAATGGAAAACATATAGTTGAACAGAGGGAGTATGATATAAGTTTGACATGATTGTCAGTGGAATTAATAATCAATTGCATATATTTAAATGACATATTTTTTGAATTTTGACTCGATACAATAAAATAATGTTCTACTCCTGTCATGCTGTAAATGCATGCATCTTGTGTTCAGTATGCGAATTAAGAAAAATAGATTAAATATTTGTGAGAATGATAATAAAATGATAATTTATAATAAAAGGAACGTACACTTTTAGCGGACAGACGAATAAAAAAATATATGCATGAACTTACTTTTAAAAAGTTCAATAAAATAGTGTGATTCCACGTCTTTCTCATTAGTTAATTGTTAAGGACGGTGTTATGCTGCGTAGAATTCGAATCCAATTTGATGATGAAGATGATGTTGGATTTTAGTGATATGAGCATTAAGTATGTAGCAGCGGAAGACATCGTTCCCTAACAACGAACCAGATCGAATTGGCTGCATACATAAAATAAACATAATTAGATCTAATATAATTGAAAAATCTTACAGTGTTTGTTTGTCGGATTCCTATACTATGATATCCACGTAATCTTCGTCTACGAATTTGCGATCTAATCACTGGCATGAAGTCTCTATTGGAATTCACTAGGAGAATTCGACACTAGAGAATAATAGAGAAATATAAGTTTTTGGCTTGTCACACAATTTCTTTGAGTCTCATAACTCATATATATAGTAAAGATTAGATTTTACTAACAGACTTTTAAGGCCATCTTTATCAATTTAATTTGACCCAATCAAAATATTGAATATTAAATAGAGACTTTATAATATATATAATATATTATTACGATGTATCATCTTATATAATTAAATCTAATCTAGTTAAATGATAATAATTCCATCTAATAGAATTATTATATTGTTGATAGGCGAACTAAAACAAACTACTGGTAAGGAATCACAGGATAAATTAGCTAAGGCTGAGAAGGTCGACGACCTACTTGGTAGCTGCTCTAAGGCTGAGAAGGTCGCCGACCTGCTTGGTAGCTGCGTCATAGCTGAGAAGGTCGCCGACCTGCTTGGTAGCAGCTCTAAGGCTGAGAAGGTCGCTGACCTGCTTGGTAGCTGTGTCATAGCTAAGAAGGTCGCCGACCTGCTTGGTAGCTGCGTCATAGCTGAGAAGGTCGTCGACTTGCTTGGTAGCTGCGTCATAGCTGAGAAGGTCGCCGACATGCTCGGTAGCTGCGTCATAGCTGAGAAGGTCGCCGACCTGCTTGGTACCTGCGTCCTAGCTGAGAAGGTCGCCGACCTGCTTAGTAGCTGCGTCATCAACCTTGACCTGCGCCAACATGGAGAAGCTAGCCAACATGGAGGAGCTCGTCAGGAGTAGGCCAACATGGAGAAGCTAGCCAACATGGAGAAGCTCGCCAACATGGAGAAGCTGGCCAACATGGAGGCTGAGAAGTTGGCCAGCATGGAGGCTGAGGAGCTAGCCAACATGGGGAAGCTCGCCCAGACGAAGGGAAGTTAGCCCAGACGAAGAGAAGCTCGCCAAGGAGCTCGCCCATACCCGAGAGACCAAGCTGAAGTTCATCTCTATATTACACCAAAAACAACACAAGGCAATGAAGCTCGCCCAGAACCAGCGTACGAACGTTAGTCATGTAGGTAGCAAGTAACGATGTAGTAGGGCAAAGCTTGTAAAGGTAGCACATGTAGAGTAAGGGCAAGTGTCAAGGACACTTGTCAGTACCTAAAGCCAAGTAGGCTCACAAGATGCCACCTCACTACATGCCTACCTATAAATAGGTCATTTGCATGTACTTTCTCCCTCTAAGTATTTTTCATAATACACAACTACTTTCTCTCTCTAAGTTCTCACTTTCTCTCTCTATATTATCTACTCAAGAACATATATCTCTTAGATTATTGTTTGGTAGAATTACTTGTTATAACAACCACTTAAATACACCATTAAGAAATTCTATCAAGAATTTGGCGCTAGAAGGAGGGCGTACGAACCCTAGGTTCTGAAAAAGTTTTGAGAGCAAAAGTGAGGCTTGTTTGAAGATTTGAAGGTGTTCTTGACCAAGACTCAAGAACACTTGAAGATACACATACGTTTTCCTTTTTCGAACAAAAACCTAAATTTTAGGGCTTATAAATTCTACAAAAAGGCTTTTAAACGCATACGTGCACACGAATAAACCAGATTCTGGATAATTTGTTGCACGTAAGGCTAGATAAAAACCTGAGCAAAATCACCCTAACTGGAAGTCGACGAACTAAGCGACCTTCCCCTGGAAACCAAACCATGTCAAAGGAACAAACCTCGGCAACTACCAGGAGGTGGAAGGGAAACAACCAAGACTAGGTCAACAGGGAGACCTCGCGCCGAGCTCCCCAGAAGAGCAACGTCCCACGACCTCCCCAGCGAGTTTCAGTAACTCAGAAAGAACTAAATCCCGCCCTGAGGGACCTCGCCAACAACCCCGACGAGCTCCAACGCACAATTGCTGCCCTGTAAAGATTGCAGCAAAGGTAACACGACGAGCTCGCCCTAGTGCCCCGATGAGCTCCAGCTAATGAGACCAGGGAGCAGACAAGGCCGACCCAGGGCACCCAGACCCGGGGTCAATACAGCGACCTTCCCATTGAGCAAGAGGCGAGCTCCGCTCAAGCTCGCCAGTACAGGGAGCGAGCCGGGAAGGCCAAAGTGGCGGAGGGACCAGGTCCGCATGATGGGCGAGCTTCAGCCTATACCGAAGCATCTGCCACCCATCAATCGCAGAGAAGGGAGGTCGTCCAAGGCAGGTTGGGGCCGAGGTGCGGAGAGAACGAACGAACGATGGCCCCTGCTACATCCAAGAGGGGGGAGTCGGACCTACAGCCTCGTAGGTCTGCCCATGACCGATTGAGAAGGCCTGCAGCTGATAGGTTGGGCCCCAATGGCGGGCGCCAGTTTTAGCCCATCGCGGAAGGGTCACCCCAGAGCGAGGCACCGCGAAGATGTGTGTCCATGAGGCGCACGACCTTCGAATAGCCTCCATAGGAGGTGGCCCACAACGATGAGCTGGCCATGTTGAAGAAGGTCGTCGAGTTGCTACAAATGCAAGTAGCAGCCAAATCTGGCGGACTTGACTCCACCACTCTCCCTGCATCTCCATTGGCACCTGCCATCCTCAGAGCACCGATTCAACAGAAAGTCCAATTCCCGGTGATGTCGGCGTATGAAGGCGAATCTGACTCGAAGGTCCACCTGGCCAAGTATGCAGACTTTATGATCTCGGTGGGTGCCACCGACGTCACTCAGTGCCGGAACTTCCTGCTGACCCTTGGGGACTGAGCTCATCGCTGGTTCTTATCACTCGCCCCGGGGTCAATTCAATCATTCGGCCAACTCACGCGGGAGTTTCTGGCCCACTTCTCTAGGTTCGGGTCTTATCTGACCTAGAAGCACTGGCTCGCCAACATCCACCAAGGCGATAATGAGACCGACCAGCAGTACCTGGAGAGGTTCGACAAGATCCTGCTGGAAGGCGAACCGGTGAGCGAGGACACCAAGATCGTGGCGGTGATGGCTGGTTTGAATAAGGGGACCGAGCTCTAGAAAGAAATGCACTTGTCTTGCCCAAACACCTACTCAGAGTACCGACACAAAGCAGTGGTGTATGTCGCTATGCAGGAGGCATTACTGAAGGAAACGGTGGCACCGGAATGAAGTCCAGGGGCATCTACAAGGCCCCCAGAAATTCGAAGGCATTCGGAGACGAGGACGAATTCAAAGAAAAGCTGAACCAAGTGCTGACCATCTCCGTTGATCATATGTTTACAGCTGTCAAAGACAGAGCAATGCTGAGTGAATCGAGGCAAATCCAGCAGGACCGTGCCAAGATGAACCCCAACAAATTTTGTGCTTACCATCAGTCCATCGGACACTTCACTAGTGAGTGCTGGGACCTACTCAAGCAACTCTGGAAATTCTATGAGGATGGTAAGCTAGCCGAGTTTGTGAAGAGGGCCCCAGCAAAGAGAACCAGACAGGTAAGGGGGAATGAGGACTCAGATGACGAAGAAGAAGATGAGGATCGACGTGGCCCAAACAATAGATGTTGAGGACCTCGAATGAGACCAGCCGGAGGCCTAGAAGATGGAAGCTGCGCCATCTTTAAAAAAATGTAGGTACATGTGCTTGAAGAAGGGGAACACCGTTCGGCAGATGAGCCCGACATCCTAAACGTCATCACAGACGAAACTGAGTTGATGGAGGTAGGCGATCAACAGGAAGAGGCACAAATTGACCAAGTACCAGAACCTGTGCAAGTCGCATGACCGGCTCCCATGGAAGGAGTGGAGGAAATTCAAACTGGCCAAGTGCAAGAACCAGCGCAAGACTTACAACCTGCGCCCATGGAAGTGGTCACCAACACTCATGGAGGGTAACCTGCGGGAGATCAATAACCAGTGCCGATGGAGGTTGATCAAGTCCCCCAAGCTGAGGAACCATCGCAAGTTGAAGGGCCATCAAATCCAGCTCCCCAAGAAGCAGGAAAAGTTCATGAACCTGCCAAAGATGATAAAGGTGGTGAAGACCTGGAACCTCAAATAGGTCATGAACCAGCAATGGAGGAGAACCTGGAGGAGTTCCTGAAAGACCCAAGATGGAAGAACCAGAAAGGAAGACCACTCTCATGGAGCAATTAACAGCAATCCCGGTGGACCCGGAAAGGGACTTGGAACTTTTTATAGGTTCCGAGTTGCCAGAACCGTACCTGTCGAAGATGGAGATATTCCTCATGTCCAACTTGGACGTATTTGCCTGGTCCCACAAAAATATGACAGAAATCCCGTTGGAGCACACATGTCACCGACTCAACATAGATCCAACTAGGAGACCTACCCGCTAAAAGCGAAGGAAGTACGGGCCAGACAAGTTCGAAGCTTTAACCACGGAGGTAAAGAAGCTGTTAGACAACAAGTTGATCAACATAAACAAGAACATGTATTGTTGGGAGAGGATGCCATTCTACCTACCAAAGGCTGGTGAATGAGATGTTCGATCAACACATTGACCAGACAATGGAGGTGTACGTGGACGACATAGTTGTCAAGAGTTTGCGAAAGAAGGATCACCTCGACCACCTAAAGCAAACCTTCGACATACTTCATCACCACAACATCAAGTTAAACCCAAAGAAGAGCAGCTTTGGCATACATTCCGGAAAATTCCTGGGGCACCTGGTGAGCCAAAGAGGAATTGAAGTCAATCCAACGCAGCTTTGAACCGTTTCATTTCCAAGTCCGACCACCGAAGCTGTCCGTTCTTCAAAGCAATAAAGGCAAACAGACTAAGGCACAAAGATGACTTCCGGTGGACAAGTGGATACCAACGAGCCTTCGAAGACATCAAGGCATACCTGGCAAATACTCAAATTCTATCAAAGTCGGTACCAGGCGAGAAGCTGTACCTGTACCTAGCTGAGTCGGAGGTAGCCATTAGTTCCGTCCTGGTTCGAGAGGAGGGCAAAACACACCTACCAGTATACTACGTAAGCCAAGTCTTACATGAAGCTGAGTTGCGGTACACCCCAACGGAGAAGCTAGCCTATGCACTGGTGATGAGTGTTAGAAAGTTGCGGCCCTACTTCTTCGACCACCCGGTAGAGGTGTTGACAACATTCCCACTATGGAAAATACTACACCGACCAGACACTGCGGGACGCTTGTTGAAATGGTCACTAGAAGTTAGCCAATACGTTATAACCTACGCACCCCGAACAACGTTCAAGGGACAAGCGCTCGCCGATTTCATCGTCGAGCTAACTTTCCCACAAGATCCGATGAGGGGACGTATAGCTCCGTGGCACCTCTACGTCGATGGATCATCAACTAGCACAGCAGCAGGAGCTGGTGTGGTACTAATGAGTCCAAACAGACAAGTCTTCACCTCTACAATCCGGTTCGACTTTAGAGCAACCAACAATGAGGTAAAATACGAGGCACTAATAGCCGGACTTAGGTTATCATCTTCAGATTTTTGGAGATTCCCAGCTAATAACATCCCAAGTCCGGGGAGAATATGAAGGCCAACTCTACAAACGTGGATTCTCTCTACGCGGCCAAATATACGTTGATAGACGGCCAACTCTACAAACGTGGATTCTTTCTACCTCTACTCAAATGCTTATCTGAAAAGCAAGGGTTCGAGGTGTTAGAAGAAATCCACCAGGGAATTTGCGGAAGTCACGCTGGGGGGTAAGCTTTGGCATACAAAACGTTCAGACAGGGGTACTATTTGCCTACCCTACGAAAAGATGCCATTAGCTTCGCTCGAAGGTACCGATGGTGTCAGCTATTCGCACCTAATATCCACTCCCTAGCTACTCAACTTAAGTCGGTTTTCAGCCCATGACCTTTTGTAAAATGGGGTATTGACTTAATCGAACCATTTCCACCTGGCAAGGGTGGTGTAAAGTTCGCTGTCATGGCAATGGACTATTACACTAAGTGGGCTGAAGCCGAAGCACTTACAACGGTAACGCAAGAAAAGATGATTGGAAGAAGAAAGCTTATATGCCCCTAAGGGAAGAAGCTGCTACATTTCCTTGAGGAGTCTGTCCAAGATCATGTGTGTGCCACCAAACAGACTTCTGAGACCAAGATGATAGGTTCATTGTACCAACGTGTGCCCACACTGGTTCGAAAAGTTGGAAGAAAATGGAGTATACCCAGCTGTTGGCAGTAGAAGGAAATATCAACCATTTGAAGCTCCGTAATACACAAGGACCAAGGTCCCCAAACGTTATAATCTAAAAGCTCAAAGGTAAAGGCCAAAGTGCCCAAGGTTAGCAAAGGTGTCCTTCTTAAAGGATCACTAAGCGCCCACTACCCAAAGATAAGAAAAAGTTCACAACAAACGATTTAAAACGTCTAAAGCAAGGTTTTTAAAACCCGATCGCCCAAGTGAACAACTAAGCACAACTCACTGCCCTAAGCGGCGTAAGACGAGCAATTCGCGGCCCCAAGCGGCGTAAGACGAACAAATAAGTGCCAAATAAACAAGTATGGTTCGCTACCCGAAGCAGCGTAAGACAAATGATTCGCTTACTTAAGTGGTATAAGATGAATAATTGCGTACCCATAATAAATAAATACGAGCTACTTAAAGATAATAACGTGCGAAAAATAAATAGAAGTCAAATTAGAACAGTGAAGTTGGGAGTTCGCCTACACTCGAGCTCTTACCCATAGAGGCAAATCAGCTCGTCCACACAGTAGAAATATCATGATGTGAACGAACTGGGGGACAAATGTTGATAGGCGAACTAAAGCAAACTACTGGTAAGGAATCACAGAATAAATTAGCTAAGGCTGAGAAGGTCGCCGACCTGCTTGGTAGCTGCTCTAAGGCTGAGAAGGTCGTCGACCTGCTTGGTAGCTGCGTCATAGCTGAGAAGGTCGCCGACCTGCTTGGTAGCTGCTTCATAGCTGAGAAGGTCGCCGACCTGCTTGGTAGCTGCGTCATAGCTGAGAAGGTCGCCGACATGCTCGGTAGCTGCGTCATAGCTGAGAAGGTCGCCGACCTGCTTGGTAGCTGAATCCTAGCTGAGAAGGTCGCCGACTTGCTTGGTAGCTGCGTCATCAATCTTGACCTGCGCCAACATGGAGAAGCTAGCCAACATGGAGGAGCTCGTCAGGAGTTGGCCAACATGGAAGCTGAGAAGCTAGCCAATAAGGAGAAGTTAGCTAATATGAAGAAGCTCGCTAACATGGAGAAGCTAGCCAACGTGGAGAAGCTGGCCAACATGGAGGCTGAGAAGTTAACCAACATGGAAGAGTTCGTCAGGAGTTGGCCAACATGGAGGCTGAGAAGTTGGCCAGCATGGAGGCTGATGAGCTAGCCAACATGGGGAAGCGCGCCCAAACGAAGGGAAGTGTTGGGACAATCTGAGTATTTTGATTAGATCCCAAAACCCCTGATGAATCTGCCTAAGTATAGTTGTTCAGGATCAAATAGTTCAGGATAGTTAGGTTAGGAATTCAGTACAGGAGGAACTTGCTGAAGACTGAAGAATATTGGAGTCGACCCAATTTACTGAAGTCTGAAGTGTAATCCATCCTGAAGGAGTCAGTCAGTCTTGCTGTAGATTGCCTGGTCTGAAGCTGAAGATCGAAGCCTGATGATCCGTCCTGAAGTCAATCCTGAAGTACCATTGGCTGATGTTTCTACTGAGTACACTAAGCATACTCAGGACAGAACTTAGTCAGTGAAGAGTAAGTGTAACCTATCAGGTTGTGCTGAATGCACTTAAGACCTGACTTAGGCCTTTGTTCCGTTTATCTGAACCATGTAAGTCCAAAGCAAAAAAGGTTACACATACTGGGCTGAATAATCTATCAGGCTGTGCTGAATGCACATAAGACCTGACTCGGGCATTAGTTCAGATCACCTGAACCATGTAAGTCCAAAGCAAAAAGGTTATTTATGCTATGGGACAAGAGACAAAGAGAATGTCAGTAAGACTCCAATAAGACAAACATTCAGACTGAGTTATTAACAAGAGACTCAGAGTATTGAATGTACGAGGAAGGACAAATGTCTGAAAGTCAACTAGCCGTTAGAATGGAGAGCCAATGATCTTTCGACACGTATGTACGGAGTCTGCGCAGCATTTAATGCGGCATTTAATGCGTCTCAGAGTTGCAGGCGATGGGACAAACTTAACAGAATAAGCATGGCGATTAGGTCAAACAGTATTTCTAGTCTGCAATCACCCTAAAATAGGAAAGATTTGATTTGATCTCCTCCAATGGATCTATTTTGAATCTTGCCTATAAATATGGAGAGCCTTGCACCCATTCAAGTCTAACGGGAAATTTCCAAGAGAAAACTCTCAAGAATCCAAGCTCTCAAAGCATACTATAAGCAACACTCTGCAATTAAATTTCCCTAGTGTTGTAGTAGGATTCACTCTGTATTTGCTTAGATCGATAGCTCTAATATTTAGCATTGTTTTGTATTGCTAGAGCTATCTTAGTTGGAAACCAGAATACCAAACCACTCAGGGTGTGAGATTGGTTGGTTAGAAGGACTGGGACTTGTAAAACGCCCAGGGGTCAGTTCCTAAGAGAGGAAGTTGGCTATTCGTGTCCCTTGGCACGTAAAAACCAAGTACCTATCCTCAGGGTTTTGAGGATAGCTTCATGTTAAATCAGGTCGTGGACGTAGGAGTTGGTTATCTCCGAACCACGTTAAAAAGTCCCATGTGTGCTAATTTACTATTCTGTTCAGGATCATAACTGTCATCATAATAAACTGAACATTCTGCATTGTTTTTATCTTCAGGACTGAATCAATCGTCCTGAATCTTAATACTGTGCACTCAACCTTAACCACCAGTTTACTAAGCAAGTTCAGAGAAAATGTTTTCAGAAACTAAAACGAGTAGAAACTAAGGGCTCACTTTCCGCACACACTCTAGCTCACTGAGATAGTAGTCCAACTGACCCGCTTCCTAGCAGTCAGTAGGTTTGTTATCTCTACTGAGCTTCCAAGCACTTTACTCACACTCAGTTTATCTGACTCGTTACTGATTTGTCCCTGCTGCCCCTGTGGACCTTCAGCATACTGAGTAATTCAGGAAATCCTGACTGAGAGTGTAAGAGCATTTTTCTGAGTCTTTCAGAAAAATCTGACATCAGTGTATCCCCCCCATACACTGATTGTACTCGTTTCGGGACCAACAGGAAGTTAGCCTAGACGAAGAGAAGCTAGCCCAGACGAAGGGAAGCTCGCCAATGAGCTCGCCCATACCCGAGAGACCAAGTTGAAGTCCATCTCTATATTACACCAAAAACTACACAAGGCAATGAAGCTCGCCCAGAAGCTCTCCTAGAACCAGCGTATGGACGTTAGTCATGTAGGTAGCAAGTAACGATGTAGTAGGGCAAAGCTTGTAAAGGTAGCACAAGTAGTGAGTAAGGACAAGTGTCAAGGACACTTGTCAGTACCTAAAGCCAAGTAGGCTCACAAGGTGTCACCTCACTACATGCCTACCTATAAATAGGTCATTTGCATGTACTTTCTCCCTCTAAGTATTTTTCATAATACACAACTATTTTCTCTCTCTAAGCTCTCACTTTCTCTCTCTATATTATCCACTCAAGAACATATATCTCTTAGATTATTGTTTGGTAGAATTACTTGTTATAACAGCTACTTAAATACACCATTAAGAAATTCTATCAACATATATATTTCTCTATAAATTGAATATATTGATAAAATCAAATATTTAATCTAGCCAACTTTAATTCGTAAACATGGATTACTTATTATGTGACCCATAGGCCCTTATATGTCAAGCGACTAGTCAAACTAACGGCCTTAGTTGAACCCTAGACAATAAATCAGACAATCTCAACATATGTGGTACGTTGCAAGAATAAAACGACAACTTGTAATGTGAAGTTCACAGTGATATAGTTCTTTCATTCACGAATACTCTGATTAAGTCTAGAACATGATAATGTGTCTATTCTAATAACTTAATTAAGTTATCTCATTCTACTAATTGATTATATTATCACATTTGAACACTATTTCAAATGCGACGTGCATTGGCCAATGACTAACGATCCAATTAGTTATGAGAAGTCGAGTATTTTCTCCAAATCTATTTGAGGAATGAATTATATATTAGCTCACCTACAACTCACATGTACTTCGTGATGTGCCCAACACTTGTCATATCCAAGGTTGTAGAAGTCGGAAATCAGAAATCGGGCATTTTTTGCCCACCTAGCGCCTAGGCCGCCTAGGCGGCCGCCTATTTTTTTTTATTTATTAAATAAATGAGAAAGTTGGGCCAAAATTTCATTAATGGCCCATGAGACCTATATCTAAACCTAAAATTTCAGAAACCCACTTACGTTGTACCATCTATTATACCCTTGTAGTCTTGTTCTCTTCCACGGATTTTCAGCGACGGTCAGGTATCGCTGCCTCCTCCACCTCAACCATCGCCTCCTCCCACACCTGTGCGCTACATCACACAGCCTCGCCTCCGCGCTGCCACACGCGACGCACCCCCTGCCGTCCACGGCCACGCCACACTGTGGAGGCGACGCGACAGTGTATGGCTGCGGCAATTTTGCGAGGGAGACGCGTGACGGCCGACGCCCTGTGGACTATGGAGGGAGCGCCGCTGCGCCGGAAGAAGAAAGTGTCGTCGCGCCAGGGAGTTTGAATTTTGATTTTTTAACCCTAGGCCCGCCTTGCCCGCCTCGACCGACTAGGGCCGCCTAGGCAACGCCTAGTCAGAAAAACGATTACTTAGACCGTTTTTGTGAAAATCGGGTGGGGCCGGAGCCACCTAGCGCCTAGGCGGCCGCCTAGCCCGATTTCTGCATCCATGATCATATCTACCCCATTCCGAATTCAACCGTCGATTATGGTCAAAGCCCTTCACTCCATACATGTCGTGTGTATTGACCTTAAGTCAGAAGACTATTACATTACTCCACTGACCAATACTCCTGTAAACACGTATATAGAATACATCAAACAGTTTCTTGGTTGGGCATGCCGATACTCTTCAAAGTATTTGTGCATCCATCATGAGGTACTAGTATCTCGTAGTTGTGAGAATTACCACACCATCTAAGGGTATGATGCAGATCGCACACCTATCCCAAACGGCATCACCGATATCCCCTTCTCGATGATCATTGATTGTCGCTACTTTAAGAACTATGTCTTAGTCATCCGAGTCTCACATTTCACTGACAACATTAGTTCATGAGAACATATATATATAAATGTATGCAAATAATCAAATATAATTTTTTTATAAGTGTATTACTGAATATTATTGATCGATCAACAATACATTAATAACTGAATATAATCAAGTATAATATTCTCGTAATGATTGTCTCTATGACATATATACTAACCGATGGCATATATAAACCAAACGTAAGAGCGCAGAGAAATATAAATTTCGTTGTTTTTTCAGTTCTTCATAATTAACAAAAAATAATAATAATTACTTTTCCATATTGATGATGTTATTAATTAATTATAACTTATAGTGTAGCACAAATGCATCGCACTACATTAAGGTTGATTCATCTGTGGTCCAAGAATTAAATCCTAATTATCTGAGTTATCAATCATTTCAAATCTTTGGACCACATCATATTAATATTAATATTGCATCAACTCTGGATCATTATTCATTCATGTTGTTCAACAAATATGGGTTGCTCGTGCTTCCAAAGCATATATGGCTACTTGGGATTAGCTAACTCCACCCTTTATATTATGAAAAAATTATTGTATTAGATTGTAATGATTTATATTTTACTCACCTTATTAATTTATTCATTCATTCATTAGTTCTTATATATTAATAAATATCGATTGTCACATTCAATAAGGTCTCACAAGAAAATTTCATTAGTAGTAATTTTATTTAATACCTTCTTTGTCCCATAAAAATTTGCATACTCTTTTTTATTTGAATGTCTCACACAAATTTATGCACTACTAAAAAAATAATTTTTGTGCCCACATATATATATATATATATATATATATATATATATATATATATATATATATTTATTTATCTATATGTTATTATTTTAAATTAAAAATATTTTTCTTAAGAAAAGTGAAATTCTAGAGGTGCAAATTCATATAATTGATAATGATAAAATAATACGTGAAATAACTACAATTTTTTTTAAAATACTCACCAGTTGATTGCATACAGGTTTTGTTTTTCTATATGGAAAGATAGTTTATTATGCCAACTTCTCACCCTAAATTCAAACATTCATAAGCATAGAAAAATAGAAGGTATAAAACATATTTTATCTTTTCGCCAATAAAATAAAAATATGAAAATACAATATTATCCTTTTCTAATTTATTATCCAAACATAATTCATTAAAAACCAGTAACTCGCTTGGCCACCGGCCTCCTCACTTGAGTGAGTGACCCGGGTTCGATTCCCTTTGAGAACGAATAGGAGGGAGATATAAGGTTGGTTTGGAGATATGAGTGTATGGAGGGAGATATAAGGTTGGTTTGGAGATATGAGTGTATGGAGACTTGGTGTACTAACTAACAACTAATATTTACCAATGACGATATTGTATTGGACCCGGATATTTTCACCCCATGTTCACTTCACCACCATATATTTTCTGTTCACCACCTATAATTTCTCAAAATAAATCCTTATCATTATATCAATAAAATTGTTTTGCAAATTCACCCCCTCAATCTAATTTGGAATTAATTAATCACACTTAAATGTATTATCCTATTAAATTTTATTTTAGGAATAATATTGGAGGAAATTGGGGTGAACAACTCAATTATGGGGAAAATATCCGGTCCTATTGTATTTCATCTTCTTTTTATAAAAAAGGCAGTGGATTGGCCCAAGTTTTGTACATTAGCGGACTTAAATCAAAGAAGTGTGCTGCAAACATAAACCCAGCCCATTAGCCAAGTGTATCTCTTATGTGGGCATATGAGGAGGATTTGAGGTTTCCTTCATTACTCTATTCCAAAATTATTTGACACTACAAAAAATAAAAATAAAAATTTGTACATACACTCACAAAATTATTCTTAATCTTGTATGCACTAGGTGCACCGTGCAATTCAAATGTATTTTTAAAAAAATGCAACATTTATTACTGAAAAATATATTTTTAAAAATATATTTATCGATACACTTGGTGCACAAGAGACTTACTCACAAAAATACACACATATTTATCCATATGTTTTTTTTATATATATAAATTGGAACTTTAGTTAAGAAATATTCTTTCATGATATGAGAGAAAAGATAAAGAATTTAGTTCATAAATGAGACGGAGTGTTTCTGAATTATATAAATAAATAAATTACACCATATTAGATAAATATGAGTTCTTTCACTCTCTTATTATTTGATCAACAAAATTGTCTTACTTTGAATTGGACTGTGTTCTAAATTCTAATTTAAAAGCATAAAATGAGAATCAAAAGTAAAAAAAAGTTCAGCTGCTTCTTCCTACTAACTACTTATGTATGACGTGTAGTGCACATAATATATCTACAAATTGCAGTCATATTATGAAAGACAATAGCGTATAATCTATACTCCCTCCGTCCCATAATTGTTTTCACATTTTCCTTTTTCGTCTGTCCCATAATTATTTTCACTCCCTATAAATGAAAACGATTACTTTAACTTTATCCTCACAATCCAACTAATCTCATTATTTTAATAATATAACTTTACACAACACTCTATTTTTCTTAAAAATTGTGTCATCCCAAAGGTGAAAACACCTCTGGGACGGAGGAAGTACAATATTAAAACTAGTTTGCCGTGGAATTTTTTTTAATGGATAGCTTTCTCCTCTCATTTTTTGTATTTTTACAATTTTAATCCTTATAGTAATCTATATATCTATCACTATTAAGATCACGTTAAATATTGTACTAATTAATATTCATTAAATTTATACACTATTTTCTATTTCGTCACTATCACTAACAATTATTTTATTAATAAATGAACCCACAATACACTCACTATATCTTTACTATATCTATTTTTCCTTAAAATGCGTGCACATAAAATGGTCCACATTTTTAGTGGACGGATGGAGTATAACTTTTGAATTCCCCAATTAAATTCACATTTTGATTAATAGTAGTAGTTATTTTCCATTAGGAAGAATTTCATATTAGGGCCAAAATTTTAAGGTAGGTGTCAATTTAAGACTTTAATTTCGAAGTGTCTCAAATTAAGATCTACATTTTGATTTTTTCTCAATTTAAGATCTAATTTTATTATTTTTTTCTCAATTCAAGGCCCGATCTATTTATCTTTATTTCATTTTTTTTATATAAAAACACTTAAAGCATAACAATATTTTATTTCGAATTAAGATTTAAAATAAAAAATAAAAATTATAATTTTATTTAATATTCATATTTAACGTAATTAATTTTTTTCAATTCATCGTTCAACAAGAAAAAATAAATTTTAAAGCATGTTTAATACTTGTATAAAATTTTATTTATTTATTTTTAGTTTGATATATTATGCCTAAAAAATTAATTAAATACAAAAAAATTATGTTTGATATATTATACTTAAAAAAATTAATTAAATACAAAAAAATTATTATGTTAGTGAAACTTTAAAAAATAAAGATAAATGGATCGGATCATGAATTGAGACAAAGATAATAAAATTAGATCTTAAATTGAGAGAAAATAAAAATGTTGATCTTAATTTGAGACACTTCAAAATTAAAGTCTTACCTTAAAATTTGAGCCCTAATATGAAATTCTTCCTTTCTCGGTCATGAATTGGAAAAAATAAAATAATAAGATAATATTGAAAAAATAATGTATATAAATATATACGAATATATAGTATATTATGCCAAATATGATCATAATTTACATTCTGCATTACATATATTTTTCTTAATTTTTAATAAATTTAATTTATATAATTACAATTTAAATCTAAAAATATTACAATCTAAACTTAAAAATATTATAAAATATTACATAAACAAAATTATCTTAAAAAAATCTAGCGGGGTGAATAGTGCGGACTAGATCAACGCAACACTGTTTATAACTTTTATGTGGCACTGAATTGTAGCGTTACGTTGGAGATAAAATTTATTTGGAATTGCTCTGAATAGATAGATTTTCAAATCATATTAAATATAGTTCTTTTTGCTACAATTATAGAAAATTAAATTGGATAGTGTTTGGATGAAGTCACTTGAAATATAAATTTTTTTGAAAATAAATAATTTTAAGAATTATAGATTTAAATGACATACTTTTACTAAAAATCTCCCTAATTTAAATTATATCAAAATTAAACACATGACTATATATTTAAACGTACAAAGTCAACCTAAGGCCAGGTTTATCAGCGCTAGGGGTGTAAATGAGTCGAGCCGAGCCGAGTAGTGCTGAGCTCGAAACTCGACTCGAAAGCAATACTCGAAACTCGACTCGAACTCGATCGAGCTTGTTTTTTTTAGCTCGAGCTCGACTCGGTTAAGAACTCGACAAACTCGAGCTCGGCTCGACTCGACTCGATAATTTTATTATTTTAATAAAATGAAATATTAAATATATTTTAGCTTTTTTTTTTTCTAAAATTAAAGCTCGACT
Source organism: Prunella vulgaris (assembly GCA_026898435.1). NCBI lineage: Eukaryota > Viridiplantae > Streptophyta > Magnoliopsida > Lamiales > Lamiaceae > Prunella > Prunella vulgaris. Next base: position 212,635 of record JAPKLY010000103.1, read on the forward strand.
CGACTCGAGCTCGATAACTTTATTTATATATTAAAAATAAATAAAAAAATTAAATATTGTGCAAGCTCGATTAGGCTCGCGAGCCTCTCGAGCCGAGTATTTATAAACTCGAACTCGAACTCGACAGCTACTCGAGTAGCTCGAGCTCGACTCGATTTGGTTCGAGTCGATTTCGATCTTTTTACGAGTCGAGCACGAGTAGATTGCGAGTCGGCTTGACTCATTTACACCCCTAATCAGCGCCCAAGTCCTCCCGGTTGCAGCATAAGACAAAAAAAAATGAAAAAGGAAAATGAAAATTGAATGGGTCGCCGACCTGCGCTGTGGCGCAGCACAACATCTTAACTAAGGGGTCCAATCATCAGCTGACACATGTCACCTTTTGATTGGTTCCCCTTATTTTATAAAAAATGTATTTTATCTAAAAAATTACTAATTATATAAAAATAAAAAATATATCAAAATTCGTATTTTTTCATTCTCTATAAATAGATACCACTCTTGATATATTTTGGAGCACATTAAAAATTATTTTTTTTCACATTAAAAATCACATATTCCAAATTAATCAAGTTTTAATTTTTTTGTAGTAATCTTTTTTCATGTTAATTAAAAATTATTAGTAAAAAATATATTTATTAATTAATTTTAAAATAGAAAATAATTATTGATAATATATAATAAATAAAATAAAAGAATAATGAAATGATATAATATTAGTTAACCTAGGTTGTATGTGTTACTGATAAAAGTAAGATAAATGAATATATGGTAAATTGTGTAAATAGATGAGAGAAAAATAATATTTAATTGAGGGACTTTGTTCTCTGTGTTGCAGATAATCGTGGTCTAACAATATTTCATTTCATATGAGAATCTAAATCGCGAGGTGTGTCATGTCATGTGTGAAAGCGCGAATTAAATAGAATGCCAAATTAGTTATATCGCGTGGCCGTCAGATTCGGAATTCGAATCGACGTCCCTCGGAAGTCTATGCGGAATCAATGATTGCGTCTGCTCGTGCCCCTCTCCGGCAACTCAAGCTCTCTTCTGCGTGTTTATGGAGGTATATTAATGCATGTTTTCTGCTAATTCTACACCTACACGTATACTCCACCCGTCAATCAATCAGTTCAATATCGAATTGAGTAGGCAATTGCTAATTGTTTTCCTCGGATTCTGTAGATTTAAACTGAATTATTTCCGTGCATATAAAGTTTCGTACTGTCTCTTTGTGTCTATGTATTCATAAATCCGCTTGTTTGGTTGATTTTGTTGTTTTTCTTCGAAAACCAGGCGATGTGGTGGTGTTGAACCTGAGCCCATCGCCCAATTCTTTAAATATAGGAATCGGACTTAGGAGGATAGAGGCCTTTGAATTTCCTGTGCGGTACTGGCTTTTGTTGGTTTAAGATTTTTTAAGTTTTTCTTTTGGAATTGTTTATTGAGTGTTGCCATGAATTTTAGCACTATTAGGAAATGAATTATCTTCTTCAATTGATTAACCTATGTGTTCTCGATCACCCTCCAAATCATAGAGTTCCTTTTGTAATAATGATCTTCTTGTTCTTGCGTTGGATCATCTTATATAGTTTTGTTGGCAAAAAGATGCATTTGTGGGTATCTACTCATAAATGTAAAAGACAGAATTGATGAGCTAATATTACTTAATGTATGTCTCCGTTAGGTTTGACTGTTTTTCTTGATTTTGTACTCTTGTCAAAAGTTAGTCGTTTAGTATCTTATTACCATTTTAGTCTTCCATACATCTTGTTAGCTATTTTATTTTGTTCATTCCTTCTCATGGAAGTTTGTTTGGTTTATTTTTATGATTATTCAGCCATTCAGGTTTATCTTGAAGCCTGAAAGCACTGAAACAAGGTAAACTTGATGGATCTGAAATATATTGTTATAAAAATTTATAATTGCCAATAACAATTTGCAAGGTATAACTCTTAAACATTCTTTTCTTGCTGCACCTGCAGATATGGATAATAATTTACTGTGGATATAGAATTACTAGGAAAATCCTGCTGGACAGCTGGAGGCACTTCTGAGAGCAATTTAAGGAAAAAGAAAAAGAAAAGACATAGAGCTAGTACTAGGATATAGAGAAAATTGGAGTACAAACCATGGACCAGATGGATGGAAATTTGGAACCCCCTGATTATATAAGAGAATGTATGATCAATAGGGATATGGGAAAAAATCTTCTTGAAACAGATTTAACTGTGGAGTCTCTTGTTGACTGCCCTAAAACAGCTGTAGAGTCAGCAGAAAACATTTCTGAAGTGAACATTGACACCAAAAATGAAAAAATCCTGGAAGAGATCGGGCCAAAGACAAAGCTTCAAGATGAAATCCAAAATATTAGCCAGACTAAGATGGTTACAGGGTCAGCAGAAAATCTTGCTGAGAATGTGAATGGCAAAAGGAAAAGGAGGCAGAAAAAGAAGAAGGCAAAATGTAAAGTTGGTACTCAAAGCCTGTACCAGGAAAATGGAATGTTGAACTTACACTTATCAGATGGAAACCATGGAGAAGGGAATGATGGCAAGAACACAGAAGAGGCGTGCACATCTCAAGAATTTGAAATATTTGTAAAAAAAGAACCATCCCCATTCAATGCAATTCAAAACAAGGTGGCACAGCATCCATCTTATGCAGGGAGATGTTCAGCTGAAAGCAAGAGTATAGCCTCCACTTGTGATGTCAAGGTGACACAGCAGCCTTCTGATATGAGCGAAGCAGAATGCTCTTCAAAGGACATAGGACAATATCCACAAATACCACTAATTCCTTCTGTTAAGAGAAAGCTTATTGTCCTTGACTTAAATGGTTTGCTTGCAAACATAATAATGCCTGCACCAAAAGATTATAAAGAAGACGTACGTTTATTAGGACGAGCAAGTAAGATTTGATATAGCTGTATAAATAAATATGTAGTAAAAAAAACTCAAAGATTAATTCTGACGAGTTTTTGCATTCCTTCTTTTAGTTTTCAAGAGACCCTTCTGCGACGATTTTCTGAAGTTTTGCTTTCAGAACTTTGATGTTGGAATATGGTCGTCAAGATCCAAGTATTGCCCGAACTCTTTCCCTCTCTCTCATATATATATATGCACACACATTATTGTTATCTATTTATTACCTACCTATCTCTATATCTCACTGTTATACTCTTTGATTTTCCATGAGGATGTATATACAGATTATAGCATTAGTTGTGCATCCTTCTTGATTCGTCGTATTAATTTTGGAATGTGTTTCCAATATGTAGGAAAATCATTGATAGAGTTGTTGAGTACTTATTGGGAGATTTGAACAAGAAGTTACTATTTTGCTGGGTAAGCCTTCTGCTCAACAGTGTAAGGTTCTTCATAGTGAAGGCATCTTCAGATGTTAGGACTAGGTCATTTCTTCATTGTTCCACAAGTTTGTTTCTTGAGGCATTTTCTTCATCTGGCATATCCCACATATGGTAAAACTAATTCAAAAAGTCCATGCCATAGTACATCTAGTGGCTATGCTAGGCAATCATATTAATGCATATATTTTGAAAAATATGCTTATTCCAGTCCCTGAGTTGCTACCTATCTTGGAGCATGCAGTGTCCAATCTAACTGCTTTAAATCACAAAAAGTTAGTGTGGTCTTGTTGGTTAGTTACTCTATTTTAATCCCAAAACAAATTTCAGTTTATATGAAATGGATTTTATTATGAAATGCAGGATATGTCTCATAGTACTCAAACAGGGTTTAGGACTGTTGAAAACATTCATAAGCCCTTGGTCTTCAAGGAGCTAAGGAAAATTTGGGAAAATGATGATCCTAATCTGCCTTGGAAGAATGGGGATTATGATGAATCGAACACATTATTATTGGATGATTCTCCTTACAAGGCCTTACTCAATCCTGTAAGATTTTTTTCACCCTATTATATTGTTAATCATGTCTCCTACTTTACTTTTTTTAGCTTATTATGTGCTCTCACTCTCCATTTCTTGATCACTTTGTAGTTTCATACAGCAATATTTCCAAAGTCATACAATTTCAAGGATGAAAATGACAATTCATTAGGTAAGTTTACGCCTTTCCCAGAAATAAGTATCGCACATTGATTTAACTTATTTTATTATCAATTTTTTTATTCTCATATTTTGATATACCTGTCACGAAATACCATTAGAAGATCAAAATGATGTTGCTCACCTTTCAATTTCTGTTTGTTCTGTTGGAGTTTGTTAGTTGTAACCTACACCAACTTTGTTCCTAGTGCCTAGAAGAGTCCTGCTGCATGTTGGCCGAATCACATGTTAGGATATAGTCACTAACCAGTATATGTTATGATGGGATAAGGAAGTTTACCTGTGATATAATTCTCTTAAGCTGCATCCTAGATATCTGGACATCTCTAGGAAGAAGGTTCAGTAACTGATGTTGATACAGATTCATAGATTTATAATTACTGGCACTCTTTAACTTGGTAGGTTTGGAGTAGAAAAAACACGTAGTTAAAAGCCTTTTATGGACTTAGGGGAAGAACATGGCTAAAGATTCTCCACCACATATTAGAAGTTTTGAGCGACAACTTCCAGTCTAGCTTCAAATGCCAAAATTGTCCAGTTTCTACATACACCGTAATTTATTTCATTACATACAATGCTTATGTGCATATGTTTATTACACATTACTCTATATGTTACTAATCTACTAAGTGGCCAATTGGTCAGCAGCAAAATAGTTTGGTGGTAGATTTTAGATGATGTTCGATAAACATAATTTTTTTTGAATGAAAGCAAATGAAAGATGGCTGGAAGTAGTTGGTAGTCTTGCTATATTTCATAGGGAAGAGATCTGCAATATCCTACATCTATCCTTAGGCAGCTGGCATCCATTTTACTGAATCAATTTGGATGTGAATTATACTCATGCCTAAAATTCATCTTTATTGGTTAATGAGAGACGTATCATCAACTAATGGGAATTCCACTGCAGGACCAGGAGGTGATCTTCGAGTTTATTTGGAAGGGTTATTGACATCTGAAAATTTTCAGAGTTACGTTCAGCAGCATCCATTTGGTCAAAGTGCTATAGACGAAAATAATCTTTCTTGGGACTTCTACTTGGGTGTTCTTCAGAATATGTCGAACCAACATCACTTACAGCTCCAGGTCTCTACCTAATGTAGATGGAACTAATGGTTTCATGAGCTTGGATTCTTATATACTTTGTTTTCTAACAGCTACTGAGCTACTTCTTTCACCAGAGATCTGAAAATCCGCTGACAAGGTGGTGATCTTGAGTATGGTGCTAGAATTATACAGCTTCAACATAGATACAAATACTGCTAAGATTAGATACAAATTGAACACTGTCAACATTTTTCTCCTTCGTAGGAGCCACATTATTTCTTTTTGAAGTTTATGCCTCAAAGATGGGCTTCGTTGCATCGTATCCGACTGATTTCTGGCAGGACTACAGATAGGAATCATCTCGATGGACTGATTAAACTCTTCTCTTAGAAATTGGGTCTTAATTGTGAAATTATAACGCTGTGATAAGATGACAACAGCAGCCTCTGTCCATATATCTTTTTATTTGGGATTTAGGATCATTTGCCTTTTGTAATTGAAGGGGCATGGAGGGCAATAAGAGGAAGCTCATGATTCTACCAAGAGGGTGCTTATATTCTTCGATCACAATGGCAATAAGAATCATCGAATAGTGAATTACAATGAAAATATGATGATTACGTAGACAACAAATTGCTCCGATCTTGAAATAAATTGAGTTAAAAAAATGTGAGGAACAATGAAATGATTGAAGAAAAACGATTATACAATGAAATTTTTTAGGAATATTGTTTTGTAGCATACTTGTCAACCTCCTATTATTGAAATGGAAAACTGAGCAGACAGTGGGGAGGAAGGAGAGATGCAATGAAAGCAATGGGATGAGAGTACAGAGAGCACGCGAAGTACCCCACCACCAAGACTTAATGTATCACCAGTACATACATTGTTTAGTACTGTTGGATTGAAATGTAACACCAAGATTGTTGGGACAATGGTGGCAGTAATTAGATTAGAGTGTACTTTCCCCAATTCAGAGCTGATGTCTTCTAGCAATGGATTTAGGATTGGAATGTCAATTTTTGAGACATGTCTCTAGAAAGTAGCCCATTACCAAAAAAACCCACATGATTATTGCTAAGATAACGATTGATTGGGAATGGGGACATCATCTATTATTATTATTTAGGAATTTAATATTTTCCCACATGGGAAATGGATGTGATCATGTGAGTGTTAGGCTTGGATATCATTTTGTGGATCAAGAGAGGTTGATTTGAGGTGTTCGTCATCAATATGTTGAGTTGAGGTGTATGTTTTTCTTTTCGATGAAGAATTGAATTGTGTGATTCGTATAAAATTTAATGAGCCTACCCTCTGGGAACGAATTAAGGAAAATGGGTCTCACCATAGATCACCGCAAGAGGAGGATCACTTGGAACTGCACTCCAGAACCGCATAGCAGCCAGAACTACAATTACCACAACAAGTGGTTATTTTCCCCTCTGTGTCTCGAGCCTGGGACATCAAGGTATTAGATAGTGGAACTCCAACCACTTGAGCTATCCACATTTGATGACAAGATCCACGTTGTCACAGACGCATTATACACTAATTTAAAAATTGAAAAGACCAAAATTTAAAAAATTATATATCCATTATACATTGTATGAATTTTAAAATAATATTATCAATTTTTCTATAAGTGTACAAAATGCACATAATACTTTACTAAATTTAAATGTTGCCGTACATATAAAGTGATAAAAGTCTAAAAATAATTTTTAGTTATCACTTATTAGGACAATTATACATTCTTTACAATTGAAGAGAACTTTTGTATCAATAAATAATTTAGTTTGTTAGAAAAAGAAAAGGAAAAATTGATTTATTTTCACATATATTTAAATTCATATAAAATTAATTAGAATACATACATTTTGAATAAAAATCGAAGACTAGGAAATACTATGCTGCTCCTTTATTTTATCTTCCTGTGCAATAATGTAAATGGAAAGATATAAGAAATCATCACATGGCAATAGTCAATGTTGATTTAACAACACAACACAACTGAACTGAAGTCTTTGAAACCTTGAGCATACACAATACATTATTCATTAGAATTCATCAAAGTAAATATTCATGCCCAACATTAAAAACCTATTTCTCTCATTAAATAACTTTAGATTGTGTTTGGATAGAGACGTTTGGAATATAATAAATTTGAAAATGAATGAATTTAAGAATTTATCACTACAAAAAAAAAGAGAATTTAAAGAGGGCAAATAAAGAGGGAAAAAAATTAACAAGAGAAATAACGAGGGACATATTTAATAAGGGTTTTAAAGAGGGAAACTGTATCCTTGTTAATGGCGAGGGAATTGCTGAGAGTATAATAGTCCATCTTAAAATTGGCTAGGGCTTACACGAGGGAAACTGACCCTCATTAAATAAGAGGGTTTGGTCAGCCCTCGTTAATGCCGACGACATACTCCCTCGGTAAGCGGAATCTGGCAGCTGTCACGTGGGACGAGGGCCCCATTTCCCTCAGCAATTCCCTCGGCAACCATTTGTTATATAAACTATCTATATATAATTCGTGTATATATATATATAAACTATCTATATATATGTGCTATATATATACCGTGAAAAAATGTTATATATGTATATAATTAATTATAATATATATATATATATATATATATATATATAGGACAAAAAAAATATTGGTTAATTATAATTTTAATTAATTAGTTGTATATACCTATGATTATTATATAATTAATATATATGTGGATATATATATATATGTATAATATTATAATTAATTAATTAATTTTAATTCATGAATATATTTATTTGTATTAATTAATTATTTAATTATATTTGAATAAATTTTTGTAGGTACGTACGTGACCGTTCCGACGACGATTGAATACGTAGTTTCACAATTTCATACACCGTACGTCGACCATTATCATCGTACGTATATATTTTTTAATTGAATATATATACTAGCTATATATTGTTAAAATTGATCGATGTTCGATTATAATATATATGCATGCTTATATGAATGTATAATATTAATGTGGATGTATATGCATGTTTTTAGTTATATATATATATATCTCGATGTACTTAGCATATAATGTGAATGTTGGAACACGTTTCAAGTATGTGTTTTTTAATTTCATTTAATGAAGTATAGCATAATGTAGAAATTAATGTAATGTTATTATTATTTTTTCCAGAGGGAAACATGGTGGGATCCAGAAGTCGCTATTATATTATTAGCTCTATTATCGAATATTATATATTGACTCTCTACGTTAATATTATATTTTAAGAAATGTGATTATTTTATAATTTTACGAAGAATATTGAAAACGATAAAAACATGTGTATATACGTGTAAATAAATAGTGAAAAAAATTACACATATAACTATTTTAGAATTTTATGGAGAATTTTTTAATTAGAACAATAAAAATAATGTATGTATGTCCTTGTATTAATAAGTAGAACCCAAAAATTAATTATACATATAACTATTTTATAATTTAATTAAAATGATCAAGAAATATGAATATGTAAAAAATACAAAAATAATTATTTTAGTATTTTAATAAAAATTAATTCATTAAACTAATTTTTAATAATAACATTTAATTTTATATCTAGTTATTATAATTGAATACTTAGATATACAATAAAGAATTTAAATATATGTTATAAATGAATAATATAAATATAAAATACAATATATATAATACATATATAATATCGCGTGTTCGATTCTCGCGGAGGGCGAAATTCGCCCAAATAATGTTGTAATGGGGTAAGGCGGAGTGCCCGGGTTCGATTCCCAGGCATTCCATTTTTTTATGGAAACTGGAAGGCGAGGGAAATATCCCTCGTTAAATTGGCGGCGGCGGAAGGCGAGGGAAATTCCCTTTTTACCTGCGCGGCGGGCGGAAGGTGAGGGAATTTGATTCCCTCGTTATTACCGAGGGTTTTGGCGAGTAATTTGACGAGGGTGCCCCTGCCCTTGTCTTTTTTGTTCTCTCGTTAAAACCATTTTTTAACTAGAGTTTTTTTCCCTCGCTAATAAGCTAGTTAAATTGATATCCCTCACTAATTTTCTCACTATTGCCCTCTTTAAATTCCCGTTTTTTTTGTAGTGTATGGATTTCAAAAAATATGATTTTGCAATTTTTTTTTTTAAAATTCCCCTAATTTCAATTAGAATCAAAACTAGGTATTTAAAATCGATTTATTTGAATATCTCATTTAAAAGTTAATTATACGCATGGGATTTTTTAAGGACTCTATTCATTGATCTCAATAAAAACTTCTTCACTTGAAAATAAAAAATTATTAAACGATAATTACGATGAGACGGATGGAATAATTTGATCCATTGTGATGAATTGACGGAGCACCCTTACAAATTTTAATTGGTTGAATGTGTTGTAAATATAAACATATATTTATGTGGACATTACATATAGTTTATTGCCCGATGAACTTTATATTTGAATAGATCTACATAATCTTTATATATATGAGATTGTATTCTTAATACTTTATGTAGCTTATTATCAGTAAAATATCTTCCGGTTTGGTACGCTCTCCGGCATAGTCCTGATTAACGAATTGAGTTATTAAATTTGTACATTAATTTTATTTTCTTGTTCTATTAAATTATAACAGAATGGGCTCATCGTGTTAGATCTTCATTACTAGTTGACTTTGTAATTATAGATAATTAGTTTTAAGCCCATTTAAGCCCACGAGGGCTCTTACAATAAATTTCACAAAGTTTCATATTGAGAAATTTTGTCCGTATGAAATGGATAAATTAATTTATCCCGCCATAAACATATATGTTTCGACGGAATAGATTAGTTTATCCATAAAAAAACCCTAAATATACTATTTATTAATATTATTAGACTTGTGAATTAAAATTATAATATAAAATACTATGGTATAAATATTTACAGTTAATACATTTTTTTATCAAAAAAAAAAATTATTGATAAAACTCAAGTTCGAGTGTGAGTAATACCCATACAAGAAAGTACATCATAATTTTGAAATTCTCAATTAGTCAACAAAAAATTTTCTAGGATTAGTAATTCAATCGTTAAAAAACCAATCCAAGAACATTTAACCGAAATTCAACTCCAATATCTCCCTTTAGACTCCGTTTGGATGAGTTAATTTGAAATCAGTGGATTTCACAAATAAATAATCATTCTCTTCAAGTAATTTACAAATAGTTATAATTAAAATGAAGAAATTTTAAATCATCATCAAAATCATATCATTTAAAATCTCTTCTTTTTACTCCTTTCAATCTCTATCTCTCATTTATATTTCACTTCTCTTCTATCTCTTTACAATTCGTAATTTAAAATATATACATTCTCAGATGTACATTCATTCATTTTCAATTTCATACATCCAGATGGAGCTTTAATTTCTTTCATAATCTTCTCCACTTCAGAAGGAATTTCTTAATAAATCAGTTTGTTTCTGGCTCTCCAAAACAATTCAAGTTACACAAATTCAATGAGTTATATAATTGAGTTTATCAAATTATTGAAATGACAAGTCGATGAATTAAAAATAATTTTACAAAACAAAAATGCGTAGCATCCAATATATGGATGGCTCAAATTAATGATGCAACTTTTGGAAGTTTGGCATGATTACAAGTCCTGTTTTCTTGTACATAAAGTAGGTGTTGACACACGCTACACGGTGACCTCATTCCTTATTTTTCAGATCCCATATCATGATATTCTCATCTACAAGTACATGGACGTGAAACTTTAATTTTGTATGCATCAGGTGCATTGTACAACTCTAATTCAAATTTAAAAGGTTATATAAAATACTACTGAAAAATTACACATGTTATTACTGAAAAATGTATCTTTAATGGTGTAATTTTTTACTAATAATTCGTGTAACTTTTCACTAATAAATAGTGCAAATTTTCAAACTACATTTGAATTGCACGGTGCACCTGATTCACAAAAGACTTACTCATATGTGAAACACCTGCATGTTTAATGATCATATGGACTAATTGATTATAATGATCCCTCTATCCATTGAAACAATGCTATTAAAGGGTTGGACACAATCAGACCCGTTCTTTAGCAAGTGTATACAGTGACACATCACAGGGCCCCAAAATTCAAGAGACCCAATTTTTAAAAACAAAATGTGTTAATATAAATAAATATTATTGAGATTATAAAATATACTATTGAAAATGCACACAAAAGAACATCTATACGCATGTTTTTTCCCTCCTTAATTGTCTCGCATCTTAATTTTCTTTCCCCTCCTTAATTATCTCTATTATCTACATCAACATAAAAAAAAAAAAAAAAACCTTTCATCTTCTCCATGGCCCTAAACAAAAAAATCTTGCACTTTTTTCCCCATTTTACTCCTATTTAATTTTTCCTAAAAAAACCACCAAATCTATGGTGTTTAACTGCCAAAATTTTTCTTATTTATATTGGTAATTGTTCAATCTTCTCTAATTATTTAGCTTCAAGTATTATATTTGAGGTCTCATTTTAAAAAAGTAGTACATATCATCTATATTCTTCAGGATAGGCTTGAACACAACGTTTGCAGAAGAATACGAATTAGACAAAATATGAATATCATGGGATACTATAACGCATGTCCATGAGAAATCTAAGAATATCATGGGATACTATGATGTTTGTCTATAAATAATATGATTGTTTGTGAATGTAAAAATGAAAGACATTTTGAGTTATTAAGCGATGATAAAATAATTATTTTTATAAAAGAAATGTACTTTTATTAAACAAAGAAATAAAACGAGTGTATATATTTTTAGTAGGACGAAAAAAATGCTTGGACTGCACACGCATATCAAGAAATATATGGTGATAATTTTTTTTTTGATAAGTAAAATTCTTTTATTGCTAAAAGATAAAGGGCAATATACCCAGTATACATATTTACATCTTTACAAAATCATTAACAATTTAGTAACTTTTTAGGATTATCTAACCAATCTGAAAAGGAATAATTACATAGTAGAGGATATTCCATTGAACACCAACTTCAAAATCTACCCTTAATTTCTTCTACTATTTTCTCAGGGTAAAAAATTACTCCTTCAAATACTAGTATATTCCTGCCCTTTCAGATAGTCCAAACAATACAATTCCATAAATTAATTGCAACTCGATCACCTATTTTCCCAACGAGCATTCCAGCGTAATATAGAAAACGTTCAGACAATTGATTATGACCAACCGTCTCTAGTGGTAATAAAAAACAAAAAAGTAGCAATATTTTCTAGTGGTACGTTTGGTGGGAAAAAGATTTCAAGATCAAAAGCTGTGAATCTTGAAAATCTGCATGAACCCTATTAGATAATTAATTAATTAATTTGGGTATGAATCAAACCTGACAGAAAGTGGATCTTCAATTTATGATTTTTTAAAGATTCGAATTCTTAATGTGTGAGGTGTTAGTTTGCAGAATTAGTTTCCTTTTGTTATTGCATTTATTTATGTGATTTTCAGATCCCAATGGATCAGAGTTGCAGAAAACAATGGTGGAATTTGGCATGTGCATAGAGATGACTTATGATTTGATATATTTAATTACTGATCTGGCAATACTTGTTTTTGACTTTTATCTAATCAATAATTAATTCAATGATTAAATCTTTTTCTATATAACTATTCTTGCTCATCAAGCAGCTTGCCCTCTAATTCTTCTCTCATGTTATCATCTTTATTTTAATGAATTATTTATACTTTTCTAAATTCAGCCAGTCAGCAAACTATTGAGATACTCCCTCTATTCCACAAAAATTTACACTCTCTTTATTTAGATATCTCACACAAATTTACACACTACTGAAAAAAAAAGTATCAATTTGTATGCACATTCACATAATTATACACATATTTATCCACATACTATTACTTTATTTAATTTTTTTTATTTTTAAAACGTGAAATTCCAGGGGTAAAAATTCCCCTGGGATGGAGGGAATAGATTAAAATTTATTTATTATTATAATTGATATTTTGGATCTCGCTGAATTAAGTTATAGGTCCTAATTACTTCATCTTATCAGAGGTGTCATATTTAGATTAAGTCAATAGTACTATATTGTGCCGCTTTAAATATGAGGGACTATTTAGAAAACAAATTAATAATGGATATTCCTTGAAGTTTGTTTGTATATTTTTTGTAAATAATTCTAAAGATGAGTTTATTTATTGTTAAATAGAGTATTATTGTTAGGAAAATTAATACAAGTGATTAATTTTAGACCTCTCTATAAGTTTAGATTTTTAAATGTGGCATATTATCATAAATTATCCACTCAATAGGCATTCTTCTAAATAAAGATGAAGTAGAGAATTCATTGGGCAAAGAAGAGTGCTAGGAGAATTAATATAAGTAAATAATTATATAGAGCAGCACTTATGTGGAAATTTCTATCGTAAAAATATCTATTTTTAAAAAATTTGTCGGTCTAAACTGGGCCAGATTGGATTTGGACATTTTTTTTTCAAAATTTGTTCAACTTATAATTCAAGATTTTTTTGCTCCTAGACATGTTACAATTTGGGCAAATGTGTGCTACTATTAGACAAAATCTGTGTTATTAATTTTTAAAAAAATTAATTTTTTGTACTTTTCAAGTAATTAAAAGGAAAATATGTATTTTTCCAAGAATAAATATGCGTTACTTAATTAATTAATTAATTTATTTGTTGATTTATGTTGATAATATGTTGTTCATGTACTAACACGTCTTTTAGTACCTTGCATATGTTATATAAAGTACAATATATATTTTTCTAAAGACAAATAAATGTTTGTATATACAGTAACACACTTTTGATCTTACAGTAACACACATGTACTCTAATTGTAACACACGTTTGAAGTAACATGCATTTACTTTATTTATAACACATATTTGTAGTAACATACATTTACTTTAATTGTAACACACATTTACTCTAATTGTAAGAAACATTTGTAGTAACACACATTTACTCTAATTGTAACACATATTTGCAGTAACACATATTTACTCTAATTGTAATACATATTTGCTCCTCACTTTGTGTGACCATATGAGCAAACATGTGTTAATGTAGGATAAAATGTATTTTTGTCAAGAGCAAATATGTGTTACACATACATATGTTACATTGTATGAAAAATATTTATTTCTACAAAAACAAATGAATATGTGTAATTAATAACATTTAGTCTAATTGTAACACACATTTTGCCTTAAAGTAACATGCATTTGCCCAAATTGTAACACACCTGGAAGCAAAAACAAAACTAAAATTATAATTTGTGCAAATTTTGGAAAAAAATGCTCAAATCTGACCCGATCCAGTTTAGACCCGCAATTTTTTTTAAATGGATATTTCTATGGTAGAAATTTGCATTTAAGTTTTTGTCAATTATATATACACCTTATTACAAATTCGAACATATGGAAGAAGATCAATATCAATATCTGATATTGACATTTGTCCTTCATTAGAAAATTTATTTTGTTCTTTGTTACATGTAGGATTTATATGTTTTTTATTCACCAAAGTTTAGTTATTATAAATATAGATATTTCAAGATCACTGTAAAGGGGAGTTGAATTTGATTATTGAAATATATTGTAACGCTTAGTATACTGAGAACATCTTTCGTGTTCTGTGCTTTCGCTACATCATTCAATTCGCCAACCGCCCTTGGACCCTGTTGCTCATGCCAACGCCCATCACGATGCTAATATGGCTAAGTTACGTGCCCATATTGTTGATAGAATTTAGTAATCGCGTGTTTATGTGGCTATGATAACATATAACTCTATCAAACAATAATCTAAGAAATAAGTGTTCTTGGGGGATAATGTAGAGAGAGAAAGTGTGAGCTTAGAGAGAGAAAGCTTGTTGTATTATGTGTACTTGGAGGGAGAAAAATACAAGAGGGACCTATTTATAGGTGTACATCGTTACTACATCGTTACTTGCTACCTACATGACTAACGTCCGTACGCTGGTTCTAGGCGAGCTTCTAGGCGAGCTTCAGTGCCTTGTGTGTTTCCAGAGCCATGTAGAGGTGGGTTTAGAGCTTCTGGGCGAGCTTCTCTGCCGACCTTCTCTCCCAGGTATGGCCAGGTACCTCGGCGAGCTTCCATCCTTGCAAGGCAAGTCTCTCCATGTTGGCTAGCTTCTCCATGTTGGCTAGCTTCTCAATGTTGCCTAGCTTCTCCATGTTGGCTAGCTTCTCAATGTTGCCTAGCTTCTCCATGTTGGTGAGCTCCTCCATCATTTATTCTTGTAATCCTTTACCAGTAGTTTGCTTTAGTTCGTCTATCAACATTTGCCCCCCAGCTCGCTCACATCATAATATTTCTAATGTGTGGGTGAGCTGATTTATCTTTGTGGACGAAGGCTCGAGCGTTGGCAAACTATTTCTTGGTAAGGTGCCGAGCTTGCAACCGAGCTTCATTATGGCGGTTTGAGTGCTGAAATAACCTCGATTACACCGACAATCTCCTACTTTACCATAAGGGGGAGTAGATTGAGCTTGAATTGATCTGCCTTCCGGTCTGTCCTCTTCTTTGTGCTTATATTTCCTTGCGTTCATGCATAAATGCATCAAGTGTGGCTTCGCAGGATTCTATAACCGTGTAACGAATACATAGAAGGACGCTACAGGCCTCATTAAAAACCTAGCCGTAAACCACCCTTTGGATTAACCGGTCGTAGGGAAAAAAGAGTACCGTGCAATCCTTTCAGATACCCGTAGGTTATTTGAATCTCTGCGTTCATTGCTCCATTCGCGCGGATTGAGTGAGCACTGACTTCTTGTGTTCCTTTATACCTGCAAGTAGATACATTTGAAAAATAGTTTGCATCCAATATTTCTTCATACCTGGAACATTCAATGTATGGTTTCTCGGCAAGCGCTTCTGCTTGGTTGCTTTGCGACTTTTGTTGTAGTATCGGGCTCTGCTTCTTTCATACTGATGGATGAGATTGAGCCAGCTGAGATGTCACCATTCACTCCGGTTGAAGGATAAACTATTCCTACCGTTGGTGAATGTGCCCCCAACTGTCTATATTTTTCGCACGTTATTGTCTTTTGATCGCTTTTATATTTTGGTACGCAAATGTTCATCTTACACCACTTACGGAGGCGAATTGTTCATCTTACGCCGCTTTGGGCAGCGAATCATACTTGTTTATTTGGCACTTATTTGTTCATCTTACGCCGCTTGGGACCATGAATTTCTCGTCTTACGCTGCTTAGGGCAGCGAGTTGTGCTTGGTTGTTCACTTGGGCGATCGGGTTTTTAAAAACCTTGCCTTAGACGTTTTAAATCGTCTGTTGTGAACTTTTTCTTATCTTTGGGCAGTGGGTGCTTAGCGATCCTTTAAGAAGGACACCTTCGCTAACCTTGGGCACTTTGGCCTTTGCCTGTGAGCTTTTAGATTATAACGTTTGGGGACCTTAGTCCTTATGTATTACGAAGCTTCGAATGGTTGATATTTCCTTCTACTGCCAACAGCTGGGTATACTCCGTTTTCTTCCAACTTTTTGAACCAGTGTGGGCACACGTTCGTACAATGAATCTATCATCTTGGTCTCAGAGGTCTGATTTGGCGGCATACACATGATCCTGGACAGACTCCTCAAGGAAGTGTAGCAGCTTCTTCCCTTAGGGGCATATAAGCTTTCTTCTTTAGTACTAGATCCCCAACTTTGGACTTTCGGTCCCGGACTTGGGAATTATAGTACTTCTCTACCCTACGCTTGTAGGTGGCATTCTTCATTTCTGACGAAGCTCTGGTCTCTTCGATCAGATCTTTCTCTACTGCCAAGGCCTCATCATTCCTTTCTTCGTCAAAACCCACCACCTTCCAAGTCTTGTTCTGAACTTCGACTGGTACTACCGCTTCAACCCCGAAGGCTAAAGCAAACAGGGTCTCTCCGGTGCTGGCTCGGTATGATGTTCTGTAAGACCATAGGACCTCTGGGAGTTCATCCACCCAGCTACCTTTCTTATCTTCGAGGCGGAGCTTCAATGTGTGTTTCAAAATTTTGTTGACCGCCTCGACCTGGCCGTTTGACTGTGGATGGTATGGAGTTGAGTAGTGCTTCTTGATGTTCCACGAACTGCAGAAATCTCTCAACTTCTGGCCGTCAAACTGCCTTTCGTTGTCGGTGATGATCGATTGCGGAAGTCCGAACCTGTAGATCAGGCTCTTCCATATGAAACCGATCATCTTTCTTGAGTTATCGTTGTAAGTGCTTCAGCTTCAGCCCACTTAGTGTAGTAGTCTACTGCTACGACAGCAAACTTTACACCACCTCTGCCAGGTGGAAATGAGCCGATCTAGTCGATACCCCATTTTGCAAAAGGCCATGGGCTGAAGACCGACTTCAGTTGGTTGGCTGGGGAGTGTATGTTAGGTGCGAAAAGTTGACATTTTCGGCACCTTCGTGCGAAGCTAATGGCATCTTTGCAAAGAGTGGGCCAATAGTACCCTTATCTGATCGTCTTGTATGCCAAGGCTTGCCCCCCAGTGTGACTTCCGCAAATTCCTTCGTGAATTTCTTCTAACACCTCGAACCCTTGCTTCTTAGATAGGCATTTGAGTAGAGGTAGAGAGAATCCACGTTTGTAGAGTTGGCCATCCAGCAGCGTATATCTGACAACTTGCTTCACTAGCCGGTTAGCTTCCCAGGTGTCTTCGGGGGTCGTTCCGTCCATTAAATATTTTTGGATCGGAATGCACCAATCTTCGGCATCTTCCTGCCCCCACCCGAAGTTTGATTTACTTTGTAATCGAACGTCGAGGGGTTCTTTAGTTTGGTGACTACAACCTCTGTGACCTCAGCTTTGCCATTGCTGGTAGCTAGTCGGGCTAGGGTGTCTGCTTGCGTGTTTTCCAGTCACGGTATCTGATTGATGTAAACCTGCGTAAACATCGAGATCAGATTCGTGACTATCTTCTGGTAGGTCATCATCTGCTGATCTTTTGGCTCATACTCCCCCCGGACTTGGGATATTATTAGCTGGGAATCTCCGAAAACTTGAAGATTGGTTGCCCCCCAACTAATGATAACCTAAGTCCGGCTATCAAAGCTTCGTACTCCGCCTCATTGTTGGTTGCTAGAAAGTCGAACATGATTGCGGAGGGGAAGACTTCTCTGTCTGGGCTGATCAGAACTACGCGGTGCCTGCCGCTGTGCTAGTCGATGACCCATCAACGTAGAGGTGCCACGGAGCTATACGCCCCCTCGTCGAATCTTGTAGGAAAGTTAGCTCGATGATAAAGTCGGCGAGCGCTTGTTCCTTGATCGCTGTTCGGGGTGCATAGGTTATACCGTATTGGCTAACTTCTAGTGACCATTTCAGGAAGCGTCCGGCGGTGTCTGGGCGCTGTAATATTTGACGTAGTGGGAACGTCGTCAGCACCTCTACCGGGTGGTCGAAGAAGTAGGGTCTCAATTTTCTAACACTCATCACCAGTGCATAGACTAGTTTTTTCATCGGGGTATACCACAACTCAGGTTCGTGTAAGACTTGGCTTACGTAGTACACTGGTAGGTGTGTTTTCGCCTCTTCTCGGACCAGGATGGAGCTAATGGCCACCTCCGACACGGCAAGGTAGAGGTACAACTTCTCCCCAAGTATTGGCTTCGCTAGGACCTGCGTATCTGCTAAGTATGCTTTAATATCTTCGAAAGCTCGTTGGCATTCGCTCGTCCACACGAAGTGATTTTTAAGGTGCGGCTTGTTGGCCTTGGCCGCCTCCTTGTACCTGCATGTGTTCGCCTTGATTGCCTCGAAGAATGGGCAATTTTGATCACCGGACCTGGAGATGAACCTGTTCAAGGCCGCCATACATCCGGTCAACCTTTAAATTTTCCGCACGAAGTCGGGTATGCTCATCTCGATTATACATCAGACCTGCGTCAGGTTGACCTCTATCCCTCGCTGGCTCACTAGATGCCCCAGGAACTTCCCTACGCCGAAGCTGGTCTTCTTGGGGTTCAGTTTCATGTTGTAGTGGCATAGTATGTCGAAGGTTTGCTTTAGGTGGTCGAGGTGATCCTCCTTTCGCAAACTCTTAACAACTATGTCGTCCACGTACACCTCCATTGTGTGGCCAATGTGTTGATCGAACATCTTGCTCACCAGCCTTTGGTAGGTAGCTCCGAAGTTAATTAGTCCGAACGACATCCTCTCCCAGCAGTACATGTTCTTGTTTGTGTTGATCAGCTTGTTGTCTAACAGCTTCTTTTACCTCCGTGGTTAAAGCTTCGTACTTGTCTGGCCCATACTTTCTTCACTTTTGGCGGGTAGGTCTCCTCGTCGGGTCTATGTTGAGTCGGTGACATGCGTGCTCCAATGGGATTCCCGTCATATCTTCGTGGGACCAGGAAAATACGTCCAAGTTGGACATGAGGAATATCTCCATCTTCGACCGTGATGGTTTTGGCAACTCGGAACCTATAAAAAGTTCCAAGTCCTTTTTCGGGTCCACCGGGATTGCTGTTAATTCCCCCGTGAGAGCGGCCTTCCTTTTCTGGCTCTTCCATCTTGGGTCTTCCAGGAACTCCTCCATGTTCTCCTCCATTGCTGGTTCATGACCTATTCGAGGTTCCAGGTCTTCACCACCTTTATCATCTTTGGCAGGTTCATGAACTCTTCCTGCTTCTTGGGGAGCTGGATTTGATGGCCCTTCAACTTGCGATGGTTCCTCAGCCTGGGGGACTTGATCAACCTCCATCGACACCGGTTCTTGATCTCCCGCAGGTTTCCCTCCTTGAGTGTTGGTGACCACTTCCATGGGCGCAGGTTGTAAGTCTTGCACTTGGTCAATTTGTGCCTATTCTGGCTGATCGCCTACCTCCTTCAACTCAGTTTCGTCTGAGATGATGCTTAGGATATCAGGCTCGTCTGCCGAAGGGTGTTCCTCGTGTTCAAGCACGTGTACCTACGTTTTTTTTAAGGCCAACTTCCATCTTCTAGGCCTCCGGCTGGTCTCATCCGAGGTCCTCAACGTCTGTTGTTTGGGCCATGTCGGACCTCATCTTCTTCTTCGTCCTCTGAGTCCTCATTCCCCCTTACCTGCCTGGTTCTCTTCGCCGGGGCCCTCTTCACAAACTCGGCCAGCTTACCATCCTCATAAAATTTCCAGAGTTGCTTGAGTAGGTCCCAGCATTCACTAGTAAAGTGTCCGATGGACTGATGGTAAGCGCAGAATTTGTTGGGGTTCATCTTGGCACGGTCCTACCGAATTTGTCTCGGTTCACTCAGCATTGCTCTGTCTTTGACAGCTCCTTCAGTAATGCCTCCTGCATAGCGATGTACACAGTGTCGGAACTCTGCGTAGGTGTTTGGGCAAGACAGGTGCATTTTTTCCCAGAGCTCGGTCCCCTTATTCAAACCAGTCATCACAGCCACGATCTTGGTGTCCTCGCTCACCGGCTCGCCTTCCAGAAATATTTTATCGAATCTCTCCAGATACTACTGGTCGGTCTCGTTCTCGCCTTGATAGATGTTGGCGAGTCGGTGTTTCTGGGTAAGGTAGGATCCAAACTCAGAGAAGTGGACCAAGAACTCCCGCGAGAGTTGGCCAAATGAGTGGATTGACCCCGGGGCGAGTGATGAGAACCAGCGGTGAGCTCGGTCCCCTAGGGTCAACGGGAAGTTCTGGCATTGAGTAGAGTCGATGGCACGCACCGAAATAATAAAGTCTGCATACTTGGCCAGGTGGACTTTCGGGTCGGATTCGCCCTAGTATGCAGACATCACCGAGAATTGGACCTTCTTCCGGACTAGTGCTCTGAGTATGGCGAGTGCCAATGGAGATGCGGGGAGAGTGGTGGCGTCAGGTCCACCAGACTTGGCTGCTACTTGGGCTTGTAGCATTTCGATGGCCTTTTTTAGCGAGGCCAGCTCGTCGTTGTGGGTTACCTCCGGCGGAGGTTGCTCGAAGGTCGTGCATCTCATGGACGTAATCCCCTGAGGTGCCTCACTCTAGGGTGATCCCTCCGTGACGGGTCAGAATTGATGCCCGCCGTTGGGACCCAATCTGTCGGCGGCGGCCTCCTTAATCGGTCGTGGGCAGACCTACGAGGCTGTAAGTCTGACTCTCCCGCCTGTGATGCAGCTGGGCCGCCGTTCGTTCGTTTTCTCCACACCTCGACCCCAACCTGTGTTGGAGGACCTCTTTCCTCAATGATTGGTGGGTGCCGGACGCTTCGGTGTAGGCCGAAGCTCGCCCAGTGTGTGGGGTGGGCTCCTCTGCCACCTTGGCCTTCCCGGCTCGCTCTGGGTGCTGGCGATCTTGGGCCGAGCTCACCTCCTGCTCTGTGTGGAGGTCGCTATATTGACCCCTGGTCCGGGTGCCCTGGGTCGGCCTCGTCTGCTCCCCAGCTTCGGTGGCTGGAGCTCGCCGATGTACCAGGGCGAGCTCGTCGAGCTGTCTCTGTTGCAATTGTACACTGGAGCTCGTCGGGGTTGTTGGTGAGGTCCCTCAAAGCGGGGTTTAGCTCCTCCTGGGCCACTGAAACCCGGGGAGGTCGCGGAGCATTGCTCTTCTGGGGAGCTGGGCGCGAGGTTTCCCCCTCACCCTGGTCCTGGTTCTGGTCGGTGGTCCCCTTCCACCTTCGGGTAGTTGCTGAGGTTTGTTCCTTAGACATTTTTGGGTTTTGTAGGGGGAAGCTCGCCGAAGGTCACCGAGGTTGGCGAGGTAGGCCGCCGAGGGTGGCGAGGTAGGCCGCTGAGATTGGCGAGGTAGTCCGCCGAGGTTGGCGAGGTAGGCCGCCGAGGGTGTGCCTGCTTAGGTTTTCGTCTAGCTTCACGTGTAACGAATTGTCCAAAATTTGGTTTATTCGTGTACACGTGTGCATTTGAAAACCTTTTTGACAGCTTTTTATGGATCCAAAAATCTGGGTTTTTGTCAAAAAATCCGGGTTTTCGTTCGAAGAATGAAAATATATGTGTATCTTCAAGTGTTCTTGAGATTTTTCAAGAACACCTTCGAATCTTCAAACCTTCAAACAAACCCTAACTTTTTACTCTCAAATTTTTTGGGTTACGGCCCCTCCTTCTAGCGCCAAATTGTTGATAGAATTTAGTAATCGCGTGTTTATGTGGCTATGATAACATATAACTCTATCAAACAATAATCTAAGAAAGAAGTGTTCTTGGGGGATAATGTAGAGAGAGAAAGTGGGAGCTTAGAGAGAGAAAGCTTGTTGTATTATGTGTACTTGGAGAGAGAAAAATACAAGAGGGACCTATTTATAGGTGTACATCGTTACTACATCGTTACTTGCTACCTACATGACTAACGTCCATACGCTAGTTCTAGGCGAGCTTCTAGGCGAGCTTCAGTGCCTTGTGTGTTTCCAGAGCCATGTAGAGGTGGGTTTAGAGCTTCTGGGCGAGCTTCTCTGCCGACCTTCTCTCCCAGGTATGGCCAGGTACCTCGGCGAGCTTCCATCCTTGCAAGGGAAGTCTCTCCATGTTGGCTAGCTTCTCCATGTTGGCTAACTTCTCAATGTTGCCTAGCTTCTCCATGTTGCCTAGCTTCTCAACGTTGCCTAGCTTCTCAATGTTGGCTAGCTTCTCCATGTTGGCTAGCTTCTCAATGTTCCCTAGCTTCTCCATGTTGGCGAGCTCCTCCATCATTTATTCTTGTAATCCTTTACCAGTAATTTGCTTTAGTTCGCCTATCAACAGATATGACAATGTTAGCGGTCGAGATGAAGGATCTCCGCCTCCACGTTACATCTGTCGTACCGACCGTCGATCATAATCTTCTTCTGATCGTTGCCCACCCGTGTAATTTTGGACGGTGTAGGAATCCACTTTTACGGACTTAAACTGTCGACCATGCACTCTTAAATGAGGGAAAATTTTAGTTCTTTTGGTCTCACTTGGAAGCCACCATCGATGAAATTTCCGACAACTACTCTAAATGAAATATTCACACACCGATACCCTTGCTGCTACCATCCCCATGTTTGCCAGCCCTTAATTCCAACGCCACATTGTCCATCCCATGCTCCAAATCGGAACCTCCACCACCACCATACCTGACACCACATCGATGGATCTAATCACATCCCTCCTCCACCAATTCACCGATTGCCCACCCTTTCAATCTGGTCGAAACTATTTTACTGTACCACAACCACGACTCCACCAGCCCTTCACAGATCTGAAAACCGCCAAATACCACCCCTCCACCACCACGACACATCAACAGATCAAGAAAACTAACCAAATAACACCAAGTGACACTCACATATTTCCACGTTGTCTACCCACGAGCTTCACACTATTTACCTATTCATTGAAGACATTGCCCCCTTAGATTTCTAAACCCCGTCTCTCGCCGATGTCATTTTAGCATAGCATCTCCCTATCATCGTCGTTGATCAATAACTCGGGCACCAGTCTATCCCGTCGAAATGGATACTTGTCTGATTCTCCATTGCCCGTGGCTGTTTCACCACCAAATTGTGTTTGCCGCATCACAGCTTCCATTTTTACCCTCTCGCTGCAACAGAGCCACCGCAAATGGTCGGGCCTCTTGCCAGTCCAAGTATGTCCCTTACCATCTCATCAATGGTGTCATGGTCACATCATAGACAGTCTTCTCGTGTCTTCAAGCTGTGTGTCATGATCGTCGATTGGGGCTCCACACACCCATCTTCCCCCGTTGTTGTATCTTCATGGGATTCACAAAGAAGAAGAAGATGTTCAAGGGTTTTCGGCATTTGAGCCTTTTCTTTGGGTATATCATTTGGGCTAAAAAAAAAATTGTTCTTGTCCTTTTACAATTTCACAAAAGAGTTGAACCATTTATTTTTTAAAAGATTGATGCTTTTGAAAAGGTAATTGAGATAAAATATATTGAAAAGGTTGATGATAGTGTTTTATAATTAATAATGATAGTTATTTTGATTTTTCTCTGAAAATTGTATTTACATATCGTCTCAAGACTTAAGGCAATATACGTACTGCAGACGTTTATCTTTGTCACTTTTTTCTGGAGATGTTGAACGTATTGTTGCATATTCTATTGTTCAAGATAACAATTCATGCATATTCAAAGATGAATCTTTTGAAACGGGTGAAAATGATAGAGATATGAAAGAAGATCAATATCAATATTTGGAGTGATTCTTGGGCACCCCGGGTGCACCCAAATTCAAATCAATTTTGATATCTTACCGAAGAATCAACAACCACTCATCATTGCTCTGACTCTCACCGAAATTTGGTATCCACCATCCCTGGCAATAAAAGTTGAAGCAACCTTTTGTTATTTATTCATTGCCGTGAATGTCCCCTGCACAACCATGGACACCGCTGGAGATGAAGCCATTAGCGCGCCTCTGTTTGTACCAATCGTCCACCAACTATTGAAGACTCTCGCAGAAGTCGAAGCTTCACCGTCTGCAAATTGAATCCCAACTCAACATCAGAAATTGCCATCTCAATATCTCGCCGGAATTCGAAAACTCAACCACCGAGCATCAAAGCTGCGTTTGGAAATTATTGATGCTCTGTTCATCGCGATCCAGGAAATGGGTTTATTACCAAAGACTATTGTCATTTGGAAGTTGAAATATCAATTCAAGTTGTTATCTAAGGGCTCATTTGGTTCGTAAGATAAAACTATCTATCCGTCGAAAATATGCATGTTTTCGACGGATAAATAATTTTATCTTATGAACCAAAGAGTTAGCTATTCCCTGACTATCTACAACAAAGTTTGGATTTGTGTCAATTCCATTTTGGATTTGGTTTCAAAAGGTTTGATTAGAAAGTGTGTTGACAATTCCATTTAAATTTTGTTTCAAATGATAGCCAAGAAACTATATGTCAATTCTATTTTGGATTAGTCGATCCGTTTTTGGATGGTTAGATATTCTTCGACTTGATCAAAATCCAATAAATTAATCTTTATCCAGTCAACTTTTATTAATCAAAGTTTCAAAATCTAAGTTCACACTTTAAGATATGTAATTTGAATAATTATTACTCCCTCCGTCTCAAAACTAATGTCACACTTTCCTTACTTGGACGTCTCAACTCTTCTTTCACACACCTAAAAAGGAAACTTTTTACACTCACAAAATTCAATAAAGTACATTTTTTCTTATTTTATTATTTAATTTTACACTTACATACTTACTTTTTCTTAATTCGCGTGCCCGCAACTACTATGAAAGTAGTTCCGGGACGGAGGGAGTATGTGTGAAACTGAAGCAAATTGCAGATGTTGTTTCGGAATAATCAAACTAAATGATCAAGAGTTTAATACCCCAACAATATTTTATAATACCCCAAGAATAATTTATAATACCTCAAGAACAAGTCTAAATAAATACTCCAAGTACCACTCTCAATATCCTAAGAACAAGTCTAAGTAAATACCCCAAGAACAACTCACAATACCCCAAGAATAAGTCTAGGTAAATACCCCGAAAACAACTCACAATATCCCAAGAACAAGTCTAAGTAAATACCCCAAGAACAAGTCTAAGTAAATACCCCAAGAACAATTAACAATACCCAAAGAACTAATCACTAATAACTCAATTGCTAAAAAATACATAGTGCGACATGTAGTGTGTGTTTTTTATTCAAAATTAAAGTCAAAATTGAAATTAAAATGCAAGTGCATGGTACGCATTCAAGTGCACACAATTTTTTATGCAATATATGATATTGAAATTTATCTTTCATTATAAGATTTAATTGATTTTTGTTATATTTTAGATATATATGTTTCTTATTTTCCAAGTTTAGTTATTATAAATTAGTATTTCAAGATCATTATAAATAAGAGTTAAATTTGATTATTGAAATATTATTATAACGCCGAGTATATGCTGATAATCTTTCGTGTCCTATGCTTCCACTACGTCATTACTTAAATAGATATTTTGTAATATCCCATGAGATTTTTGTAATTTCAAAATATAACTATAAGTAAACATTTATAAACAGATTACCTAAAGAATAGTTTCCTAATTTGCCTGTTTAGTTATGTTGTAATAACTAATAATCGTTACAACATTGTTTAATAAAGAAATTAGTTGAGAAATTGAATACAATCACTTGTAAAATCAGTTTACCTAATTTATACATGGCCTCTCCATCTTAAACACCTTTTCTTTCTCAATGCTCATAATATATATGCATGATAAAGACTGTTTTTTCTTATAATCAAATTTTATAAATTTGATGAATAATAAAGTATTGTGTTCTCACTGTCCATCCACTATTAATGCTATCGTTTATTTTAAACTAATACGATTATGTAAGAACTAATACTATTAGCTATTACTTAATACTACCTCCGTCGTGATGACAAAGTTTTTAAGAAAAGTGGGATGATGTGTAAAATTATATTATTAAAATAATAAGATTAGTTAGATTGAATGTAAAAGTAATGACATTTTGTGTAAATTTGTGAATATTGTGAGGATAAAGTTAAAGTAATAGTTTCCATTTATAGGGTGTGAAAACAATTATGGGACGGAGGGACCGATGGAGTATATATTACATCAGATATACATAATAGCTTCTCTTAGGTCTCTTGTGATCCCGGGTTTACAGAACTCGTATAATAGTTATGTATAATCACTATTACTGTTATTTAAATATACTTAATTTTTTTAACAATGAAAGTATATATGCATAACAATGAAGTAAATATACATAACAATAATAGCTGATAAACCCGAATTTTCCGTAAACTCGAATTCGTACGAGTTTTTCTCTAATTACAAACACTAAAACATGGATGATTTGGAAATTATCCCAATCTTGACTTAACTAAAAAAGAAAAAACCAATAATTTAAGCAAGCATGATGATGGTTGATTTGGTGGGGGGTTGTGGGGAAGAGGGTCATGTGACAAATCATGTTAGACCAATGGGGTAGGGGTTTCTTGGAACATTGTATTAGATATTGAGTTGATTAAGATAGGTTAGTTGGTTCTTGCCATATGAACTTGAGGCAGCCCTCATGGCATTTCTTCACTTTAATTTATCCCATGTGATCATGCATTTTCCAACTATCAATTCATTTAATTTTCTACTATTAAGTCAAATTACTTGAAAATTACACAATGGCCTCCAAAAGTTCCAACTTGTGCCCACAAAGTTTTTCTATTCTTAGTTTACATATTTTTTTAATCTCATTTTCCTAATACACGTCATACGTATATTAATTAATAATGTGATAAATTTATATAAGAAGTACAAAATTTAAATAAAATAGTAGGAAATAAAATATATCACAACTTAGTTATGAAATAGAAAATTAGTGAATAATTTGGCAATTTCTTGATAACCACACCCATGGCCATGTTCTTAAAAAGCTATCCACTTGTCCCCCATTTCCCATTATATGCCTGCATTTCGTACAAGATCTAGGGATAAGAACAAGCTAAGGATATTTCTATTTTCAGACCCCCCAGACCTGTAACATGATTTTAAATTTTGAAAATAGATTTGATATTTTATTTCATTTAATTATTTTATTTAACTTTGAAGCTTTAAGTCGATGTGTAATCAAGACAAATAATTACCAAGCCTTGGAATAAACCAATTTATCTCTGTTAAATTTGATGCATTTAATTAACATGTTTGTTCTTTAATCCTGTGATATATATACTGTTTGGTATTATTATTTTGATATTTCATTGAATCATCTCTGCAAACTTTAATTGAAGTTTAAGTTAGAATATTGATTGAATGATTGATAGTTGAGGGCTATTAAGATTCTGAATTTTGAAAATAAATTTGATATTTTATTAAATTATCTCTGTAAACATTAATTGAAGTTTAAGTTGATGTGTGTATATATATATATATATATATATATATATATATAGAAGACATATGCACGCTGGTTATCAAGCCTGCGTTAGAATAAACCAATATTATCCCTGTTAAATTTGCTGCATCTAACATGGCATTTCAATTAATCAAGTGGCTGGTATTATATAAAGTTGGGAATTATTATACATAAATTAAGTTGCATTTTTTTAGAGCTTAAATGAAATACTAATTTCAGGAGTTAATCTACTGTTCAGAGTTTGAGACTTAGAATAAACTCTTCTCTAAATCTCAAGTTAGAAATCACAAGACACAATCAATTCCTAAAATGAATCAATTTATACAAAGCTTTTGTTGACACCAATTAGGGATCCTACTAATGAATGATGAAGTTAGTCATTCGAATTAGTCAGTTCTTGAATTATATACATCGAGTCATAAAAAATACTACTTGAATATAATTAAAGATTATGGCTCCACACTGTTCCACTGTGTATAACATCTGTCGTTAATTTTTACATGTATATATACGTATAATTTTGTATATCTAAATACATAATATATACAAAATAATACTATTAAAAAAATAATTAACATTATTATTCAGTGATGTATACATGTGTTATCATGTCATATTTTCACCCAATTAAATGTAACGCCATGAAATAGACAAACATAAGAAATTAGCTGGAAGAAAAAAGTTGCCTTGAAAGTGCAATATTTGGCACTAACAAGTATTTTTCCTTACAAGAGAACATGCATCCATGTTACACTGCAGTTTCTTTTGGTTAAGCTGTCAACCCATCAGCCAAAGCCAAAAATATGCCCAAGAATAGCTACTAATACACCAAGTTAATTAAATAGTCACATTACCCATTTTTTATAAAAATGTTCAAATATAGTTGTACACTTGCAATTTTTTCCCCAAATTTCCTAAAATTAGGATTACCTAAGTACCTAAAATCCTTAATTACCGGACATGATACTCCCTCCGTCCACCAATCTTTTTCCCATTTGTGAAGTGACACGAGATTTAATGAAAATTAGTATTATATTGAAATAATAGATAAAGTAAAAAAAATTGGAGGTATTGTGTGGTCCAAACTTTTATTTATGAGTGTGGGTTGTTTCCAAATAAAGAAATGGGAAAAAGTTTTGTGGACAAACAAAAAAAGAAAGTGAGAAATAATTTGGTGAACAGAGGGAGTAATTAAGAGTACCACTTGCGTGAGCCAAATTTACCACTCAATGGGTGCAAAACTAATATCGTCAAGTAAAAAACAATTAATATTGATCAACTAATACATTTTAATAACACAACTGATATCATTTTAAAAATACATTTGAATTGATCCATGCAACTTGTGCATATACTCTCTTTATCTCAGGCTCAGTTGCTACTTACCGAAAATACCCCATCTCTTGCTCATTTTATATATTCTAAGATGACATTAAAATAATTTTATCTTTTACAATTATATATTCTACACTAAGTATATTGTTAGTTGTTTCATACATACTAATAGTGAAACTTTACAAAAACAGCTTTCAAAATAGTTTTGTTTTTTCTTTTTTCAAAAGCCATGAGAGATACTAATTTTGAGAAACAAAAAACTATTCTCGAAGTTGTTTTAAGTATTTCAAAACAAGCACTAACAATGAAATAGAAATTGAATTTGGGACAGATATGGAATAAATATATATTAAGAAAAAAGAAGATGAATATATAGACAAACCGCGGAATGTAATTAATTAGTGAAGGGTAAGAGGCAAATTTTGAATAAATTTTGACTTAGGTGGGAAGCATTATGTCCCATAATTTGTCAAGACACAAGCCAAGTAAACAGCTATATCCTCGTCATCTATATCCTCTATATATACTTATTACATCTCTATTTCTTTCTTGCTGCAGATAATTCTTTCCACATAATAATTCATTACTTTATCCATTTATGTTTTCCTACCTGGTGTCTGGTATTTATTTTTATTTAATTAGGAATTCTTATCAACTTAAAAAAAAAAATTTATTTGTACGATTTTGTTTTATTTAATGATCTGGCTTGAACGATCTTCACTTTTGATTAATGGTAAAATTATATATAAAACTATGAAGGAAGTTTGTTCACTTGAGTATGAATGAATTTTAGTCGGGACATATTTAACTCTTGGTAGCATATTACTTGAGTCTAAAATCATCAAATTACCACAAAAAAATGAGACGAACAATATAATATCATTGAACATTACTAACTTAATTTTTTTATTTTCTATTTTGTAACATATTTGCTCATAATCAAAATAAACAATTAATTATTTTAAATTAATCAAATTAATTAAGCAAATGCTCAAACAATTTCACATTGATTGTCGTTTTAAAAAAAATTGTATAGAATTAAGGAACATATATTTTGACATACGTACTACCGTCAATCAAATTAAAAGTGAAATTAGAGGAGTTAAAGGTACGATTTTTTTTTTTTTACTTTTCTTTAAATAATATAGATTTTAGGGATATATATGGGAGTAAGGAATAAATGAAATAGCTATAACATTCAATCTAAAATACAGTTAAACCTCTAAAATGTGATTAATTCAAAGTAGTGTGAGATATAAAAGAGATATAAAAGAAAAAAAGTTAGAAAAAGTACATTTATATGTGTGAATAGTAAGAGTCAAATTTTTACTCCCTCCATCCCACTATAAATTGTTTATTTTGCTATTTTCGTCTGTTCCACTATATGTTGCTCATTTGTTTTTTTACTTTTCTAGAAAACTGCTATTCACTTCTTTATTATTATTTTCAATATTTTTTACACTATTTTCACTATTTTTTCACTTTTCTTCATCACATCACATGTACTGTATCAATATCTTTATACCCTTCTTAATATCAGTGCCCAAAAGTTGTGAGCAACTTATAAGAGGACGGATGAGGTATTATTTTTTTAAAAGGGATAGTAAGTGTCAATTTGAGTCACTACTATTATGGGGCATTGACGTGGATTGGAGGGGAAAAATGTGGTAATTTGGTTCTAAAAGTAAAGACATTGGAGATGATCTAAAAGACAATTTAAGGCAAATATTAAGTAACTTGTCTGATTTTCATAGATTTATTTATACATGTCGTCTGAGAACGTCACAGATCAAGTTGTGAAAAATTTGAGAAAAATGTGCATTTTCTTGAAAGGGAAAATTCGTGTGATGTTCACTCACACACACACACAATGTTATGAATTTGTGCATCAAAATTTCTTGACATTGAATTGATGTCACCTAATAATCGGACCACAGAGTATTTGATTCATATGTTAAAAGGCAGCCCATTTATTACCTGTTGAAAGCCTTAAAAACTGACACAGATCTTACAGAGAGAAAGATGCCAAACTGCAAGGACAGTAGTCTTTGAATAGATACCCCCAAAATCTGTGAAGAATACACATTGCCAGTTGAGAAAACATCATCTCACCATTTACCAGGATCTTACCTAAACGCCAAATTTTTAAATATTAAATACAGAAAAAGAATTATTTTTTGTTCTTTTGAATGAAGCCAAAATGTCTGAATTTTAAAGGTGGGGTACACAAGGTGATGTAGAGGCATCCATCCATGAAAGGCCATGGAGAAGGACTCTATGGCGAGCCGGTGCGGGTAAGCCCCTCGAAAGTTAGGGAGGAGGATTTCCTGGTGGGCCGGAGGATGACGGGTCAAAAGGATGTTGCATATCAAATTATAGTGCAAGATAAAGTCTTGTGTGAAATAATATCATGAAATAAATTTGTGAGAAGGAATTTCATTTAACCAATGTTATTAAGGAGAAAAATGAGTTGGGTCGATTTGAACCTATGTATGGGTCAGATATAGACCTAGACCGCCTCAAAGAATAAGATCCTGAGATGATCTCACACAAGGTACCATACTTTTGAGGCGGTATTAAGCTCTGCAAATTGCATCACAAACACGACACAACTTGATTAGAACATGAATAATTAGATTCTAACATGATTCTACATTTTCGATCGCTTGAAATTGACATGAAACCAACCATCAACCCGACCTAAAAACACAAGTGGCACCTCTCACATAATCATAGGAGAGGACATAATTGATTCCTAAGTAAATTCACATAGGCCATAGTCAATACATACCACGACATGTTTTACCATGTTATGCACCTCATGCCCGACTGCTAAAAAATTGTAGTTCTTGTCAAACTAAATGAAGTTAAGCTGAGAAAATCAAGCATTGAATAGTTTCAACAACATTGTCCAGAAACTGCTCATCTTTTTTATGGCTGCAGAGGTGATGTGAGTGAGACAGTGGATTAAATTTCAACCACCCAATTATAGCCAGCAAAACCCCCATTTGGAAGTCTTTGCAGTGGAATTTATTACTGCCAGCTTATTATGATAATGATGAAATTACATTTAATCATCCTTCCTAGCCTTACCCAAGAATTTAAGTGCATACTCTATATACATTTAACATGAGAATACCAAATTGAGTACAAATTAATTATGTACTTCCTCTGTGTCATTGTAAACTTTCCATAAATTTTGGGCATACCGTTTAAGAAAATTGTTATTATATTAGCTGTAGTACAAGTAATGTGAAATGAGAAAAGAAAAAAAAATTAATATAAAAAGTAGTTACTGAAAAAAGAATGAAAAGTTAAGAGAAATATAAAAATGAGAAGGAGGGAGGGAGTATTATGATCCCAGTGCAAATTTCCAAAGAAAATGATTAAAAATGTGAAGGAAGCAGTATTTTTGTATGATTGGGCAGAAAAAAACTGGTTAGAAAAGAGGTTTAGAATCAAAGGGACTGCCAGTGCACCAATCCACTTCCTTGCATTACCTGACAGAGCCCACATGCTCATTTAGAGAGGTCCTCCTGCCTTTTGAATGAAGACCCACCCACATTACATTGTCCACATGTATGTATGTATGTATGTATGTATGTATATCAGAATAATGCCCACGCGCCTGCCTGCAATGATTTACGCGCAACCCCAATTAGAGCTTCATTGTGTTGTGTTGAATAATGCAATTGCAGAAAAATAAAATAAATATAAATAACCACTGAAAACTATGTCCCACATATTCACACTAGATCTGACCCACATTCCCACCTTAAACAAATAAATAAAGCACTTGTCTTTATAAATGATATATTCCCTCTAAAACACTATACAACCTCTTGTATCCAAAGAAACTTATTTTCCCCTGTTTCTCAGAGAGAGAAGTTAGAGAGAGAGAGAGAGCGCATCCTTCTTTGATTATTGAACTTTTCTACAGTTGTGCGTGCATTGATACGTTCAAAGTGGGGAGAACTGGGATCTGGGTCCATTTCCAGTTTCTTATTTCTAATTACTGGTAGCATTTAACGCAGGGATTGCAAGTCTTGATCACTGGAATCACAAAAAAGTGCTCATTTTTATACCAGTGTTGTTAAGTCATCAAACAAATGATTTGCACCTCCCATGTAAGTGCTCTGTCTTTCTTCTCTTTTTTGCTCAGAATTCTTACTAAAACTCAGAATAACTTGACAAGACTAATGTCCTCTTTGTGGCATAAAGTTAATTCCCTTCCTATACCATTTTCTTTACAAGAAAATATACTGATGAAAAAATGTGTTAGAAGCTTACCTCTGCATGAGTATGCATGATTTGACTTTCTTGAATTCTTGGACCAGGTCCGGCTTCTCGGGTCGGGTTGATTGAGCTCCTTGTTGCATAGAAAAGCAGAGAGCAAAGTAACATTTTTTTTTCTTCTGTTGGGAGGAAGTAAAGATGTCTGCAAAGACGATGCCTTCTTCACGAGATGACAATCGAGATCTCCGGAAGCAGATTGGATGCATGAATGGCATATTCCAAATCTTTGACCGTCACCATTTCATCACAGGCCGTCGTATTAGCAGCCGCAGCAACAATAGGCTGCTTCAAGGTAATTCTTTTGTCATATTTCCAGAAGCTTCAGAGCTGCATTCATGGTTACAGGAAATTAGGAATTCATCTTTTCTGAGGCTAAATGTGGATGCAAAAATAATTAAATTCAGATCTTATCTGGTGAGCCTAAAATAGGAAAAGAAGTAAAGATTTTTTTCCTGAATATGTAAGGGATTATCTCTAACAGTAATGGGGTTTATTCTGTGGGGAAGTGGGAACACTCTATGTGAAGCTGTTTGTATTAAAATATAAAATATCCTAATTATATGTGACTAGCAGATGTTAATTATAAATTTTGATTTTCTAGGGAAAACATTACGTAAAATTGTGAAATAAATCGTTCATGTTATCTGCAACAGATACGAGCTAGAGCAGAGGATTCAACATTTTATCATAGAATAAGTCGTTTGTTGGATAGAAGATTTTAGCAAAATAAAGTTGATGACAAGTTCTGTGTATATCAATTCCAAACATTCACATAAGATGGATAATACTAACTAACAAGTTATCAAATTAGTTATTCAGCCTTTATTTTGCTAAGATTGCGATTTTTTTGTTTTTCAAGGTTCCCAGCACCAGCCTGACCAGCCATTTGCAACGAAAACTGTTGTGGTAAGATTCTAAGCATGTTTTTCTGGGAAAAATGTTTGTGATTTTATGGAAAGGTACTTAAAAATGACTTACATATTCAGGTGAAAGATGTGGAGGTGCAGAGGGAGAAACCAAGAATATCCACTGAATCATCTCGAGCCTCGTTTTCGTCATCTTCATGTTCATCTACATTCTCCTCCCTCGATACGAACAGAACAGCTCAAGCAGAAACACTTTCAAGGAGACAAATCAATATTCCTGATAGCCAATTTCAAAGTAGAGCCACAAAAGAACACCAGCCTTTATCTACCAAGTGCGTGCAATCCCATGACCTTCTAGATGTAGTGAAGGACTCGATGTACAGAGAAGCCCGTAGTTTGTCAATCAAATCCCTGAGTCATGATGAAAGAAGGGGGACTGTCATGAAACACATTGACTCCCCAAGGCCCCCACAGCAGTCCAAAGCTGGAAACATGAAAGCCACAGGTCATTTGGGGCCTCCTCGAGTTCTTGCTAAGGTTCAGGAAGGCACAAAGCACTCCAAGGATGAGCGGCTCACACTTGCTCGTTTCTCTTATGATGGAAGAGAATCACGAGAGGTATATAAGCCATCGATGAAGCACAAAGAACTCCCAAGACTATCGTTAGATAGCAAAACTGGGAACATGAAAGCATTAGAGTCCAGATTGAGTTTTCTTGGCCATGTGGGAAATGATGCTTCCCGCCAAGTTGTTCCATTGAACCAAGAACCTGAAACCCTACGATCATCCAGTGTCGTAGCGAAGCTAATGGGTCTGGATACTTTCCCAGATACTCCAACAATAAAGGCATGCCCTAAAGAAGCTTGGCTTTCAGAGTCAACCTCAACACCTGAGGATATCAAGCAAAATCAAGTGAATTGTTCTCCACGTGCTTCACCATCACCGAAATTGCAAAGTGTCTGTTTTTCCAGGAAACCAACTACATGTTCAAGGTTTCCAGTGGAACCAGCTCCATGGAGGCAACAAGATTCCAGTCAAAGTTCTCCAAAGATCGCTCCGAAGAATAGGAAAGCTCCAACAAATATCCTAAATCAAACTTCTTCAGTTTATGGTCAAATTGAGAAGAGGATAACAGAACTTGAATTCAAGAAGTCAGGTAAGGATCTACGGGCTCTTAAACAGATACTTGAAGCAATGCAGAAAACAAGAGAGCGGTTAGAAGACCAACGAGAAGATCCCGCAGAAAATACATTGCAAAGGAGATGCAGTTTTGAAGACAGAAAAACTTGCCACCAAGTTCCTTCCATCAAGCAGTCAGGCGCTGTTGTGATCATGAAACCAGCCAAAGTGACGGATAAAGCCAAACCTTCAGTTACCTCACGAGTCTCCAAGATGGAAATGTCACACCTGCAGAGACTCCAAACTCGGACCTCTAAATATAAGGGAAGTTCAGTTCAAAGTCAAAAAACAAATGATCTCATACCAGAGAACAATAATGTCAAATATCGTAATTTGCATCTTCTTACCACTGTCAAGAAGAACACTTCCGAAGGGCAACAGCACATGAAGTCAGAAAATTGCACTACCCCCGGTAGAAGTTCTGGAACAGTGAGTCCGAGATTACGGAATCTGCTAAGGGTTGAAGGGCAACCTCATTCCACCACTCTATCGTCAGACTCAGGTCGGGTCAAAAAGCAATGCAGCAAAAAGAACATAGAGAAAAGTTCCCTCAACAGAAAAATCAAAGTGAAAGCAAAGTATCAGCAATTCAGCGATGACCAACTGAGTGAGCTTAGTTCTGACACAAGATACTCAAGTTATCAAGGTGATACAGCTTCTGTAAAATCCGAAAGCAACAATAGCCTAATCTCTCAGACAGAAACAGAGTTCATAAGCATGGCTCATCCAATTAATACAGTTGCTCGACAAAAACAGGTATGTAAAATAGATTATGTCATGCTTTTAAAATTGGCTATAACATTAGTTGACAGTTTGCATTATGCCTTCAGGGTTCTGCATCATCAACAACAAAACACATGGCAGCAGTTGAATGTGCAATAACCATGTTGGAACAACCTAGTCCAATCTCAGTTCTTGACGATGCATTTTACTGCGAAGATTCACCATCTCCAGTAAAAAAGATATCAACAATTTTTCAAGGTATTGCTTCATTGCTCTGAAAACCAAACAAGTCTTGAACATAAAGTTTATTCACTTTAATTATGATTTTGTTCCCTTCTCAAGGTTCTACATAAGCATTTGAAATTGTTACCGTAAACACTTAAACAAGGATCATTTGGATATTACATATTTTGAGTATATCAAAGTACATCATGATGCAGATCAAACCACATATTTAGTTTTGGCATGCTCTCACACACTGCAATCAAGAAGAAAACATTTTACCACATTATTAGTTTTACAGTACTTTGATAGAAAATAAGTGAAGCATAATGAGTAATTCAAGCTGTAACAAGAGATAATATCAGTTGGTATTAATGAGTTAATGTTCCATTAAGACCAGCGCAGATGCTATCTCTTTGTTTCAACATCACACTAAGACAACTAGGGTAAAGTTTCTTTTAACTAGGGTAGAATTAAGAATGTCATGGGCTTCATGGTATGCCTCCATGTCATTTTTTGAAAATAGTTGCTGTAATTAATACAAAATAACAGTTAAAATTAGTATTATGGGAATTGGTCCCATTTGAAATTATATAATGTTGTAAGGTTAGCATGAAATCACTCAAAATATAACATGAAGCCAATCAGCCAAGTCATCAGTCATGCGAACTTAATCCCTTTTTGGTAAGACCCGCATAGAAATATGCCGCTGACGTGAGTAAAGCCAAAGCAACAGTAGTATTTATATCATTCGTAGGTGCGGCTAACTCTCCATGAGGTAATTCTATTATTTTCCAAGGTAAAAGAGCTCCGGACCAATTAGAAACAAAAATAAATAGAAACATAGTTCCAATAAAAGGAACCCAGGGGCCATATTCTTCTCCAATTTGAGTTTTACTCACATCTCGAATGAATTCAATGAGCATATAGAGGATATTAAAGAACTAAAGAATCATGCATTGCACTATTTATTATGTTATCTATTCTATGCTAGAATGTGAATGTACCATTTGACTGATATAGTCTTCGGTCTTTCTTGAACTGACTAACAGATGATAGCCCAAGTCCTGATGAAGCAGAATGGCATCTTGAGACTCTAAATCATTTAACTGACTGCACAAGATCAAATCATTGTCTAGAGTACAATCATAAGATAGGAAACATGAAAAACTCAGGTCATGAGCTTACACTGTTGAGCAACGAATCTGATGCAGCTGCTGCAAATCACGATGGTAACCTCACTCCTGATCACATATACATTAATAAGATACTACTGACATCTGGACTCCTCAAAGACTCAAGCTTCGTCTCAGCAACTGAACAGCTGCTTTTCTCACACCACCTAATAAATCCAGACATGTTCGATGTCCTTGAACAAACAGAGGAAATCAGGAAGGCGATCAATGGAGGAGTCGCTGAAAAGAATGCTAGGATGAAGATGAACAACAGAGTCCACAGGAAGATTGTTTTTGATATGGTAGATGAAATACTAGTTCACAAAATTACTTCAGGCAGAGTATTGACAGCGGGAAGAAAAGATACTAGTCCACAGGGGCTATTGAAGGAAGTATATTTGGAGATGGACCGTGTGTGCAGGATACCAGAATGCAATCTTGATGAGGAAGATGCCATGGTTAGACTCTTAACTTCAGATATGAGGCATCAATCAGAAGATTGGGTAAGATACAGTGGTGAGATGCCAGCTCTGGTGCTGGACATCGAACGCCAGATCTTTAAGGATCTGATCAATGAGCTAATCACCGGTGAGGTTACAGATCTTCATGATTTGTCAAAGAGACATTGCAGGAAACTTTTTAGCAATTAGTATTTCTGACTGCCTCTATCTTCCTTAAGTACCAAGATGTCTGTTTTTCTTCCTTTGATCTGTGAGAAACAATGTCTGATGTTCGTACATAGAGCCATATAACTCTAGAATTTAGAGTTCTAATCTCATCTACATTTAAGTACCTTCTATTTCTTTCATGTACTGTTTCATTTCATCAAAACCCAAAACAGGATCTTCATGGCGTAATACAGAGGACTAAGATTCCTTTTTGTGTCCGACTCACTATTCCATAATCCTAACTAAGTTGCAAAAGAAACCGAAAGAGGAAAATAAACAAAACTAAATGGCATGTGTGCCTTGATCATCATGCAACATAAACCTTCATCTACATGGGCTGCTTCAGAGTATGTGTAGTAAGATGTTGAGAAAAACAAGTTATGCATTTTCTCACTTTGTTCTCAATATTTGGCTTCATACTGAGACAGTAATAGTGTATTATATGCTCAGCTTCAGCTTTTAAAAAAATGTTACCCATGCTGTTTTTGTTTTTTATGTTCAGAATATGACTACAGAGACTTTTCTGACAATGATTTTCCTGTTTTGAAATTCCAGCAACTTTTCCTTCAAGTTAATGTGCAAATGAAAAACAAATATCTTGAAAGCACTTTTTAAGGAATTATGAACTCCCCAATGTGCTACTGTATAATGCTTAACATGCTAGTTCTATTCAAAGATATCAAACACAACACACACACACATATATGAAAGTTCACAATTAAAATAAGACTGAGAAACTCAGTCTCCAATGCAGTTTAGATCATCATAATATCCGTGCGCTTTTATGCATCCACATCCATGACATTTTTTTTCTCTTCTGTGAAAGGGAACGTACATAGCAAAAATATAAGTATATCACCAAGTTTAAGTATTCAACCAATTCTCATGACCTTTAGAGAATATACCGGGTTAGAAATGTAGGTGGATAGCACCGGATGACTGAAAATAATTAAATAATTAAATTGAAAATCGAGGCTCGTGTCAACAATTTATGCTCCTCACTCTATGTGCTAGTGAATCGTAGGTCACTTGTTTCCCAGGATACAACGATATAACACTATATCTTGCTCGAAGCAAATTAAGAAGTTGTTTGAATAATGAAGCAATAAATAAAGCTCAAGAATATGACAATTGCCGGAAAAGTATCTGTATACTTTTACACTCAAAATATCTCGTATGTGTGTGTTTTCGTATGTTTTAACACACTTAAAATGCTATTAATAGCATTTAAAAATGACTCTTGGAATGTGGTCATAATGAGCCACAAATAGCCTCTGGCCGTAACCGAAAAATGTCTGAGTAATGCCAATTAACTTAGCAATTTTGAAAATTTAAAACATGTTTGCAACTGTAGCTGTAGACTTTGAAGTCTGCAGCTGTAAATTTCTTTTTTGGTTGTAGACTTACAGTTGTAAGTTTAAAATCTACAGTTGCGACTTTGCTCCGGACGGTAATTTCAACCTCACAGTTGTAAACTTCGAACCCACAGTTGTAAACTTCAATCATACAGCTGTAAATTTCGATTTTACAGCTGTGATCTTTAACCTGCAGCCCAACTTGTTAAAACAAACTTTAAAATTCAATTTCTTATTCATCCAGACTTGGAATTGGCGAGTAATATACCGAATCGAAGCTCTCTTCGAGCAGCACATTTTCCAACAAGAAACTAATCTGTAATGTATCCTAGACCATCGTAAAACTTGTTTGCTTTAACGCACCCACATCCCAGAGTCCTTTACCGGCATGAAACAAGCAACTCAATGGTCTTCTTTTTCGCACATATCTATCAAATCCTGTACCAGATTTTGCCCAATATTACTTCAACTCTTCACAGTTAACCTTTTTCCCAACGCACAAAAATAAGAACATAGAAGAAAGTAGGACCTAAAGACACACTGAAAGAGAGAGAATCCGGCGTAAGAGAAACCTCCATCAACTCCATTGAAGAGACCTCATTGTGACTCCAGATGCAAAACTTTGCTACTTCAACAGTTTTATGAATAATTAACATATTAAGTGTATATTTCCGTGTCTTGTGTATAAGATCCATGGCAAAAATATCAATTGCAAGCCAGCCCTACCCGTAACATGGTGCGATAGATAATCAAACTACTGTAAATTGTAATTGAACTTCAATGCAATTGAATCACTAATAGAAAAGGCAAATTCAGATCAACTACGATTTACGAATTAAATAAAACGAGGGAAATGATAATGATGACGAAGCTGAAATTGAAATACCGATTGACTGAAAACCTCTGCGTGAAAATGTGTCTCTTTTCCAAGAGATGCACACAGTTGTATTGCAGAGCGCGGATCTCTGTTATCTTTTATACTTAACGGTAATCACAGATTTTTTCATTCTTCAACGGCACAAAAGTAAAAAATTAATTAGGAATCAACAAGTAATAATAATGTTACTTTTGTTTGCAATAAGAATTGGGGTATATATAATATATGATGCGAAAAAAATAAAATATAAAAAAAGAATTTTATACGTGTACGTCAGCGTGATAATATTTCATGCGCTCCGGCAAGGCGAAACACGTTATCAGTTGTTGGCCGAAAAAAAAAGTGTATCGAATTGAAACTCTTTAAAAGGTTGGGATTTTTTATAATAATCGTGAAACTTAGGATTAAATTGAAAGTTGAGTAAAATGTGGTGTATTTATATAGAATTAACCCACATTTAATAGAGATAAATATTGTGTTTGAATAATTAACTCAAGGTTAATTTCACATTGGAAAATGAGGGAACATATTAACTCCTAATTAATAAGGAGTTGTGAAGTTAATTCCAAACTATAAGGTTATAAGAAATACTCTAATGAGCCACACGCGCCGCGCCACCACCGACCCGTGCTCGAGCCCTTGGTCCTTGGCAATTGGACTTTGGGTAGAATTTGGACTTGATCTATAATCTTTTTGGGCCATCGAAAATGTAGTTTGCTTATCGTAATAATGATGTAAACTTATCGTTTGATAACCTATCAACATGTTTGATAAGTGGACTCTTAAGCATAATTGGTGGAAGACAAAAAGGTAGGTCGTAGATGGAGCTCCGAATTTCAGGAAAATCAGACTCTGATTTCGGGATTATTAAGATGTTAAAAAGAAAGCCAGACTTTAATTTTCTGCACATGTTTGGAAGATTCGAATGTGGACAAAAGCTTGTCCAGATACGTGAATGTTTCAATATTTATTCTGAAGGTTATAGAATGCTGATTTTCCTCTCCCATCATGGCATTGATGACCATTCAATTCGGGAAACTCCAACATTAAGTGTATTATGCCTATAAAATATAAATAAGACATGCATGCATGCTTTCAACACTTGAAAAATCTATAAGAAATATTTTGTTTCGTGCATGCAAACTTTGTACTCATACACTCATTTTGTCCAATAGCTTTATCCAACATACTTTGT
Organism: Prunella vulgaris; assembly: GCA_026898435.1. NCBI lineage: Eukaryota > Viridiplantae > Streptophyta > Magnoliopsida > Lamiales > Lamiaceae > Prunella > Prunella vulgaris. The sequence goes on from JAPKLY010000103.1 coordinate 254,569, forward strand.
TCGTTGGTGCTTGTGTACGTTGTGGTGCAACTCGTACGAAAGACGAAAGTAATTTTATCTACTGGAATATCACGTCAAACTCTGTGCACTAGCCGGGACATATTTGTTTTGTGGGAAAATGTACAATTTTGACTCGACTTTTTCCTTTCGTCATTTCTTCTGTTCGAGAAGTACGTTGTTGAAGACAAATAAATACAAGAAGCTGTTGGCGTTGAAGTATTCAATCCATCCAAGAAGATTCTGTAATTCTCTATTTTTTTTTCTTGTATTTTTTCTTTTATTTCCGCCGTTAAAATATTGTAAGTTATCGTTGTTGCACTTATAAAATAGAAATTCATTTATTAAAAAAATAATTATTTATAAAAGTGATAATAATAATAATAATAATAATAATAATAATAATAATAATAATAAT
>JAPKLY010000103.1:254993-322619 GCA_026898435.1 Prunella vulgaris
TAATAATAATAATAATAATAATAATAATAATAATAATAATAATAATAGATGAAAAAAGATAGTAAGTGTATAGTATCAATGGATACTAATAATGGTATCAGTATCTTTTGGTATAAGTTTCATAGTATAAAATTGATTCAAATAAGTTTTTGTGTTCTCTTTTTTATATATATAGAGGTAGAAAAAATGTTTCTTATGTTATTATATGTCTATTATTCATTTTTTGTCTTAAAATTTTAATTTTTCAATTTTAGTCTCATAACTTATTGAATTGTTCACTTTTCGTCCTAAATAATTTACTTTTTAGTTTTGATTCAATAACTTATTGAATTGTCCAATTTTTATACAAGATATTGTAGCCTAGTCTCTGAGTAAGATACAAACTCTCAAAGTTGATTGTTTTTCACAATTGTTTTTTTTTTTTTAGATTTTGCCATGAAGATCTCATTTTCGATCATTGCTCTTTTCCAGCCACTCTTTCTTTTTGTTTTATGTTCTTCTCTTCCGCTGCCTTCGTCTTTATTGCTAACATTTCTTTCTCCTGTTGCTTTTGGTTCTTTCCCAAATTTACCATTCAAGCCCTTTTAAATTGTGATGTCTCCAGAAAAAAAAAAATAGTTTGAATTGCAGAGGAATTGCAAACTGTTAATGTCTTTGTTTCCAGGAATTCGATTGATGACGAACTTTAATTCGAATTTGCTTTAATTTTGTGTCAGTTTAGTTTAGTTTTAATTTTACCTAGTTATATTTTGGATTTTATTTAATTTTGTATTATTTTATTCTTCAATTATCGATAGTGTAATAAGATTAGAATAAAAAATTAAAAATTAAATTCATTTTTACATTTAATGTTTTTATAAAAGTTTTAAATAAAAACAAAAACCCCCCCCCCCCCTCCCCCGACGCAGCATGTGCGATGCACTACCAAAAATAGATTATTTTTTATTTTTTGGGAAAAAAATTAAAATTGAACAATTCAACAAGTTAGCGACAAAAAATTATAAATATAAATTTATTTTGGGATAAAAAATGGACACTAGACAAATTATGGAACCAAAAAACTCTATTTCTCTAAATAAATTTATGGTTGTATATGTAAGCACATAAAAATTGCACTCAATTAAATAATGGCACGTGTATAAATTAAATAAATATCAAACATATATTACTATTTTAATTTTGAGGATTTATCAAATTAATTCTCTAATTAAATAGTAAAATGATATTTATTGTACACGGCACAAGTCATTATTAAATTACGAGTCTCCCGGTACTCGTAAATGTCAATAAATGACTAATTTGCCCTATTTATGAAGACGGCGGAAATCAATCAAGTCAAATTTGGTTAATTCGTAAATGTCGTCAATCAAATCACCATTAGCCAACTAAATTGCGCCACGTGTCAGCGCAAGAAAGGAAGGTTCTTCACTCTCCACCCTATAAATAGGGGGTGAAGTCCATGCATTTTTCATATAACGAAAAGCATCAAAGACGAACGAGCAAGCAGCAATTCTCTCGACGAGCAATCTGCAAGTTAAGAAGATCGATCAATCAAGTCCTTCGAAAATTCAAAGAGTTCATCACCAAATCTGAAGACGTTCTTCGAAGTTCGAGCCGTTCTTCGTCAAATCCTTCAAGAAACGACGTTCCATCCAAGACAAAGGGCCTCCATCCCTCCGATCCGGCGTTTTTCTTGAAGATCATCAAGAGTTCTTCGCCGTCTTCAACTGTTCTTCGTCAAAGCCTTCCAGAAACATCATTTGATCCAGAATCAAGGAGTGAATCCCTCTGATCAGACGTTTCTACCTTGAAGATCAACTTGAAGACTCTAAGTGTTCATCACCGCCTTCAAGTGTTCTTCGTCAAGTTCATCCGCAAACACACTTTGATCCAGGAGCAAGGGGCCAAATCCCTCCAATCAAGTGTTTTCAAGTTCAAATCCACCTTGAAGATTCAAAAATCGTTCTTCACCATATTCAAGACGTTCTTCACCAAAAATCTTCAAAAGACCTCGTTCGATCCAACACAAGACAGTTCATCCTTGGATCAAGCATTCAAGTCAAAGTCAAGCCCGGTCAAGTCAAAGTCAAGACCAAAAGCTGAGTCAAAGTTGAAGGAGAATCAGAGGATCAAGTCAGAGAGAAGAACCCAATATATTCAATAAATCATTGTATATCATTTCAAGTGTTAATAATATAAAATTTATTTACACAAGAATTGTTATTACAAATTTGGCACGCCCAGTGGGACCTCATTCTACCTCTCATCTCCCCTCTTCAAGACTTCAAAGCTTCAAGTCTACATCAACCATCTTCAACATGTCTTCAGCACGCAAGGTCTATGTCAGAGTTACTCCATCCAAGGCAGCCGAAGCCAGTGTGGTCACTCGAAGTGTATCGAAGAAGTTGGAGTTTGAAGACTCTTCGCAGACCAGCTCTTTAGTGGGGAACCGATCACCTCAAGCGTCAAAGGATGATGAAGTTTATTCAGGAAGCTCAACTCCACGCTCCCAGTCAGACTCCTCATCAACTTCAGGAGCAGCTTCAGTGATGATGGCGGACACTTCAACTATTGAAGAAAGACTCTCAAGCCTGCTCAAAGTTGTTGAAAGCCTCACCAGCCACGTCAAAGAACGAGATTCTACAATCGCTAAGCTTATTAGTAAAGTGGACGGTGTCGAGTCAAGTCACGCTCGTGAAAAGCAAGTTGAAGAGCATGATGAAGTGGAGACTTCGAGCAAATACCAAGCAGCCGAAATTGAGCCAACTGCTAGGGAGCTGCCAATATCAGCTGATGGTGGGATACAAGTCGACCAGCTCAAAGAACTCATCTTGGAGACAGTCAAGGGGAAGTTTGAAGACAACTCCAAGTCAAGCCACAACTACGCCAAGCCTTACACTGAAAGGATCAACAACTTGAGGATGACAGACGGCTATCAACCTCCAAAGTTCCAGTAGTTTGATGGCAAAGGCAACCCAAAGCAGCACGTCGCTCACTTCGTCGAGACCTGCAACAATGCCAGGACATATGGCGATCATCTGGTCAAGCAGTTCGTCCGCTCCCTCAAAGGCAATGCCTTCGACTGGTACACTGACTTGGAGGCTAACTCCATTGACAGTTGGAACCAGATGGAACATGAATTCCTCAACCTCTTCTACAGCACAAGGAGGACAGTCAGCATGATTGAACTGACAAACACGCGCCAACAAAAGGAAGAACTTGTCATTAACTACATCGATCGATGGAGGAATCTTAGCTTGAACTGCAAGGATAGACTCTCTGAAATGTCTTCGATCGAGATGTGCATCCAAGGCATGCAATGGAACCTCCGCTACATTCTTCAAGGCATCCAGCCGAAGACCTTTGAAGATTTGACTACAAGAGCTCATGACATGGAGCTAAGCATGGATGCAAGAGGAGTCGTAGATCCACCACTTCAAAAGCATCGTGACAAGTCTTATGTCAAGCCTTCAACTAAGGAATACATAACAGATTTACCTCGCGATAGGGGGCAAAGCGGCTTCACTCTAAAGGAGATGCGGCAGAAATAATATCTTTTCTTAGACTCTAACGTCTCCGGGATATTTGACGACTTGATTGATGCAGAGCTCATCGAGTTACCTCGGATGAAAAGGCCAGAAGAAGCTGGACAAACTGATGACCCAAAGTACTGCAAGTACCAGGTTGGTAGGCCATCCAATTGAAGATTGCTTCATCTTCAAAGAAAAGATCATGCAGCTGGCTCAACAAGGAAAGATAGAGCTTGAAGAGACCATCTGAAGATGCTCAAGCCAATGCTCCTGGGCACAAGCGTAAACTGTTTGGACTACTCCTTGATACGAGTATAAACTGTCTATCAAATATTCAAGCCAGTGCTCCTCGACACGACCCTAAACTGTTTGGACTACTCCCTGATATGAGTATAAACTGTCTATCAAATGCAAATCAAATTGAAGACTCCCTGATATGAGTATAAACTGTCTATCAAATGCCCAAATCAATGCTCCTCGACACGAGCCTAAACTATTTGGACTACTCCATGATACGAGTATAAACTATCAATCAAATGCCGAAGTCAATGCTCCTCAGCACGAGCCTAAACTATTCACAAGTTGAAGACTCCCCGATACAAGTATAAACTATCAATCAAATCCAAATGCAAATCTCCTTGACACGAGACTAAACTGTATGTCACTCCAAGCCCACATGAGTATAAACTGTTTATGCACCCCCCAAATCAAATGGGATTTCTTTTGAACTACGTTATGACTTGATCCTCTTCATAGAGGTACGTAGGCAACTTAGAAATCTCTAAGTTCAGTCATGTTTCAATTATCTTGTTTAAGTTTGAATACTTAATGAGATGTTGAAAAACAATAAAGGTGTCATAGAAGCTCAAATGCAAGCAGCTGATAAAGTTTCATTTATAAAGCCGACTGAGTTGATTACATAAAGCAAAGAAAAGTAAAGTACAGGTGCAGCCTATCAAGATATACGAAGTAGATCCTACACAAGCTATGCAAAGGGTCAATGTTCTTCAACTCCTTCAAAGCAGCTTCTAGCTTCAACTGGGACTTCTTTAAGCTTTCTGCTATGGCACACTTCAATTGGGATCTTCTTGGTGACAAGGATGCTCTCTGCAGCAGCTCAAGTCTTATCTTTGGCACTCTGAAGAGGTCATTGTTGCTGCTCCAGCTTCACACACAACATCTTCTTCCTATCGAGTTGCTCCTCTCGCCCCATCAACCGCTTGCTGCCTGCCCGGTCGCCAGTCTCATGCACTTCTAAAGCAGCGCCCATATTCGCCTTCACTTGCGTGCTCTTCAACATTCAATCTCGTGGACAGAAATTCGCATGCTTGCTCGAAGCTATCATGTTGTGTCTCATGTTGCAAAAGCTGATGCAAGCTCAGGCCCATGTCTCATGTTGCAAAGCTGTTGAATGCTCGTGCCCTTGACGACTAAGCTCTACAAGTGCAAGCTCTTTGCTTCGTTGCTCACATCGATGGATCATGCAAACTCCGAGCCAAATCCCACCTCGATGTCTGGAATCGTCAAGAAGTTGCACATTCTGTCTGAGTTACCAGCTTTTCATCAAGTCCTTCAAACTTATCTTCACTTAAAGCAATTGTGTAAAGGTAATTGCATCATAGTCAAGTTATTTGCATGCTACTGTCTAGGCCTCATGCTTTTCTTCTCTATCGTCAGCAATGAAGGTTGAAGTGTGGCACTCTACTTCAAAGCTCCAAAAAGCCTGTTGAGTTGCTCCCCACTGGTCACGAGCCTTCCAATGCACCTTTCATAGCCGTCACACCAAACTTGATGTTGTGATGTCAATTGCTCTGTTGATACTTTGATCGCTCGGAGGCCATATCCAGTATTGAGGGTCTGTGCTACTGCATCTCACCAACAAACTTTAAAGGGCCGTTCATTCTCTCTTGCTCAATGCTGATGCCTCGTCCTAATGTTGGTAAAGACTCCATGTTGCTTGAATTTTTTTATCCTCATGATTTGTCGCCTTCAAGATCCACACCTTGGATGCTTTGGATGTTAAGACCACTCTTCGATGTGAGATAAGTCCCCCTTCCACTGTTTGATGCTTGTTGATGAAGATGATCAAGTGGTGGTTGAGCTCACTGATGAAGATGATCAAGTGGCTGTTGACGCTCGTTGATGAAGATGATCAAGTGGTGGTTGAGCTCACTAATGAAAATGATCAAGTGGCGGTTGATGCTCGCTGATGAAGATGATCAAGTGGATGTTGATGCTCGCTGATGAGGATGATCAAGTAGCAATTGATGCTCGTTGTAGAGGATAATCAGACGGTGAACTCCAGGATAATAGCTTGACAATCTTGAAGTAGACCATGTTGAGACTTGAAGGATGAAAAGCTGCAAAACCAAAGATGAGGGTCAAACTTGGCAAAAGAGAAAATTATGGGGGCAAGTTTATATTTAAACAATCTGATGGGCAAGAAATATTATTTCTTTAAAAAGCCTAAAGATGTTTGAATTTATTTGGGCCAAATAAATTATGTCATGGGCCAATTTTAATTCATGAAGTTAAAATTACTTTATGAGTTAAGTAAAAGGTCCATTTATAAATAATTAAGAAGTTCAATTTATATTGAAGGTTCAATTTATAAAGTCCAATATTTATTTTGTGGCCCAAAACCCACTCTGATCCAAACAATTGGGGCATGAATTCAGCAACAAATCCGTATCAAGTCGTCAATCAAGATCGCACGGAAATTGTTCGATCAACACCAGAATCACCCCCAAATCCGCCGGAAATCGCTGCCATCACACATTTGCTGCGAACCTTGTTGTAGTTGAGCCCAAAAATTGCGCAGCTACCTCTTCACTTTGCCGCAAAACAACTCGGAGCCTGGAGCCCAACCGCCGTCCACCGAAAATCATACCGTGAAAACCGCCACTGAAGTATGGAAACCGCGACAGCATCGATTCATTGCCATTGTTGCCCCTCGAATCACGCTCAAGTCTGGCCGGAATTTGCGCAGCCTGCCGCCGCTAGAAATGCAGTCTTCTCTCTCTCCGATCCGGAAAGCTGCCGCTACGCTGGATTGAGCCTCATCCACTGCTCGCACTAGATCGAACCAGTGCCGACAATTGTGCCCCGAAAATCCGATCTCAGCCGGAAAATCGAGCATAAAAGTCGCCACCAGATCCGCTCCTCGCCGTCTGAGACGCTTTGCCGGAAAGTGCCCAAAAAGTCGTCCGCCGCAACCCGAGACAGCAGTTGCCAGAAAATTGCACTCCCAGGTCGTCCGCTGCAATGTCTGCCGGAAAAAAATCAAGCCGCGTCGCTACATCACAACATGCGCCCCTGTTGACCAGAATTTGCGCAGCAGAAGAACCATCGAGTCCTTTATTCCAGAAACCTCCATCTGCCTGAAATCGCCGCTGTTGAAGCTTATCCATCGCGCTGCAAGCCGTCCTCTGTTGACGAAATCCTCCTTACCGTTGGATCGGAGTTCCTCTAGTTGCCGCCGGCACGATCTGGAATTGAGAAGCCTCCGTGCCTCAAATCAATCCTACTGCTAGGTCCTCGCATCATTGTGTTGTGTCCAAAATGCCATCAACCGTCTTCTCCTTTCTTTGAGAGAGAGCAAAAAAAATAGGAGAAATAAAAAGAGGAAAAGTTGACTTCCTTTTTGTAGGAATGATTTGAATGCCAGCCAAAATGTGCGCTAATTCTATGAAAATATCCCACTCAATTTTCTGCCCTTGCATTTTACACGGATATCAAATCAAAATAAAGATAAACCCCTGAAGGATTTGGACTCCAAAAGATCAAATGGGCCTGGGCCAATCAAAGAAAGAGAAGGTTGGACTTTTCATGCTTCAGAAATTAAATGTGGGCCTCAAATGAAGATGGCATTTTTTTTTAAGATAATTAAAAAAATTCATAATTAAGACTTAGACAATTGAAGTCTTATAAAATCCTCCAAACTAAACGAGGAATTCAAAATTCGTGCTTTACTCACTCCAAGTCTATAAATGACCGTGAACAAAGCACGAGAGGATATTTGTAAGCACATAAAAATTGCACCCAATTAAATAATGACACGTGTATAAATTAAATAAATATCAAACATATATTACTATTTTAATTTTGAGAATTTATCAAATTAATTCTCTAATTAAATAGTAAAATGAATTTATTGTACACGGTACAAGTCATTATTAAATTACGAGTCTCCCTGTACTCGTAAATGTCAATAAATGACTGTTTTGCCCTATTTATGAAGACGGCGAAAATCAATCAAGTCAAATTTGGTTGACTCGTAAATGTCGCCAATCAAATCACCATTAGCCAACCAAATTGCGCCACGTGTCAGCGCAAGAAAGGAAGACTCTTCACTCTCCACCCTATAAATAGGGGGTGAAGTCCATGCATTTTTCATATAACGAAAAGCATCAAAGACGAACGAGCAAGCAGCAATCCTCTCGACGAGCAATCTGCGAGTTAAGAAGATCGATCAATCAAGTCATTCGAAGATTCAAAGAGTTCTTCACCAAATCTGAAGACGTTCTTCGAAGTTTGAGCCGTTCTTCGTCAAATCCTTCAAGAAACGACGTTCCATCCAAGACAAAGGGCCTCCATCCCTTCGATCCGGCTTTTTTCTTGAAGATCATCAAGCGTTCTTCGCCGTCTTCAACTGTTCTTCGTCAAAGCCTTCCAGAAACATCATTTGATCCAGAATCAAGGAGTGAATCCCTCTGATCAGACGTTTCTACCTTGAAGATCAACTTGAAGACTCTAAGTGTTCATCACCGCCTTCAAGTGTTCTTCGTCAAGTTCGTCCGCAAACACACTTTGATCCAGGAGCAAGGGGTCAAATCCCTCAAATCAAGTGTTTCCAAGTTCAAATCCACCTTGAAGATTCGAAGATCGTTCTTCACCATATTCAAGACGTTCTTCACCAAAAATCTTCAAAAGACCTCGTTCGATCCAACACAAGACAGTTCGTCCTTGGATCAAGCATTCAAGTCAAAATCAAGCCCGGTCAAGTCAAAGCCAAGTCAAAGTCAAGACCAAAAGCTGAGTCAAAGTTGAAGGAGAATCAGAGGACCAAGTCAGAGAGAAGAACCCAATATATTCAATAAATCATTGTATATCATTTCAAGTGTTAATAATATAAAATTTATTTACACAAGAATTGTTATTACAGTATACATAGAGAACAAAGTTTTTTTGGTACCATAACTTATTGAGTGTCTGTTTTATCCCAAAAAGATTGACTCTTAGATTTGGTCACGTAACTCTTTGGGCTGTCCAATTTTTGTCTATTTTTGCCGAACAGTAAAAAAGAACACCATTTTTCGTCATTCATGTTATACATTGTGATTGAATTTGAAAGTTTCGGTATTTTTGTTAATACTTTATTATTTTTTACTAGTATTTTAGTAATATGAAAAATAAATGAAAAAAATACAAAAAAAAATTATTTGACGCCTACATCAGCAAGAGTACCACCAAAAAGCCCCAAATTCAACCATCACGTGCAACGTGCATGACAAAAAATAATGTTACTTTTACTTTTTTGATCGGTAAATATTAGTTGTTAGTAGTTAGAAGTTAGTTCACCAAGCCTAAAAAAGTTCTATTAATTATCTCCAAGCCAACCTTATATCTCCCTTAATTCTTTTCTAGAGGGAATCAAATCTGGGTCACTCACTCAAGTGAGAAGCCCAGTGGTCAAGTGAGCTAATCCACCTGATAAGTTGTAATTTATATATCATCAGATATTCATTTCATGCTAAAAGTTTATTATAAGTGTTATTTTAATCATATATTAGTAACCAAATGCTCAAAAGTAATGTGCTCTATTCAGTAAAATCTTACATATATAAAAGTTAAAGTGAAGAGAGAAAAATATTTTTAAGCAAGTGTAATGCACTTGCTTTGTGGTATAATATTGAAATTTTCTCTCCAATAAAACGAGTGAGTTAATTTTACTTTTGTCTCTTTTTGTAACTTTGCATCATTAAAATCTTTAATAAAGAAAAACACATTATATATCAAATTAATTGTCTTTTAATTATTATTTTTAATTCAACATATATATTGCACATTCAAAAATAAAATTCAAATTTAAAATATTTATTTTATTATTTTAAAGTGTTTATATATTGACATTTAAAGTGTTTATTATATCAAATTAATTTTTTTTAATTGATATTTGTTAAATTTAAAAAATTATTTCATGAAATTTAGTACATAACTAAGAGTTATATGAATAATTAAATAAATCCATATATCTATAATATAATAATTTTTTATTTATAAAAATTAATAGTAACATAAGTTAATTAAATCAATTGCTGGATGGACCAAACAAATTAATTTAATTTTCAAATTTCTATTTTAATTTATTTCACTATACTATCTTGCATTTAAATAATATATATATATATAAATAAAAGAAAATAGATTCAGTCTCAAGATTAGTTTTTTATTAGATTTAGTTTCAATATTTTTTGATAAAATCCAACTTTGGTCCCAAATCCACGGTAAAAAAAGAATAAAATATATTTTGAAGTTCAAAATAGTGATTTCAAAAAAGAGTAATATTGTGACATCCATATGTGTTAATTATATTTAATTTTTTTTCCTTTTCTTCTAGAATATTTTAAAAAAACATGATGTGTAATAGAATTATAAAACAAAAAAAAAATCAAGTATAATTAGCATACATGGATGTCAAATTAGCACCCATCATAAAAAAATATATATTTTAGTAATTATCTTAACGACTGCTTTTTTATCACTAAAATGAATTAGTGACCGCTTGACGGTCGTAAAAATTGCAATTGCTAAATTTTACGACCGTTTTTTATGGTGGTCGATAAATTAACGATCGCATTAGCAGTCGTTATAAAATTGTTAATTGTGCCGGATCATGACCCGCTTAGGTAACACTAGCGACCGTTGGTGGCAGTCTTTAATTTTAATTTAACGACTGTGTCTGACGGTCGTTATATTATTGATTAATTATAATATTAATCTTTATACATATTTGGCGACCGCTGCAAACGGTCATTAATTTTAAATTAACGACCGTATCTAATAGTCGTTATATTATTGATTAAATTAAAATATTAATGTTTATATTTATTAGGCGATCGCTATAGGCGTTCCTTAAATTAATGTGTAGTGATTGTTTATGGCGGTCAGTAAATTAAAAATTCATTTATCATAATCTGATTATTATGTATTCATCTATTAGTGGTCGCTAAAATGCTAAATAGCAATCGTTAAAGTTTTACGAGAAAATATGTGGTCAAGCCATTTCAAGCCCTGGATGGGGCTCGAACCACTTGGCCAATGGTCTGGTAGCTTAATTATGGTGGCACATCTAGTATATAAGTCTTAATAGACTCTGTATTAAATTGGACAAATTAGCGTCCACTGGCAGCCGAACGCGCGACCTCTAGGCAATTGATTAGTGTGAAAATTGCTCGAAATTCATATGTTTTATTTGATAGGATTTCATGCATATTTTTATACTAATTTGATTAATTGCATTTAATTTCAAGAGAGATAGTGTTTTGTTTAAATTATAGGAAAATGACAATCTTTGAAACAAATTATATGCCTAATATTTAATTTAGCCAATCAAAAAAATAGATCGAGAGGATAAAAAAATTGGCCTCATGTTATATTTATATGGCCCAGACTATATACCCCTCCATAATTATTAGATACACACCTTTTTAATGTATATATTTTTATCAAAAACTTAATTAAAGTTTGACAGATATTTACTGACAAAATATTTTAAAGATTTTTCCAAATATATATTTTACACATTTTTGTAGAAACATCAATTAAATTTTGATAAAGATATATCAAAAACAAAATAACTTTTTTAATGTATATATTTTATTTTCGCTATATTTTATAAAAAAAAATTAATTAAAGTTTGACAAATATTTACTGATAAAATATTTTAAAGATTTTTTCAAACATATATTTAACACATTTTTGTTGAAATATGAGTAAATTTTGATAAAGATATGTCAAAAATAAAATAAAAATATTTTGGGTGGGGGTATCTAATAATATTGATGGGGTATATAGTTGGGCCTATTTATATTCATCACAATCTAGGCCCATTCGCAATTGAAAATTAAAAATTCAAAGGACAGCAACCCATTGAGATGAGAAAAAATTGCGGCCCATTACCATTTTAAATGAAGAGGCAGCAGCCCGTAGCCCAGATCCCCACAGCCCATTCAGCAATTAAAAAGGAAAGAAGGGCAGCAGCTTGGACAGAAGGAGAGGCGGAACTCGTTCAGCTTTGAGAGGCGATTTTTTATACAGCATTTTAGTTGCGCTTAATATGAAAATTCTTTAAAATACTGATTTTTTTTTTAAATAAGATAATAATTACCTCATTTGATTACTCGATTACCTTATTTGATTACTCTCATCTCACCCTGCTCAATCAATCTTTCATACCACAATTAATAATTTTCTTTTTTGTCAATTTATTTCAAAATTGGAGCACAACACTAATGATATAACCACCATAAACACAAACTCTCTCATTCAACATATATAAGGGTAAAAAAGGAAAATAAAATTTATTCTCATTATCATTAAAGAATTTGAAACAAGAGCCTGAGAGGGAAAAAAGGGGGAAGGTTGGAGGGTCTCCATATATTTTTCTACCCACTAGGTGGGTGCCTATTTGGAGAAGAAGGAAATATTTTTGGGATTCAAGATTAAATAGATTTAACTCAAGTGTCTCTAAGGGTTAATTCTTTTCTTTAATCTTTGTATTTTAATTAATAGTTCATTAGTTTTTTTTTCTTCAAGATTTAGGGTTTAAATTGATGTGCTAGTACTCTTAAGTAATTTTAATTTTTAAGTGTTTGAGATGATTATGAAATTTGAATTTTTGCTTTAATTTAATTATATCTGATTTAATTTTTTGATTGTGTTGTATCTATTGATGGGCTTTACTGTGCTCTAATTAATTGTTACTACGTTTATGCATATAATTGTGTATGCTATATTACGAGAGTTATGTGAGTATGACTAAGTGTATTAGAGAGGGTCGTGATTAATTGAATGCGTAAACTATGCTTCTAAAAAATTTGAGAGGGGATAGATTGCACTAGAGCTCCTATCATTAGACACTTTAGCTTGGATTTGGATAGCAAAAAATGGAGGATTAGGAGGATCCCTTAGTACCAGGTTTGAGAGCTCTAATTAAAATCACTCTTTAAGGTCTAGAGCTGTTTTGACTATTTTTCTTCTAATTTTAATTAATTTAATATATATATATATATATATATAATTATAGTATTATAATATTAATTTTAATTTATTAATAATATATATTAATGAAATTTTATTAAAATGATCAATAAATTGCGTGTATACACATGCACTCATGTAAATAAATAGTGAAAAAGTTTACAAATGTGATTATTTTATAAATTTATTAAAAATAATTTAATTAAAACGATAAAAAACGTGTGTATCTAGTATATACATAAGCATGCTAATAAATAGTAAAAAAGATTATAAAGATGAGTATTTTACAATTTTATTGAAAATATATTAACTAAACGATCGTCAAATATGTATACATGCATGCATTCGTGTTAACGATTTATAACTAGTGAAAATAGATTAAAAGATAATTAATTTATAATTTAATTGAAAATAGTTTAATTAAAATGACCAAGAAAATGTATATACGTACTCGTGTTAATAAATAGTAAAAAGGATTACAAATGTGATTATTTTATAATTGATTTAAAAATATTTTAATTAAAATAATATAATTAAAAGTAATATTTTATATCTAATTATAATAATTAGAAAATATATACAACTAATAATTTAAAATATATGTAATAAGGAATAAAATAATTATATAAATAAATATATACTCCCTCCGTCCCAACTCTTTCTTCCTGTTTTTCTATTTCGGGACGTCCCCACTCTTTCTTCACACCTTAAAAAGGAAATAATTTACACTCACAAAAGTCAATAAAGTATACTTTTTATATTTTATTATTTAATTTCACACTCACGTACTCCAACCTTTTCTTAATATGTGTGCCCTGGTCTTTTTGAAGAAAGACTTGGGACGGAGGTAGTTGTTGATAAAAGGAATTAAAACCAATGTTCAAAGAACAATTAAGGTTTAAGCAAGCTTAAGTACAAGTTGCTCGCCATGCTGCTCGCCGCCTTGCTCGCCATGCTGCTCGCCGCCTTGCTCGCCCAGCCCAGCCCAGAGATGGCGAGGCAACAAGCCCGAGTTGCTCGCCTGACTGCTCGCCGCCTTGCTCTCCCAGCCCAGAGATGGCGAGGCAACAAGCCCACGTGGCCAAGCCCGAGTTGCTCGCCTGACTGCTTGTCGCCTTGCTCGCCCAGTCCAGAGATGACTAGGAAACAAGCCCACGTGGTCAAGCCCAAGTTGCTCGCCCACTTGCTCGCCAGGTTGCTCGTCCGACAATTCTCGAGAATGTAGACATAGGGATGTCAAAGAACCTATAAGGAATGTATAGGTCAGTTAGGTTAGAATTAGTGGAGCAAGTAGCCTGAATGGTGACAAGTGGAGGATAGTTGTCACCATCAGAAGCCAAGTGACTTAAAAACATGCCACCTCACCCTTACAAGGGTATAAATAGGGGAAATACCCCATTTTGTAAAGGATCGGATTTCTGAACACAAGAATTATCTTACAACATTTCTCTCTCTACAATTCCACTCTTAAATTAACAAAATTACTATAAATTACTTCTTAGATCATTGTTTGAGTAATCTATCTAGATTAATTAGCCACATAACCTTTCAATTGATAGGATTGCTCAACAATTTGGCGCTAGAAGGAAGGCCCGAACCTTCGTCAGTTGAAAATTCAAGAAGAACGTTTGAAGAATCAAGAATGTTCATCAGTTCTTCAAGATAGTAATCTCTAAAAATTATGTAAGGTATAAGGACTCTCTTTAAACGCGTGTGTGTTCGTAAGAAATCTTCGAAACATACAAGGCTAGAGAAAGAATTTCTTGAAACAAGAATCCTCAAAACGTAATCTGTACCGGAATTGACGAGGCAAATGTACGAAGTTTCCCACGATGAATCTCGTACCACATCGACAAGTCGGAGGTGGAAGGGGAAGAAACCTTCGGGACGCCAACAAACCGGACAAGCCCGAGTCCCGGCATTACCAGCGGCCCCGATTGAACCACAAATCAAAGCCACCCTGGAGTCTATGGTCAAGACCCCTGAGGACATTGAAAGGGCGATGGCCATGCTGAAACAAATGCAGAGGCAACAGGCGATGGTGACTCATCCACCGATGATCTAGGCAGCCCCTACGGAGACAAGACATGACACAAGGATGAGTTACCATGCACAAGAAGAAGAAGCCAGTAGTGGACGGGTGCCCTAGGAGAATTCAAAAGGTAAAATGAAGATGTGTGATCGCCTAGGACCACATCCTAGGCGAACAGACCGACGACCAGAACACCGAGTAGAGGGGCGACCAGCCGAGCAACATGGGCATCAAGAGGGGTCATAGGGAGATAGGCACAATGAACCAAGCCATCACTCTGAAGGTGGTAAATCCGGATACTCACGACATCAGGAACCTTGTGAGTCGGAGGCGAGACACCAGCGGAGGCCTGTCCAAGATCGGTTAAGGAGAAGGGCATCCGAAAGGTTGGGCCCAAATGCAGCAAGTACTCTCAAATGACCACAAAGGGAGGTCGCCCGAAGTGAGGGGCTGCTGGGGGCAGCACGCCAATATGCTGAGCACCCAGAACAGCCTCGAGGAGGGGGATCGTCCGGAGGATTGTCACTTGTGGAGATAGAAAAGCTGAAGAAAGCAGTAGAGGACCTGCGTGAACAAGTGGCCAACAAAGAGAAAGTTGAAACATACACCTCCCTTCCAACTTCACCATTGTCCACAACCATCCTCACGGCTCCAATACAGAAGAAGATACTGTTTCCATCACTGGTGTTGTACGAGGGTGAGTCCGACCCCAAGGTGCATATATCAAAGTATGCAGATTATATGATCTCGATGGGGGCCTCGGACGCGACACAGTGCAGAAACCTCTCCTTGACCTTGGTGGACCGTTCCCATAGATGGTTCTCAGCTTTGGCGCCCGGATCAATTCAATCATTCGGCTAGTTCACCCGAGAGTTCCGATCCCACTTCTCAGGGTTTGGGACATACATGATGCAAAAATACCGACTAGACAACATCTCACAAGAAGCGGAGGAGACTGACCAGCAATATCTTGAGCGATTCGATTAGATCCTCTTAGAGGGTGAATCAGTTAGTGAAGACACCAAGATCGTTGCAGTCATGGCAGGACTGCGTAAAGGAACGAACCTATGGAAAGAGATGCATTTATCCTGTCCTAGTACATACACAGAGTTCCGTCATAAAGCTGGTGTATATGTGGCGATGCAAGAGGCCATGCAAAAAGAGTTGGGCACGGAAGCCGACGGAAAGAAGAATGGCAAGAAACCCAGTGGTAGTGGTTACAAGGCTCCCAAGAATCTTAAGTCATTCGGGGACACAACGGAGTATAAGGAAAAACTCAATCAGGTGCTGACCACCACAATCGATCATGTGTTCACAGCACTGAAGGATCAAGACATGCTTGCAGCTCCTAGGAGGATCCGGCAAGATAGAAGCAAGTTAAACCCGAACAAATAATGCGCTTATCATCAAAGCATAGGGCATTTTACCAGTGAATGTCGTGATCTCTTGAAGCAGTTATGGAAATTCTATGAAGACCGAAAGCTCACAGAATTCGTCAAGAAAGCACCAGGCAAGAGACAATGGCAGCCAAGATAGGGGGGCTCGGATGAGGAAGACAGTGATGAAGCCGAAAGGGCACCGAATAGGTAAGTACGAAGGGGTCCGCCAACAATGCCAACGCATCAGGAGCCTAATCGTGAGATCCTTGTGCTCGAAGAGATAGGTTCGGCGGGAGGAATGGTTGATGGTCGCCAGGCATTAAAAAGACAAAAGAAAGCGGAAATATGGGCAGTCAACCAAGTACAAGAAATGGGGTCCGGATATAAGGTAACGGCTAAGCCAACTGTGGATTTGGTTTTCTCGCAAGCCGACCTCGAAGGGATCCTTACACCACACAATGACTCTCTGGTCATCAGTGCAAACATCATGAACACGAGAGTGCACCAACTGCTAGTGGATACTGGAGCGTACACGAACATCCTCTTCAAGAAGACACTAGATCAGTTAGGAGATTATGGGTCCTACATAGAGTACTGTAATCATAAAATAGTGGGATTCGGAGAAGCTATGACCGTCCCACTAGGTGTAATTCGTTTGTCAGTAGAACTTGTAGCGCTTGAGGACCCAGAAAAGAGGATGACTAGGTTGTTAGATTTTCTAGTCGTAGATCAACCATCCACCTATAATGGGTTCCTCAGTCGACCTTTTATTTTCGAATTTAAAGCTGCATGTTCCACTTACTACTATTGTATCAAATTCCCGACTTTAAAAGGTGCAGGAACAGTCAAAAGGGACCAGAAGAAGGCACGAGAGTGTTTGCTAACCTTAAAAAAGCCTGTCACTCAGGTGTTGGTCTACGAAGAAGGGGCACCGCAACATTCTCCGGATGAGCATAACATTCTGGATGCTATCTCCATCAATACGGAGATGATGGAAGTTGATCAAACACAGGAGGAGATGGAGGTAGACGATGCACCTCAACAAAGTCAACCGCCCGGGGAGCAAGCGGAGAATCACACGGAGATACAAGATGACATTCTGGTTACCGTTACAGAGGCAGATTGTGATGTGGAGTTGGCACCCGAAGGTCAAACAGGCGAACAGGAGGACATCGAGCACCAGTTATGTTACGAACCAGTCCAGATAGAGATGGACATGAATATGGAAGGACCCATCGAAGACCCACGATGGAAAGGCAAGAAGCTGCATGCCACTCCAGTCGAAGAGTTGAGGTCCATACAGGTAGATCCCAATAAAAAAGATTTAGAACTTTTTATTGGGTCGGAGTTAGGAGAACCCTACAAAAGTAAGATGGAGGAGTTTCTACTTGCCAATCTTGATCTGTTCGCTTGGTCACATGAGGACATGACGGGTATTCCGGTTGAACATGCGTGCCATCGTCTTAATATATTGATCCCACAAAGAAACCTGTCCATCAAAAAAGAAGAAAGTATGGACCCGAGAAGTATAAAGCACTAACAGGTGAAGTTAAGAAACTGTTAGACAACAAGCTCATACAAAAGGCGTTATGCCCACAGTGGGTGGCAAACCCTGTCTTGGTCAAAAAGCCAAACGGAATGTGGAGGCTCTGCATAGACTTCACGGACCTCAATGCCGCATGTCCCAAGGATAACTTCCCCTTACCTCACATTGACCAGTTGGTGGACAACACAGCGGGACATGAGTTGATGACGTTCATGGACGCCTTTGCGGGGTACCACCAGATTGCAATGCATCCCGAGGACCAAGAACATACAGCCTTCTACACAAATAAAAACCTGTTTTGTTGGAGGAGGATGCCCTTCGGGTTGATCAATACCGGTGCCACATATCAAAGGCTAGTCAACAAAATGTTCGACCAACATATTGACGATACGATGGAAGTATATGTCGACGACATTGTGGTAAAGAATCTCAGAAAGGAGGACCACTTGGAGCACCTCAAGCAAGCATTTGATATCATGAGAACATACAACATGAAGCTGAATCCGAAGAAAATTAGCTTTGGGGTACAGTCAGGAAAATTCTTGGGACACTTGGTAAGTCAGCGAGGGATAGAAGTTAACCCCACACAGGTCAAGTGTATTCTAGAGATGGGACCACCAAAGGATGTGCCAGTTGTTCAAAGACTCACGGGGTGTCTTGCGGCGTTAAACAGATTCATATCCAGATCGGGAGACAAGAATAGGGCATTCTTTGAGTCCATCAAAGGCAAGGGTATATGTAAAAGGACCGGGAAGAGTAACTATGTATGGACCGATGCCTGCCAAAAGGCGTTTGAAGATATAAAGAAGTATCTCAGTAACCCTCAGATCCTCTCAAAGCCAGAACCAAGAGAAAAATTATATTTATACCTGGCAGCATCGGAGGTAGCCATAAGCTCAGCCTTGGTACGTGCGAAGGGCAAAATTCATCTACCAATATACTACGTCAGCCAGGTGTTACATGAAACTGAGATGCGCTATTCCCCAATGGAGAAGTTGGCATACACATTGGTGATGAGTGTACGGAAGCTACGACCTTACTTCTTCGATCACCAAGTGGAAGTCTTAACAACCTTTCCCTTGCGACAGGTCCTGCACAGACCAGATACTGCCGAACGATTACTATAAAAGGTCACTAGAAGTTAGTCAATATGGGATAACTTACGCTCCCCGAACAACGATCAAAGGGCAGGCTCTAGCAGATTTCATAGTAGAGCTAATCTACCCTCAAGATCCGACGAGGGGTCATATATACCCATGGCACCTCTATGTAGACGGCTCCACAACAAGTTCCGCAGTAGGTGTAGGTGTAGTCTTGGTTAGCCCCGACAAACAGGTATTCACCTCAGCAATAAGGTTCGACTTCCTCGCTACCAACAACGAAGCCGAGTATGAAGCACTTATTGCGGGATTAAGACTATCATTAGCTGTGGGGGCTACCAAACTTCAAATTTACGGGGATTCGCAGCTAATAATATCTCAAGTCCGAGGTGAATACGGAGCAAAAGATCGACAAATGATCATCTACCAAAGGATAGTGGTGAATCTGATATCCAAGTTCGAACAGGTGTATATTGAGCAAATTCCTCGGCTAGAAAATACACAAGCAGACGCACTAGCTCGGTTGGCCACAAGTACCGGAGAAGCAAGTATCTCGGAGGTTGTGATAACAAAAATAAAGAATCCTTCAACATTTGATTATATTAATCAAGTGTTGAAGAGGGGGCAACAACTTGTAAACAACCAACAAATGATTACCGATTGGCGAACACCCATCAGTAAATACTTGGCCAACAGAGAGCAGCCAGAGGATCCATGGGAAGCACGACGAGTTGTAAAACAAGCTGTCAGATACACAATGGTCGAAGGACAATTGTACAAAAGAGGAATCTCACTTCCGTTACTCAGGTGCCTTTCCCCGGAAGAAGGACATAAAGTGTTGGAAGAGATTCATGACGGAATATGTGGAGGCCAGGCCGGGGGGCAAGCTTTAGCCTACAAAACTATTAGGCAAGGATACTACTGGCCAACACTACGAAAGAATGCCATCAAATATGCTAAAATATGTTTGAAATGCCAGCAGTTTGCTCCGTACATCCATACCCCGGTGCAAGAATTAAAATCGGTGTATAGTCCATGACCATTTGCTAAATGGGGTATCGACTTGATCGGCCCATTCCTTCCCGGAAAAGGTGGAGTAAAATTTACAGTGGTGGCCGTGGACTATTACACTAAGTGGGCCGAAGCTAAAACCTTAACGACGATAACCCAAGAAAAAATGATAAGTTTCATTTGGAAGAACTTAATATGCAGATTTGGGTTGCCATAGTCGATCGTAACAAATAACGGAAGACAGTTTGATGGGAGTAAGTTGAGAGACTTCTGCGCTTCGTGGGATATCAAGAAGCATTATTCCACCCCATACCATCCTCAGTCAAATGGACAGGTCGAAGCCGTAAATAAAATTTTGAAACACATCCTAAAGATCCGATTGGAAGAAAGAAAGGGCAGTTGGGCTGGTGAGTTGCCAGAAGTACTATGGACTTACAGGACATCTTATAGAACAAGTACTGGGGAGACACCATTCACTATGGCCTTCGGAGTTGAAGCAGTCATCCCGGTAGAGGTTCAGCATCTAACATGGAGGATAGTCAGACATGATGAAGAGACGAACGAGGATGACATGGCAGTAGAAAAAGATTTGATCGAAGAAACATGAACTTCGGCAGAGCTAAGAAACTCTGCCTATAAACGACGAGCAAAAAAATATTACAACTCACAAGTCAAAGATAGGAGGTTCAAAGTTGGTGACTTGGTTATGAGGAGGATATTAGCAGTCCCTTCAGGAGTGTTTGGTCCAAGATGGGAAGGTCCATTCAAGGTGACAAAGAGTTGGCCAAATGGAACGTATGACTTGGAAGACATGCAAGGCAACCCCTCATCATACACTTGGAATGTTGCGAACCTCAAGAGTTCTACCAGTAAAGAGTTGTAAAAATTTCTTTAAAAACTTGCTCGCCCAACGTGTATAGGGGCAAGCAGGGTTAGTTCAAATAGAGTCAAGTTTGTAAAGTCGCATTATATTAATAAAGAAGATGTTTCCTTTCAGAAGGGTTTGAACGATCTTCTCATGATTAACAAGTTGGTGTATCAAGAAATGTCTCAAGTTACAAGCTCAAAAGACTTACGAGTCAAAATAATTATAAGGCAAGGTAATGAGACTAACCCTACGGATATACCAAAAAAAGGGAGTCCTTACCAATCAATAAGCCTACATCGAAAAGATGGAAAATTAAGAAAAGGTGTAAATTCGCAATTCCACAAAAAGGAAAAGTAAGACGAATCAATTGAAACACCATACACAAAAATGAGCACTAATAACTTAAGACATAGAACATCAATAGAGGTAATATAGACAAACTCTGTGGACAGGAAACTACATGTTCATTGGTGATAAAGAAGGTTTGAGTACATGTGGGGCACCTTCAAGGGCGAAGAAGCAAATATAAAAAACATAAGCAAAAGCAAAAAGAAGTCCAACACCCTATTGCCCGCCAGCTTGCTCGTCGGCTTGGTCGCCAGCATGCTCGCCAACACCTGAGGGAGAAAGACCTGGGAGGACCTCGAAAGGACATAGACCCTCAATGTCTATCATTGCATCGTCCTGGGCATCGATCTGCAGAGGTGGGTACCTTCCACCAACAATCCTAACACCTGGAGGCACAACACTCAGATCGACGCACATCTCCTCGAGGTCTCCGATGTCCACAACTAAACCATCCTTAGGAGGACGGCGCAAAGGTTCTCGGCGAAGGCATAAACAAAGCCAAAGTTAGAAGATTCGGTAAAGGCGGCAGTGTAGCAGTCAGCATGCTCGACCTTGTGCTCGGCCAGCTGAGTATGAGTATCCTGGAGTTCTTTCTCTAACTCCACGACCTTCTCCTGGGCCACTCGACCCTCTTCCAGCTGTGCCCGCATACTAATCAACTTGGCACGAAGACGGTCAGCTTCAGCCTTGGCCCTCTCGGCACTTGCAATTACCGACTGTTTGGCATCCAACGAGGCCTTAGCCTTAGCCTCAAGAGTCGTGACCTTCTTCTTCGCCTCTAATGAGGGCACCACTTGAATGGTGCATAACTGTACGGATATTATTCGTCACTGACTGGTGCTGCATGATAGCATCCTGAGGCTGTGTCCAGTGACCGACTCAATGGCTCTCCGAACGAGACCTTGGAGTTCGTTCAGTAGTATAAGATATATATATATATATATATATATATATATATATAACTATTATATATATATAATAGTTTAAAATATAATAATTAATTTATTTAGCTCAATCGGTTTTACACAACACGTAAGATATCTCTTATACGCGGAGGTTGCATGTTCGAACCCACGTGGCCGCGATAGAGGGGTTGTGAAATCGTGAAAAAAATCTGGAAAAATAAGGGCTCTCCAAGCCCAATTATGTAGTAGTAACACCTCAGTGCGATACTATATTACCCGAAGGGGAAGAGTTGTTCTTCATATTTTTTTACTCTATTGTTTTTATTGTTAGCCTTGAATAATTAGCCCTTTCATACAATTGAGAAATTAACAAGAGTAATTTAATTAATTCATTTGTTTGACTTTTGTAATTTGATCATCACCTAAAGTTATGCTCCTCTTTGCTTGATCCTACTTAGTCGGGTGCCCCTTTTATTATATTTCATTTAATTGATTTACTTTCAGCTTTTTGTTACTTTTTTTTTTAATTTTCCCCGTCTCGCAACTATAGTAACATATAAGCACATAGCACTAGGGCTACATCGCACTCCTAAATCTCGTGGTTCGGTACTAATTTGATCGTTATACTCTGTGTTCTACTACGACAATTTTGTGCACTTGCGTGGGAGTAGCAAGAAAAATTCATTTTTCCACAAAAATCCGACCAAGTCAGCAACTTAGAGATGGCGTGTTCCACTCGAACACTTGTTCGTTTTGTTCATTTTTATGCAATTAATTGTACATAACTCCAAATTCATTCATATTTTTTTAAAATTCATCAAATTAATTCATTTTTGTTTATATGTATATATATCAATAACTTTTTTAATGTTATAATTTTAATATTTTACACTACTAATTTTTTTTCATTTGTTCGTTTTTATTCAATTAACTGTATATAACTCCAAATTGAGTCACATATATTTAAATTCATCAAATTAATTCTTTTATGTTTTTTATTTGTTTATATATATATATATTACAATAAACTTTTTTAATGTTATAAATTTAATATTTTACACTACTAATTTTTTTTTCATTTTTTCATTTTTATGCAATTAGTGATCGTCTCTTCCCATGAGACAGTCGCTAAATGAAGAAATCGAATCGGGTAATTATTGCTCAACTACCCAAATCAGATTCGATATTAGGCGACCGACAAAAGCGGTCTCTAATTTACTTTTTAAATCACCAATCGGCTAAAAGCGGTCGCTAAATGAAGAAACTGAATTTAGTCATTATTGTTCAACTACCCAATTCAAATTCAAAATTTGACGACCATCTACTTTTCTTTTTAATTAACGACCGATATTTGGTTAACAAAATATTTTCGACCGCTTTCTGGTGGTCGGTAATGTTAATTTAGTGACCACGGGTAAATCAATCTTTATGTTTTTTATTTTAATCAATAATCAAAATCGATCGCCAAGCAATCAATAATGGGCAACCACTTTTAAAGCGGTTGCTAAAATCGATCGCTAAAACACACTTTTTTTTTTCCAGTGCATACTGAAAATCATCCATTTCAAAATTCAAAATAATGTTTTCTTTTTTAACCTTTTACCATCAATTTTGAATCAAAATTAAACTTTGTGAAATAAATTGAGATTAAATTTAATAAAAAGTTAATTTTAAAACTAAATTTATTTTATTATAAAGTTATGGGTTGATCATTGTTTTAAACTCTTAAAAAAATCCATGATCATGATATAAATAATATAATAGTTTTAAGGATCCGATAGTTATGAGAAAGAAATTAAAGGTCAAACTAAAAACCAAAATATTACGTACACTTTGGTGCCACTAAATATATTTTAAGTGAGTTGTCACTAATTAGTATCACGACTTTTATCCTCCATTAATTTAATTAATCAAATGATATTTTTTTAGTATTAAAACTTATACTCTTTAGCAATTTAAGTAATCTTTCAATATCAAGACTTATACATTCAATAATTCAAATTATATATTTTTTTCAGAATCAAATTTATATTTCATTCGGTAATTTAAGTTAAATATATCACCATTTATACCTTTGAATAATATTGACAATGTAAGCGTGATATTATAGCAAAAATTAACAACTCATCATATGTGATCAATGTTAGACGACGAGTCATCACTCATCAGAAGAATTTACACATTTCGTACGTTTTTGAAGTTCCTTTTCCCCCCTTAAGTTTGATCGTCTCAAGTGTCAAGCTGGTATTCGAACTTATAAAAAAAATTATAAATATTTATATATAATAATATATATATCCACTCTCATAATTTTTTTTAAGAAAAAGAAAATGTGTGCAAGAGGGAGAGAGAGTCAAGTGGGACCGTTGTAGCCATGACAAGAACTTTGCATGTGGTCCGTGCATGTAAAGCGCACAAAGACACACACAAGCGATAAAACCTAACCCTAATTTTGTTGCGCCCTTCATCACCTAACATTTTCTTCTTTCCCTTTTCTTAATTTGGACCACACTTCTCTCTCTCTCTCTCTCTCTCTCCATTTTTCTCTTAAGAGTCCTTCAAGATTACTCTCTAATCTACTGTAGCTTCACCTGCTATCTTACTTTATTGTTGGATCTTGTATTAACTGTCTTATTTTCACCAACGACCAAAGCCCTTTTTATGTTCTTCTCATGATATGATGCCTCTCGATCTCTACTTAACACAAAATAAGCATATATATAAGATACATGTTTTAACAATTAATTTAGTAAAATTCGACCTTAATTATTTTGCCAAAACAAAAACCAAGAATGGAAATAAGAATCCCATATGCATAGGGTGGGACCATGCTAACTAGGTTTAAATTTGTTTCCCTATATATATATAGCTACAGAACCTTGTTCATGTAAGAAGAAAGTTTGGGGGAATTTGACATGGATTTTAATTACTAGAAACCTATGTTTCACGAGTGTGGGTGCGGGTGCGATACAATACGAGTGCGAGGATACGTTATTTTTTAAAATTGTAGGATATGATTCGTCAAGGATACGTCTATTTTATATTAAATTTTAATATATATATATAATAACTTGTAATTAATTAAAAATATAAAGAAAATTCATCAAACATATCACAAAACAACAATTAAAATTAAATACTATCAATTTACATAAATTATAATAAAAAATTTAATTTAAACAATTTGCATTCTTTAGTTTAGTTTGATATTTTGCCTTTATTACTTATAAATTAAATATTAAATTATACTTATATATTATATTTTTTTACGGAATAGTTATATGTTATATTATATACTTATATTATATTATATTATATTATATATTATATACTTATATTTTATATTTTAATAATAAATTTTAAAATTTTTAAAAAAAAATCCTAATTTTTTAAAAAATTGCTATAAAACCGGATACGCGTATCCTTAGTCGAGGATACGCGTATCCGTCCAAAAAAAATTAAAAAATATTCGGATACGCCACGTGGCGTATCGGGTGCGAATCCGACGCGAATCGCACCCGCACCCGTATCCCCGCGTATCCGATACTGCATACCTGCAAATTTTGAAGAATCCGTGCAACATAGCTAGAAACTAATTTCAATATCATGCATTCAATAACTAATTAAAGATGCAATGAATTAACCAGCTGCAACAATATTAATGTTATTAGAGAATTAACATAAATGAATTAATCCTACACACCTCTCTATAAATTCGAATTTTCAGATGAAAATGAAACTCTTGATAGTATCAAAATCTCCGGCACAAGCACCTAGGTCCGGAGTTTTGATTCTCAAAGAAATCAGTTCCACCAGTACTCCACTCTTTAATTAGGTCGGTTAGATGAGATAAAATTCTTTCAAACGCAACAAATAAAAACTTTCACAGATTAATTAGCATATCATATAAACCTGACATATTCAGGATGAAAAATGAACAAATTACATTACTTAACACTATCCTATATATCCTACATTTTTAATATACTAAATGTAGGATTATAATCTCTTCATTGCCAAACATAAGCCCATATATATATAATATCTGAAACAATATGTAAGAAAAATTATCTTAGAATCACTTATGTCATGAAATCACACACTTTGATCATCAAGAAAATTAAGTTCCAACCCCTTTTTCTCAATTATTAATCAATCTGATCAAAAATAAATAATATAATTAATTGCACACAAATTCTAGGCAAGTAGAGAGAGAGAGTTTTGATCATATGATCTAGCACATATATATAAATACCTAGCTAATTGCATTTTCTTGGTAGCTAGCTAGCTTGCATCGTCGTTTTGTGAAGGGAGGAGATTTGCAGTCGTCATCATGTTGAAATGGATTTGCCTCACTGCAGGAGGAGAAGAATTAGTATTATTGATCTCCCCTCCAGAATCTGGGAAGTAGCACTGCGTATGCTGCTGCTGCTGCTGCTGATACACATGATGAAGAACCTCCTGATCCTGCTGCTGATGATGAAGATGAAGAGATGCCGACGGCCCCATCAGGTTAAAATTAGTCCACTCGTCGTGCTGCTGGCTTCGTTGTTGGTGGTGAGATAGAGCCAAGTTAGAATTATTAGGATCCCATCTTGCAAACAAATTGTACGGCACTGATGAACCGTAGCAAGAATCTTGATGATTTGAAACAGCAAACAACGAATGTTCATGATGATCATCAACGTCAGCATGATCCTCCGCCTTACTCTTTCCCAGCTCGTTCTTACAAATAAGGGCGTGTTTGGGATCAACAACATTAATAGGAAAATGATTATAAGTCTGATCCGGTGGGAAGACGAGGGGAGGGAGCTCGTCGATTTCGGTCTTTGCAGCGTGGAGGAGCCAATCAACGACCTTGCTGGGCTGGTTGAGGCCTAACCGGTCTTGGAGGTCGTACAGCTGTATGGCGGTGGGAACTGATAGCCTCACACGCCTGTCGCGCAGCCCCTTCACCGTGCACACCTTGCTGTGCCTGTCTTTCCCACCGAATGCTCTAGAAACCCGCACTATCCGCGGGTCCTTCAGCCGTGACCACGATGATGTGCTTTTGCCTGCGCCATTGCTTATTATTTCCTGCTTTGACAAATCTAATTCATCATCTTCTAATTTTGAAATCATCTTCTCTTCTTCTTCTGATCATGAGCTAGCTGCAGCCTCCACTCATATATAATTCGATTTTAATTGGATGGATCTAGCTCCAATATTGATTAAATGGAGCTCCGACGTCTCCTAGATCTTGTGCTGTACATAATCGTCACAAATTTAAATGAATTCGATATATAGATCATCAACAACTACTGATGTACAAATTAATTATAGACAATTTTTGGTGTACGTATCGAATATATATATATATATATATATACCTAAATTTTTATGTACGTTTTTTTCAAGAGAATTGATCACACAATTTGACACATTAAATTAATGTCAAACTAACTTCCACATATATAGAGAGATTAATCTCAAGCTTGTAATTAAGTTGAATCCCTTAAAATTATAGAACTGAGAAAAGATCATGTGTAAAATTGGTATTTATGTCTATATAAAGAAGGAAAAAGAAAGAAGAACTCAATATATATATATATATACATTCACACACATGAGCATATATAAGAAATTACTTACAAAATTGTATGTCTGCAAAACTAATTTGGTTGCAGATGATGATTTGGCTGTCTTTTCGATCTACTTGTAGTAATTGTATCAGTCTTTCTCTTACTCTGAAATTGGGGTATGATGGATTCTAAGAGGGCACTTCGTTGAGAGAGAGATATATATATATATATACTTATACAAGATGTGTTGTTTTATATATTGCAGAAAAAGTAGATGCTAGTTTTTGGACTAGTGATGACCTTACTCCAACAAAATCAAAGAACGGCTCACATACTGCCACGTGTCTATATCTTACCGATAATTGTAGGATCACTAACTCTTTTGTTAAAAAAAAAAAAAAAGTTTTACCGTCAAGTTTGTAACTAAGGGCATATTTTTTTATCACCGCTCGATAGTGAGAAGTGTTTTTAAAAATTTTATATTGGGTCACACCAGTTTTTTTTTTATAAATACTTCTCATCATACAAATATTGATTTAAAATAAGCTCCAAATAACACTTATAATAAAATAACTGAAATTTAAAAATGAGAACTAATTAATAATTGTGACAAATGTTTTTACCTAATTTTCTATTTTGTCCAATCATTATTCGATCTTCGTTAAAAAAAAATGCATGAAAAAACGTCGTCTTAATCACGTGTCGTAAGCCCATTTTCAGTTGAAATTGATGATGCATGCGACTATATATTTTTGTCCGCTGCGCACGCTAACTGCGTAATTATGCATGTATTTCTAGTCAAAATCTTATTAAATGTTGTTGATCATGCATGTTTTTTTGCCTTATAAGTGAATTATAGTAGCTTTCAAAGCAATTAATTAAATTAATTGATCTAGTGATATTTCATCATGTTATAATTGAAGATGATTTAATGTCTTCTTATCCTAGCAAAGAGGGATTATATATATGGGACCATTTTTTTTGGTCTGCACGTCTAGAAAAAAGTTGGCTTGAATGCTTTATCGACAACTACAAAAGGCATCATTGTGAATTCATATCACATGGCTTTGACAGATGCACGCCTCAAACCTTACCAACATGCATGTTAAAATCTCTTACAATGTTGGTATACATGATATAACAAATTTAATCTAATAAAAATAAATTAATTTGGCAAAGTATTGAGAGTGAAAAAACAGTTTATATATAATACATGAGTCACTTTGTAATTAATGTGAATTATTTCCCTAAAAAAATAATGATTTTCACTAAGGGGTGTTTGGTCAACAATGACTTTTGAAGGTGAGTAATGGTAATCAAAGTCACAGTGTGTCTTTGGAATGACTCTACTATGACTTTGATTCCTAAAAACTAAGGAATCAAACATAGTTCAGCTATAAGAGAATTATGACTTTCATTCCATACTCTTTTCGCATTCCTATACCCTTTTCATTCCTTACAATTATACCAAACGACCCCTAAAGCTTTGGAGAGTGTACGTAAATTATTTTCACTAAAGAGTATATATAATTTAAAAAATAATGAATTAAGGGTATAAAAATATACTAAGGGCAAATTATTTTATTAAAAAAATATTATAAGATGATTTATGTATAAACAAATATCACGCTATACATATTCTTTAAGCACAAGCCAATATATATTTGTTATGCAATTAATTAAATAGGTGTGAGCGATCAAACAAATATTTAAATCAAAAGAATTTCAATTCATCTGAAAATTGAAACTTGTTGAAAGGTATGGAACCAATTCATTTATGTAATTTTCCTAATACTACTCCCCTCACTTATGGCCGAACTCTCATTACTGCTTTAAGCAGGAATTGAACTCAAGGCATTGGGCGAGTCTAATATCTAAAAATTCAAATTTATAAAAGAGTGAAACTAATCTATTTATTTATTTTTTCTATCATAAGTGTTCAAATATATATAATATATATATATATATATATATATGGAAGAAAATATGGCTCAAATTAATATTTTGTACTTTTATAGAGTGAGAGTAACGTCACGTTGATGTTGCCTTGTGGTGAGGGACCAACTGATATCCATTAAAACGCTCAAGCTGTAAGGGAAACAGGGAGAGAGAGGGACCACTCTACATATATATATAATTAATTTTCTGCCACTAAAAATATATAATTAATTATGTAGAACTTTAATATCTATATATAGAGAGATTGTTATATAGCTAAAATTTAATGGCTAATAAGTAGTAATCTTGTTTTGCAGATGAAGATTTTTATTTCTTGATCAGCAAGAGCCGTGTTCATCCCATTCTCTACGGCCGAAACTAATTTTAAATGTGCGCCTTTTTTATCATTAAATGATTGGAACAATTTTTGGATTGTGGGCTGCCTAACTAGAATCTAGGGTAGGATGTTCACATTATTTATATATATACACACACATGCATGTAAATAGGATTGAGATGAATTCACTTTATTCAATTTAATTTCTAGACTAAATTTTCAATTTTTTTTGGAAGGAGAAATCTAATAAGAAAATAATAAAATATGGAGAATTGATCCAAGGGACGTGAGCAAGTTTAAGTTCCAATAGGGAAAATTACAAAATGATTCACAAAATTGATAAAAATTATAAATTGGTTCTGTACAAAAAAAAAAATACTTCTGTGCAGGAAAAAATTATACTTCTGTGCAGATCTTGTGAACCAATTTGTAAATCCAATTTTAGCGACCGTTTTCAGGCGTTCGCTAATTTATTTTGATATTAGCGACCGTCGCCGGTCACTACTCGAGCTCGATCGAAAATTTGGTCAATGTCTGTTGCTAATTGGTCGGTAATAACATAATTAACGATCGCCTTCAAGCGATCGCTAATGCGCGTTTTTTTTAATGTTAAATCCAATATATTTATATAATATTTAAAAAATAATATGTTTGATAGAAAATATAAAACGAAACATGATCATGGCAACGTGGCGAGTGCACGGAGGTACATATATATAGTTGCAGTGCAGTATATGTGATGATTATATATATATATATTGAAAAGGTTGGAATGGAAGAAGGGTTTGATATCAGATGGTATGTATATACGAGCTTAATATATAATAACTTCATCAAGCTAGGTAGCGATATATCTCAAAGGGGAAAAGACTATATTGAAAAGATAATAATGACAATAAATATGATAATTTAAAGGCTGCATTGACAGATATATATAACTGAATTAATTGGCATTATTTTTTGCAGTGAATCAGTTAACACTTTGATTACAGCTTTTAATTTTCTTGTTGGAAAAGATTATGTATAAAGTGCCAAACCTAGCTTATGTACCTAATACCAGCTGATTCTAATAAATAATTAATGTATCGTGCACCTAAGTAATATATATATAGCTACATAGGCAGCACTGCATCAAATTTAATAATTCAGCCAAAATATTCCAGAATACTCCCTTTCTCCCAGAATAAACTTCACACTTTCCTTATATGGACGTCCCAACTTTTTCTTCACACCCAAAAAAAGGAAACAACTCACACTCACAAAAGTTAATAAAATACATTTTTTTTATATTTTATTATTTAACTTCACACTCACATACTTCACTTTTTCTTAATATGCGTGAAACTCCATCTATAAAGAAAATGTTGGGACGAAGGGAGTATTATTTTAGTTTTTATACAATTAGTTCTATATATGCAGAGGATTAAATTAGTTGAGGATGTTTAATTTACTTTATATATGCTTCAAAACGTACAACATATAAATGCATTGGGTGCAACATGTTGTAAATGCACACTTATGATTCTTTGATTTCATCACATGACTATGTCAAATGTAACCGGAACAAAGGGGGCTGTACTAATTAAGCTCTCCAGTCACATCAATCATTCATAATAATTAGATATCATAATTAATCCATCTGATTATTATAATCCATTTCATGCGTGGCACTTTTCAAATTCAGAGAAGTAAAATTATACACCCTTGCTATCTAGAGCTATTAAACAAAACGAGCTGCTCGTGAGCTCGTTAAGGCTCGACTCGACTCGAGTCGAATGTGTTAAAGAAGCCGAACCGAGCTCAAACAAAATACTCGTTTGCCTAACGAGCTGCTCGTGAGCTCGTTAAGGCTCGACTCGACTCGAGTCGAATGTGTTAAAGAAGCCGAACCAAGCTCAAACAAAATATTTGTTTGCCTAACGAGTTTGGTTCGGCTTGATTCGATAGGTTTGAAAAATAGGGGTTGTTTTAAAAATATTACTATATAATTTAGGGTATAAAATTATAATATTTACAAAATAATACAACTCTAATTCTCAAATCACTCATACTGATGAATTAGTGATATTTTTATCTTTATTGAACTATGTGAATGCATATAAATATATTAAATTATAAAATTGTTGATATGGTATCAGTTAAATATATTTTTTCAGGATATTCCACTCAAATCGAGCTTTGCTGGTAAATTTCGAGCTCGAGTTCAAACTTAATTTAAGTTAAACGAGTCGAGCTCGATAAGCTTAACAAGCCGAGCCTGCACTACTTGGGCTCGCTCGGCTCTTATAACAGCTCTAAGCTCATCCCGCAAAGTTAGATTTGCTTATTATTTTCATGTTGCTCTATATGTTTAAAATACATATATTATTAAAATTTTGTTTTCATTGTTCCTATTTGATGAATATATTATGTCATTTTGAGAATTAATATACCTAGTTAGGTAAAATTTTATATAAAAATAGTTTATAATAAGGTTATCATGAACTGTTATTAAAGTATCAAATATTTGGTCATGAGTATTAAAATTCTCATCAAAAGTATAAAAAAATTTGGGTCAATAATATTATATTATAATTATTCTAAATTTTATTGACCCCAACTTCCAGTATTCTTGATGAACATTTTGATATACTTATCAAATATTTGATATTTTAAAATAGTTTCATGATATTAATTATGAACTATTTTCATATTAAATCCAAGAAAAAATATAATTTATTATTAACTATATATCATAATTTGTGTTGAAAACCCCCTAATTAAATTTATTATTGTGGGAAGGAAGAAATATGAAATATGTATTGAGAATCTCAAGATGAAAAACTAGGTAACAGTTTAGATTTGAAGAGGTGCCCCATGCATTATTGAGAAATAAATGGTCCCCAGATCCCAGACAAGGGACTTTTTCACAGAGATACTATTACAGTCATCAATGCATCCTCCCTTCTACCACCATTAACATTAACGTAGTATTCATATATATTATAATTCCTCCGTTCCAAAACTACTTTTATATATTATAGTAATTCTGAATACACGAATCAAGAAAAAAGTGATCATAAGTGTAAAATTAAATAATAAAATAACAAAAAAATGTATTTTGTTAACTTTTGTGAGTGTAAAAAATTCTTTTTTAGGTGTGTGAAAAAAGATATGAGACGTTCGAAAAAGAAAAATGTGAAAGAAAATATGAGACGTTCAAAAAGGAAAATATGAAAGTAATTTTGGAATGAAGGGAGTATTATATATGTGATATATGATCAGATGCTCTCAAAATTATATGTATTGTGTTCATTACCAATCTTTGTCAATCAATGAACATGTACTTGAGTTGAAATTAATTAATATGGGAGGATTAATTGTGATGAGTATACATATTAATGAGTGAATGTAAGGTAAACCAATTTCACGGTCATATACAGGCACGACCCATTTCAAAATGGATTAGTCTTGTATGCACCAGTTATACGGTGCAACTCAAGTTCATTTTTAAAAAGTTAAACAGTTTATAACTGAAAAATTAAATTATACAATTTTTAGTAATAAATTGTTTAACTTTTTAATTATAAATTGTTTAACTTTAATTTTAAAAATAAACTAGAATTGCACCGTGTAACTGGGTGCACAGGAGACCTACTCTTTCAAAATAAAATAGCGAATAATTTTACAAACTTCAGAAGCTCTCTTTCATACGGATTTAGTTGTAAGATCTCTTTTTACACTGCTTATTTCTATTCTTTTTAAAATAATATTCAGTTAGTGCAATATTGATACATGCAAGTTTAGGATAAGATTCGCATTTTTGCGTACACAACTAAAATCGTTCAAGCTGATGTATTATATACTTTGGTAGCTTTGATCTGTATTAGGAATTAAATAAATAGATTAGTTTCTTCTTTTTTTTCTACAAATTCGAATTATTAAATGATGTAATTTTTTTATGGTATAAGAGCAAATAAATAAATAAATTATAGCTAGGTTCAAATTTTAGTGAAAGCAATTTCATCCATTTATATATATTATAACTTGGAGTCAACACGGGTGAGGGGACTAATAAAAACATTAATTAAATATACTCTGTCCGTCCACAAAAATTAGTCTATCTTTTTTTGCATGTGCTTTAATGTAATATATCGGAGGATATTATGGGGTATTGTGAAGTCCGTTCACAAATTTAAAAATTATGTATGAAAAATATGCATATAGTATTTTCATATACAATTTTTAAATTCGTGAACGGACTTCACAATACTCTATAATACCCTCCGACATATTGCATTAAACCACGTGTAAAAAAGATAGACTAATTTTCATTGACGGATGGAGTATTAGTTATTGTCATATTTTCTACTAAAATTGTTCAAGTGAAAGAATAAAACATAAACGAGAACGGAGCAAAATAAAAGATTTGCTCTTCGACAGAAGAAACAAAATCTGCAGTAATCGATCACAAATGTATATTATAACGGCTTAAAAACCAAAAAAAAAACTCAGATTTTTTTATTAATTGCGTAAAACTCTCTTATATCAGATAAAACCGTGCACAAAATTCCTTCATCTTTCATTAAATACATAAAATTCTCTTATATTAATTTGATAAAAGTATGCATGCAAACTCTTTTTGTTTAGTAAAAAGTATGCACAGATTTTTCACCGCCACTTCTTGACACCTTTGATATATTCATCTTTTGTATCCATATTTATTTTTCGTCTGAGTTTTAATTATATAAATATTTTAGTTTAAATATATGAAAATAATATAAATTCATATTTTAATTTTATTTTGTTAGTATTCTATGAACGAAAGTGGTTAATGGGAATTTCCGTGCATATATATACTTTTATTATCAAATAATATTGAAGAACTTTATTCTCTATTTGGATTAGTGGATTTTACATACAAATAACCACTATTTCCAAGTAAGTTAGTTGAATTTACAGATACTTAGATTTGAGTTTATGTTCACAATGAAGGAATTCTAAATTCTCATCAAAATCATGTCATTTGTGAAATCTCTCATCTCTACCCTTCCATCTCGATATTTTCTCTACTTTTTCCCTTCTCTCATCTCTTTACCATTCATGATTTGAAATATTATAATGCCTTTTACATGTATTTTTTTTTTTTAATCCATTCATTTTTAAATGAAGCCTTATGCAATTATAAAATATACTCCCTCCGTCCCAAGTCTTTCTTCCTATTTTTCTATTTCGGGACGTCCCAACTCTTTCTTCACACCTTAAAAAGGAAATAATTTACACTCACAAAAGTCAATAAAGTATATTTTTTATATTTTATTATTTAACTTCACACTCACATACTCCAATCTTTCCTTAATATGTGTGTCCTGGTCTTTTTGAAGAAAGACATGGGACGGAGGTAGTATGAGTTTCTCGTGCATTTATCATCAAAGATATGAGAGTGATATTTATATTTGTGAGAATACCACAATATACCCATTTTCAACTTTTAAAAATTTATTTTACCCACATCTACTTTAAAACATCTTTTATACCCAATTTATTATAAAAGACCTATATACCCTTATAAAATGGGTATAAAAGAATTAATATATTTGAATTGGGTCCCACCTTATTCACATAACTACACTACCCTCATATAGGGGATAGGTTAGACTTTATAAACTATTTAATAGGTAAATAAATATAAATAGAAAGAGAGAGTTTGTATTTTAAATATTAGAGTGAATTTTTAAATTAGTATTTTTGTATAAATTTTTATTGATTAATCATTGATTTGCTATTAATAAAAATTAAAATTTATAATTAAATTTTTATAAAGATAATTTGGTAGAATATTAAAAATTTTAATTTAATTTGATGTGGAAAATGTTCTCGTGTTAATTAAATTTTAATAAATATATTTTCAAATATCACAAATTAAATATTTTTATATACTCTTATAAACTATAATATTAATTAATTTTGATTAAAATTTAATTTTTATATTATAATATTTATTAATATGCAATATATATTAAAATAGTCTAAATAGAGAATTCAAATAATCAAATATATATGATAAAAATATTATAATTAGTTAATTTATTAAAATTGTATTATTTAAAATATTAAATTAAATAAATATCAAATAGGGTGGGGTGGAGGTGGGGTAGGTGGGGTAGGGTGGAGTGGGGTGAAATAATTAGATAATGATGTTTGTGGGTTATATGGGTAAAAAAGATTGTTTGAAATTAAAAATGGATAGAAAAAGTTGTTTATATTTGAAATGGGTAAAATAAATTTTGTGAAGTTGAAAATAGGTATTTTGAATTGTCTCCCTTTATATTTTTACCCTCATAATACGTACTTGATGTTCATATGATTTGTGTCTTGTGCTTTCTTAACCTAATTTTCATTAATATAAACAACTCCTTGGGATTGATCAAGCTGGCCAGTAATTAATCAATTAATTAAGTTGATTAAATTAAATCATATAATATATAATTATTAGTTGGGATGGATACAAATTAAAACAGGAAAAATGATACAGTCAATGGACACAAATTAGCAAGGGACCACTTAAGCATTATAGAAGGTACTCTGCTCCTTTTCTCTCTTTACTTTAGTTGACAATTCTGAGCATGCAATGCAATGGAAACCCTTCTCCAAAACTTAAAGCATAACCATGCTGTTGCTGCTTGTACTTCAACCAATAAAGTTAGCATGTCTTTAACATTAAAACAAAAAATTCAAATATTGTTATCCATAGAAATATTCTAGATCTTAAATTTATGGAGGTATAGATAGATATGTAAATTTGAAAAGATATAAAAATTTAAAACCAAATATATATAATATATTAATTTAACAAAAAAATTTGAGAAAAATTTATATTTGTGATAAAATTTATACATATACACTTTTTTTGGATTTTTTTTTTCAAAATTTATCAATATCTTTTTATATTCAATGACATTTGGTTTAATTTGTGGGAAAAAAGATAAGCGATATTGATATTATAGATTAATATTTTAAATTTTTTATGACAATTACCCAATATTAATATTGGTGCCTATGAAAAACACTGTTTTTAGAACTGAACCGGCCGGTTCAACCGGTTCAACCGGAAACTGGTCACGGAACAGGTCCGATTACACCCAAAAAAACGTTTTTACGGTTGAACCGGTCAAAACCAGTCAAACCCGCTCAAAACCGGTCTGAACCGCTCAAAACCAGGCTGAACCGGTTAAACCGGCTATTTTTTTAAAAATATTAATATTTAATTCTTTTGCTTATTTTTATTTGTTTTCTTAATCCTAATCAAATCAAAACCCAAAAACTTATTTTCCAAAAAAAAAAAAAAATTTAACTGCTGAAAAACTATAAGAAATTAAAGAAAACTTATTTTGATTGAGTTATTTTGTATCTTTTGTATTTTGTGTAATTATTTTATAACTCTATTGTATTTATTTAATTTTATAAGTGGATGTTTATTTTATTTAACATATAAAATATTAAAAAATAGGCATAAATTATTTAAACGGTTGAACCGCCGATCCAACCGGCTGGACCGGTTGAACCGTGAACCGGTGCCTTGTCCGGTTTGGTCACCGGTGTTGATATGGCGAACTAATACGTCGGTTTCAGAAATAATCCCCGAGGTTTGCCAGGTCACCAGAGCCAGAGCTCGCCCGTCTGTGGGTACACCAGAGCTCGCCCGATACCTTGGAATCTGGTCAAGGCCCAGGAGCTCGCCCGACCCACCGGAGCTCGCTGGGAGCTCGCCCATAGGCTCACTCGTTAGTCAATAGGATCCTGATGGCGCGCTCTTTTTCCCTCCGTCCGGTTTGTCCACAAGGGTGGTTTACGACGAGGTTTTTAATGAGGCCCATCTAGTCTAAGGCATAGTAGTAGGACGAGGCACAACATAGGTAGCAGTGTAAGGGACCAGGACGAGGGTTACGGACCCTCGTCAACACCGGAAGCCATATAGGCTCGTAAGGTGCCGTCTCACACTCACACACCTATAAATAAGACCTCTCTTGTACTATTCAGACAATTCTCACAATTCTGGAAATTAATACAATCCCTATTACAATATTTCTCTCTCTAAAACTCTTTACTCTCCCTCCCCAAGAACATTAATCCAAAGATTATTGTTTGATAGGATTAATATGTTGTAAAGCCACATAAACAAACATCGATTAGTAAATTCTATCAACAACCGGTCCGGTTATGAAAACACTGATGAAAAATGGATATATATTATATATATCGGGAAAATATCAGAATATTTGCATCATTGTCTGCAATTAATCGATTCAATCTGTCAAATAGAAAATAAATGGCAAAGTATTGTATGAAAATGGTTCATGATAAGTTTATCATGAACAAATTTTAAAGTATCAAACATTTAATCAGGTATATCAAAAATTTCATTAGGTGTATCAAAAGTTGAAGTCAATAAAATCTATATATTGATTTCAATTTTTAATACACCTGATGAATATTTTGATATACTTGACTAATATTTATTACATTAAGACAATTTCATAATAACCTTGTCATGAACTATTTTCACACAATACTTACTTCTTGATGAACTCGATCTATGTGATATCTTGGATTTGTCTCAAAGGGGCGAAATGAGAAGGGAGTTAAATTTTATATCTGAATGATAAATTAATTTTATGAATTTATGACATATATAATAAATATATATATCTACATGTCTAATAAGAAAAAAATTTAAGTCCCAAGGGGTCGACCGTACCGCTCTCCAACGTCCTCCATGTTTGTGTTTGATTAAATTTATTTTAAATATTTTATAAATTTTAATATTTTAGAGCTTATAAAATATTGTGTTTAAATAATTTATAAATTGTTGAAGTGTTTTTAAGTAGCTTATAAGTTTTTTAATAGAAAATAATTTTTTTATTATTTATGTTGAATTAGGGGTTGGAGAGTAGTGGTGAAGTTCGGGGTGAGAAAAATAAATTAAAATATCTTAACTTATTTTTAATTGCAGCTTATAAAATGTGAAAAACTTATTTTAAGATTTTATAAATTATTAGTCATCTTATTTTATCAAACAGTCGCTCTTAAACAACTTATAAGATGTTTTAAAGAGCTTATAAATTTAGTGCAAACACCTCCTAAATCTCGGTAAATGTTAGTTGTTAGTAGTTAGAAGTTAATTCACCAAGTCTTCTTACATCCCAAGAATATCTCCAAGTTCACCCTTATATCTCCCTCCTAATTTGTTTCCAAAGGGAATCGAACTCAGGTCACTCACTCAAGTGAGGAGCCTGGTGGCAGGTGAGCTAGCTCCCCTGGATATTTCGCTATTATGCGAGGTTTGCACTTTACAATTAGTTTACTAAGAGTGTATTTTGTTTAATGGACTAAATAATCAATTCCCTGACATAAGATTAATTTTTTCAAAATATATAAATTCTTTGTTAGAAAAATTGACTATTTAATCCATTAAATAGGATAACTCAGCATATAGTGATAGACACAAACTTCAATTGATATTTGGAAGAGGATTGCAGTCTTAGGAATCACAAACTCCAACTTAGTCACTTTACCCAAGGAGCTTCTTTTGCTCTGGCGAAAACAACTGCTTGTTTGTAGAAAGTTCAAATGAGGGAAAATTACAAAAAGAAGCTACTGCTTTAATATTGATGTATCTCTCTCTCTGCAAAATAAAATGATGACAGAGAGAGATGAGGTGCAGTTCACATTTCTCTGTCATCTTTTGCATTATTACACTGGGAGCATTTAATCTCTTTAATTACTTTGTTTTACCTTTCTTCCATCTGGGGTAGGGTTTATACGTACACATTTCCTGTATCTATACATCAAATTGTACCCACGTCTTTGTCCTGAATTTGATAACTGAGTGAGAACACACAACTACTGTAGAAAGATAAGACAATTCTTCTGAGTTTCCTCTTAAAGGGATTGGTCAAATTCCTTTCCCTTTGTGGAACCCTAACCTCACATGTCTCATCATTATATATTAATCATACTTTCCTCTCTCTATCTCCTTGTTTTTTGTTAAGCCACACTATTTTCTTGATTGCATATTTTTGTGTCATAACCAAGGCTGTAAAAATTGAAAATCGGACGATTTTTTACTGTCTAGCACCTAGGGCCGTCTATTTATTAATTTTTTAAATATATATATATATATATATTTATATATAAATTTTGGGCCGCCTAGAAATTGCTTAGGTCCGAAATCGCCTAGAATTACCGATTTTACAAAAACCAGGTCGACAAGAGGTCACCTAGCGCCTAGGGGCCGCCTAACACAATTTCTGCATCACTGGTCATAATTAACTACAATACAAGATACGCGTTCGAATTTGACATTGTCGATTCACATGATCAAAAAAAAAAATTAGATCAAGCAACTAGGAGTTCTAAATAGCCAAACACGCCACTCGCAGGCATTAGATCAAGTAACGTAATTCGTCGGCAAATTCTGAGACGGGACGCTCTTACACACTTTGCCGATGCTCTTGAAATTTGAGTATCAAATGTCGAATAGGAGTAGATGCATGAGACGGTCTCGTGCAATTCTTTAAGAAAAACTGATGACCCCATACATGATGAATGATAGAGATGTAAAGAATGTGATAGTGATAGTGAGGTTGCCAAATGCAGTGAAGGGACCCTCTTTGTTTTGTCTAATCAATGTTCCTCCATCCTTGAGAATATGTACACTCCAAAATTTTGAAGGTAACTGAATTTAATACTAATTGGTAAATGCAGAATAACTAAATCATGGCACATCAGACAAAATGCACTTAAAGATGGGGGAATGGGCATGCGTGAAAATGAAATGCAACTGTAGATGGAAAGTAACAACTCACTGGGTATGGCCTCCTTTTGCACAAAGCTCTCAAGTGCACGCTGCTTTTATATCGTACACCATATTCATACATATCCTTGTCAATTGAGGACGTTATATGACA
The DNA here is from genome assembly GCA_026898435.1 of Prunella vulgaris. Taxonomy (NCBI): domain Eukaryota; kingdom Viridiplantae; phylum Streptophyta; class Magnoliopsida; order Lamiales; family Lamiaceae; genus Prunella; species Prunella vulgaris. Next base: position 295,759 of record JAPKLY010000103.1, read on the forward strand.
TTAAACATTATACTTTCGAAAATCATCCATGAAAACGAAATGTACAAGAGAATGCAAAGATATACGTACCTCAAGTATTTGAACACAGAATGGGTTATAGTTGCAGGAAAACATTCTGATCCATAATACTTAATTATCACTAAAAAAGGATAAGTTATCAACACGTTTCACCACAACTGCTCAATAGATAATGTGACAGCTAATTAAATTATTACATGCCTAAATATACCCCGTGACGACGACATGATGTAGGCTGGTATCTTTAATTCTTCCATGGCTTTCTGGGCACAGGTAGTTGCTATAGAGTAAAACGAGGACGAAAAGATGTGATGGTGGTGGAAAGAAACCGATAACTTGGGTGGTAATTAAAATTCTAGAGCAACAACTCGAACCTAGAGAACCAAAATGAGTAGCAAAAGTATAGTGTACTATGCTAAACTATCATCAGTGTTTATCAATTCCTGTCATGACGAAACGCTTTATTCATTTGTCGTTTGTTTTGAGAGGGGAGGGGGACAGTTTTTCGAACAGGATGTTAGCAATGTGCCACACTGATCTTTCCCAGCTTAAGCGCAATTATAACTTATTAATTTAGTAAATGCAATACTCAGACTATGCAACAAAATAAGCTGAAGATATTGAAATGGAGATGCTCTGTACTGACCAAATGTTACGCTCCAGTTTAAGTACATTTACATTTATTAAAAACAACAACTGAAGACGTCTGCCTTCCTTTTCTACGCTAAAATATAAAGAGCAAGTAGCAAATGAAACATTTCATAATTCACAAAGCAGAAAATTATAACACCGATTGCAGTAGTTCAAGATCCTTTAGTAAATTCAAATTTGCAAACACGGAGAATTAGAAAGCCACTTCTCTTCAAACATATCGCAGCATGGAAGTCACAAAATATTCCTTTGAGGAAACAATACATTATTGGAAAGTAACTTGGTACAAAAAGGTACATTTCATGGCGTACACCTTTGCTTGTTTATGATAATTTTTTAACTGAAAAAACCTGCTGCGCCAAACTGTGCTGGTTTTTCAAAATCCCATATAAGAAATCTTTGAGCAGCCAGTTAGCTGTCACACCTACAAGCCTACACAAAGAAAATGATCTTAAAATAACTCAAAATAGTAAAATGTAAACCAGAAGATCCTGATCTCTCTAAGCAGTAAGGGAGAACGAAAGGCAGCCTCACGTGAAGCTAACCATTACAAACAAATTTCCAAATGAGAAAAAATAAGAAAACCTGATAATTCATACTCAAATGATGGGAAAATGCTCATCACAACCAAGGAATCAATATTCAATGAATATGAGATGAGTGATTGTTCAGTTTTTGTCCCTTCAAGATTCAATATACTTTGATTCTTATTACCAATTTCTACACTTAGATCTATCAATTTGCAAGAGATAGATTACTATATGAAAAAGGAATCGGAAAGATTATCAAGTAGTCCCCAAGTGGATACAACTTCCAGGCAGCCAATCAATTACACAGGCTGTCTGGAGATAGGATTAGAATACAGCATGGCACCTAAACAGGTTTAGACAGGTAACATGATTAGTCATGGAACCGACATCTTAGTCAACCGCTGTAACTTCAACTTCATTTTAGATCCAACCTGGGTTGCCTAGTCAGCACCTAACTACAACTACGCCTGCATGGAGCTGGCAGTGGCACCTAAAAGGCCAATTAGGTCAAAAGCGAAGCATCCAGGGGACATCTAGGCTGCTTTTTGCAACACTGGAGCTAACTAGTTACCTGGCTCCAACTGAAGATCCCATATGATATTCATGGAAGTTAATATTTTGACACATAAAATACAATGGAAAAAGAATACAACCTCTAAATCTTACTCTCGAGAAAACATTTCTGTATTTATTTATTTTTTCAACGGGATCAGTTAGAGCTCTCTACTTTGCAGTAATTTAATACTCTTGTGCTACATTTGATTGGGGTTTGTGTGTGTGTGTTGGAAAGTCAGGATTTTGAAATCCTATGTTTTTGGGATTTTCACATGGTGACATTTTTCTTTATGTCAAATCCCAAAATAGAACATGATATGGATCAGAAAGTCTTAAATTCATCCGAGTGAGTCCCAAAAAATAAATATAGCCTCGAATTTTTAAAACAGCTATAGCAAGGACCAAAATAAGTAAAAACAGGTAAGATATTCAAACTAATCTAGGAGAAAGGTTGGTTAGAAATTTTGGTATCAAAAGGAAAGACTTAAATATAGATTGTTCATCAAGTATAATACAAGTCCAATCTTAAAGAAAAACTCTATTTAAAAGGCCTAATCAAAGGACAGAACTCATTGGGAACTTATATTCTTGACCATTTAGTTTACTAAATTCAATCCGCCATTTAGTTCAATAGCTAAATTTCAACATTTATATCTCATTAGACAATCAAACAAGCCACTCCAACAACTGAAAAAGGGAGAGCAAGTGTTATATCTATATTTTACACGTTTGCGACCATAATTCCTAGATGACAAGAAATATTTTGAAGGAGACTTAACCTGCAAATCAATATCATGAGCTTCTGTCCATAAATAATGTCATCCATCATTGACATATTCTTTTACCACACATCAAAATCCACAAATAAAACTGAGCTATGTAGATCAGCTTTCAGGAACAAATAGAGCTGTCCATGAAGCGTCCGTGTCTTTTAATTTTAGTTACCGAGTAAAATTATCAAAACTATATTGGCTAATTCCTGCCAGAAACTGTTAAAACATACTTATATAGTTATATTATAGGCAACACCTTATTCTTCATTAGACGCACTACATAACAAATAAAGTATGGGAAAGTTAAGATGTAATTTGCTTAACCTATAAAAGTGTTGGAAGAAAATAGGGTAAGATCCAAATGGGCAGGATGAAGCAGCTTGGTGCATCTCAACCTCGAATTCAAATGTTCTCACAACATAAAGCTTATTTAAACAAAAATGTCATCACATTTGATAGCAAACCACACTTATAGGTAATAATATGTGGGACAAGTCATACCTCTATTACATTCTAAACGACATAATCAATATGGAAACGGAAAACAAGCATTCAATGAAAATAATCACAATAACGACAATCCAAATTCTCAAAACAAAACACTCGAATTAAGCTTATAAATCAAAATCCATACCCCATGTTTTATTTCTGGTAGCCGCCACCGACTGCATTATCATCCTCGACCACTTTTGCAGTCAAGTACGGCCTCGGAAAATCACTCAGATCAAAGGTCTTCTCCTTCGCCATCTTCTCCACATCAGCCTTCTTCAAAACGGTTCGTTTAATGGGGGGTCGATTGCGGCGTTGGTCTCGGGCGAAATACTTGATGTCGTAAACTGTTTCCGGGAGGGAGGAGGGCACGATCGCTTTGGCGGATGCGGTGGCGGGGCAGAAGACGCGGTACTCCGTCGCCTTAGGGATGGCATGCATGTATTCTGGATCCGCGACGGGACCCGTGATTTCCCATGGTTTCTTGATGTAGCGACGAAGGGTTTGCATTAGGGATTTTGCAGCGGAGGCCATTGCAGAATTGGGGATTTTCCTTCAATGTGTTTTCTTTCAGTACGGGAATGGAGAATAATATACAAAATACAAATACAATATAGAGTCGCATGTGAAAAAAAAAAAAAATCGAGACGAAAAAAAGGCATTATCTATTATATTGTTAAAAGGGTAACTTATCGTATTGATTAAAAAAAACGACAATATTTATAAATTAGTTTACCATTTTTGTATATAAGTGTAATTTTTTTTACATAAAAATATATTTTTTTGTATAAAATTAATTTAGAATTTTTATCATTGTATATAAATGTAATTTTTTTTACATAAAAATATTTTTTTTTACATAAAATTAATTTATAATTTTTATCAATTTTGTGAACCATTTTATTTTGCCTTGTTAAAACTTAAAATGAGGCTTGTTTGCTTATTCGGATTAGAAACATTGACATTTTTATTTTATTTATTTTACGTTTGAATTATAATAAAAGTTTGTCATGTAATATTATATGAAAAAGATATTGAATTATTTGCCACATAAAAAATGGATAATTTTCTCTTTTCATCATTTGCCACATAAAAATGGATAATTATTTAAATTTATTTTGATTCATTGAAGTAAACTAGTTCTTAAATGATTATGAGGGTGTGTTTTCTACTTTGAATGTTAAATGATTTTCAAAATCAAATTTTGAAATATAGACGACTTTGAATTTTTTATAATATTAGAATCTATTTGTAGTTGTATAGTGTACTAGTAATAGTTTTCAAAATTCCAATTTGAATAGATTTTAAATTTTTAAATTTCTAATCCTAATTTTTTAAAATTCAAAAAAGAATATCACTTAAGTGATTATAATCACTTATATATATTTTTTTTTTAAATAATTTTATAAGTTGACAATTTAAGGACCTTAACTTATAGATATTGCAAATTGAGGTTAAATCCAGCTCAAATTCAAATCAAATTGATCATTTTTTTCTCGAATTCTAGCCCGAGTTGCTAAATCAAGTTAATTTGTCCTCCTTTTGCTACCCCTTAAATTACCGTCCTGAAAAATAACTTTCACTGGCTAATAATATACTTTATTCAAATTTTTTTATCAAACACTCAACATTTATTTCATACAAATTTTGCAATATCATTAGTTTCACCACCAAACAACCTTTTCTCATAATTACTAAATTAAATTATTTCTACAAAACATATTTTTTTGCAAACACACCATGTTTCTATTCTTCTATATATTTAAATTAGAAGACAAGAAAATGAAAAATTCTAAAATTTATTGGAGCAAGTGAAGTACATTTGTTTCATGGTCGTAGTGAATTTAACTCTCCATTATAAAAAGTGAGTGGATTTTACCAAAGAATTTTACTTTGCACCAACAATTATACATTTCTTTAAATTTTTCGTATTAAATATAGTCAGCACACTATATATCAAATTAATTATCTTCTAAAACTTTTTAATTTAACATATATATTGCACATAAATAAAAAATTAAGATTTAGAATATACTCCCTCCGTCCCGGAGCAATTTGCAAGGGAGAAGGGGGCACAGAAATTAAGAAGAAAGTAGAATAAAGTTAAAAAAAGTAGTGTTTTGAGGGTTAATTTGGTAAAATTTTATGTAAAAAGTGAAAAAGTTAGTTGGATTGAGTGTAATGTGGGCCCAAAAAGTGCAAAAGTAATGACAGTTTGTGTAAATATGTAGATATTGTGAGGGTGAAGTTTATAAAATTATTTCCTTTTTTGGGTCTGCAAGTTCCTTTGGGACGTCCCGAAAAGGAAAACTTGCAAGTTTATCTGGGATGGAGGGAGTATATTTTATTATTTTTAAAATTAGGATCACTTACCATTGGGGCCACTTTTAAGAGCCATAATACATCTAAAGTCTCCTATGTTGGGAACATTACATATAGGAGCCAAAGTAGCATTCCTCCTATTTGGGAACATTACATATAAGAGCCAAAGTAGCCTTTTTATCTACGCAGATGCATTAAATAAATTGATGGGACAACACATGGTATAAACAATAGGTAATATAAGGATGTGTCAGAGTTGGGGAAAGGAACTGTTTACACAGCTTCATTGAAGGGACGTTGATGTAACCGTGCGTACAGCTTCTATACCAAAAAGGAAGAAAACTATACTCATTTCCACAAACCAATTCAAATTTGAAAATTTGACATTCGGGCGGACGAAAAACTCAAGAAAAACGAGGAAGTAGACGTCTGATTTTTTCAAGTAAAAGTAATTGGAAGGTTGTAATTTCATATTTGTAAACTTTTACAGCCGAATAATTTGTATAGCTTAGGGTTTGATGCGAAAATATGAAAAAATAGGGGGGAGGTTTGATTTGGGGGAAATGTATAGGGTTTATACGAATTTTTGTGTACGCAATTACATGAAAGGTTTACATTTGTATAAAGTTGTAGTTACTTTTTGATGTACTTGTTCATTTTTTTTTCAACATTATGCACCTAGTTACAAGCAATAATTGAAGAGCTTGTAAAATATCTCGGAGAAGAGCCCTGGGTATGCGATTTGAAAACAAATATGGTGGTGGGGTGGATGACAGATAGAGAAAGGCCAATAAACATAGAGGTATGTCTCCTTTCGACAATAATTAGCAGCTAGATGGTTTGTATGGTGAACGGAATTGCATAAAGCACAATCCTCTAGTAGCATGAGGGTTGCCTATGCTGTGTACCCTAGTATATTTTAGTGTACCATACTAAATGTAACGACGACACACACAGTGTGCCACATGGGAAGACTGTGTACATTCGTGTAATAATGTGTGTTGGGTGCATGTATGTAGTGGTTAGTGTGAACTATTGGATGTGTGTCTAACAGAGGCAAGGTGTTAGAAAATTATAAAATACATTTCTTGTGGGTGTGCATTATGTGTTTGTAAATTAAATGTCTAACATAGTGCTCAGAATTTGAATGGTAAGTAATTATGTAGATCATTTATTGGCAGGGCGAATGACACCTAGTAATCAGAGTTCTACGCCGAAAATCGATGAATTTTTTTTCCAAGTGTTTGTATTTAAGAGATTGTAAATATATATTGAAAAAGTAGTTGTGAAGCATATTCATGTTTTCGTGTGATGTGCAGATGCACAATCTCTGAGTATACCCAGGCCAATGAAAAATGGACATAGAAACAAGTCAAAGGCCGCAGGAAAGCCTGGTCGAGGTATGTACAGAGCATATATATGTGGTAGTCACGTCATAATTATTTGAGGTACTGATCAATTTTTTAATTGGAATACGAGAAGATGCTGACCCTGGTACATCAAGGGGTATAATGGAGGATATTTTGTATGCATCCACAACTGATTCGAGTGACACGGAGAGGGGCCCGAAGAATTGTTTTGGTATGCAGTACACATACCTAGTATGTTTTAATAATAACAAGTTACAGTGATGTGCGATGCGTTTGTTATTGAGACAAAACATTGTCTTTCTGTCCTAGGGAATAAAGTAAGAGATGATGGAAGGAATTATTTTAGAAGCATTTTGGTTACAGCTTTGAAGGAAATTCAGTGTTTGAAATTCGACGAAATGCAGCTTGCTGGAATAAGGAAGACATCGTTCTGCCTGTTATTCGATGCGATTCGCAAGGCCGATTATGAACGTTATAGGATTATGTGGCATAAAATAAAGAGGATATCAAGCACATTATGAGCACGTTTGACCAAACTTCTAGTGAATTTATGATTGGAGGAGAAAAGACGAGGGTCACAAATAGAGATGTGCAGTTGATATTTGGAGTGATATGCGGCACAATGAATATACCACTGAGAATGACTGACTAAATTATGCCAAGTTGGGTAGAAAGGTGCTTTGAGAATGGGATAAAGTGAGAAAATGTATTTGATATAGTTATTTGGTAGGTTGTAATTAAAATAGTACTCCCTCCGTCCCTGACCAATTTGCACACTTTCTATTTTGGGTTGTCCCAAATCAATTTGCACACTACTTAAAAGGGAAACATCGATTTGCGTGCATACTCACAAAACTTTCCATTTATTTACACATATACCACTAGTTTATTTAAAAAATACATTTTTCTTAAACCGTGTGCCATCCCAAGGGTGCAAATACCCCTGGGACGGAGGGAGTATGTATTTTAATTATTTGTTCGATAGGGATATACCTTTCATCTTCCCCAGAATTTTCTTTTTCATTTCTCCATTATCGTTGGGATATATCTTTAAAATATATATGATGATATTGAAAGAACCATACAAAGAAGAAGACAAAAACAGTGACCCACGGTACAAGTGCAACAAAACTTCAAATTAGGTACTTCTCTTATTCATTAATGACAAAAAAATAATTGAATCCAAATAATCTGTTTTTCTGGGTGATTGCGTCAAGAGAAATTGAGTGTTTATCATTTTTTTGAATTTCATTCCTAAATTGATTTTATGTTTATTTGGATTAGTTAAATGTTAGTACATGAATCACAATTTTACGCTAATTGTTGGTAAAGTTGGGAATAATAATAATCTATTTTTTTGTGATTGCATCATTTTATTGGAGAATCGAGTGTTTGACAATATTTTTTAAATTATTTTTTCCAAAATGATTCTATATTTGTTTGGATTAGTTATTTATCAGTAAATAAATAAATCGCAATTTTACACTAATAATTTTTTTTATTGCTAAAGTTGTGACTAAAATCTATAACCCCTGGATTATAGGAAGTGAAGTTTTAACCACTTCGTCTACGTTAACAAATAATTTAGTTCGCGAAACTTCTAATAATGTGTTAAAATGAAGAAATTTGGAACTACAAATTTTAAATCCACAACCTAATCCATTATACTTGTTTAGATAAAAAAATAAAAAAGATATTTGAGTAATAACTATAAATTTGTTGTGTCTCACAATGACATATAATTCACATAACATGAATAAATAATCTAGTTCATAAAACTTCTAATTAGGTTTTGTTTGGACGGATGGACTTGGACCTATGATATTTTGAACTCACAATTTTATGCTAATAATTTTTTTATTGGTAAAATTATGATTCAAACCCATAACCTCTCGAATATAGGTAGCAGAGCTCTAACCACTTCGTCAATTTTATGCTAAAAAAGTTTAGTTCGTGAAACTTCTAATAACTAGGTTATGTTTGGATAGAGAAATTTGAAATTTTAAATTTTAAATTCACAACATAAATACATTATACTTGCTTGGATAAAAATTAATAGATTGAGTAAGAATTATAAATTTGATGTGTCTGACAATGACACATATAATTGTTGGGAAATCGATTATCCAAGGGGTAAACAAGAAATAAATAAAGAAATCAAAGCAACAATCACAACACAAGAATTTAACATGAAAACTCCGAAAATGGAGAAAAAAACCACGAACCCACCAAAGAGATATCACTATATGATAAATTTCTACAATCATACAAATTCTCATCTCTCTTTTTCAAAACCCCTACACCATTACAAGTCTACATGACTCTCATCTTTCTCACTCAAAAGAAATTTAACTAGAGTCAAACATAAGACTAAAGTGCATTGCCGGTTAGGGTGTGCATCGGTCGGTTCGATAATCGAATTAGCAAAAACTGAATCGAACCGAATTTTAGGTATAAGTAACCAAAACCAAACCAGATCTACCTAAAACCAAACATAATCGAAACCGATATAAAATCGAATTTATTGGGCAATTTATTAAATAATCAAACATATATGGAGAAATAAGAAATTGAGATTGGAGACTGCATAATGGAGTCTGGAATGTGGCTTACACTGTAAGCTTTGTTTTCAACTAATTAGGTTAGAATTTAAAGTAAATATTTTATTATAAAATATTATTTATTAAATATATAATAAATGCTGTTCGAATATCGGTTAATCGAAATAATTACGGAAAATAACTGAACTGAACACCGAAATTTTTAAAAAAAGCTAACCAAAACCGAACAGAACATTTCGGTAACCAAACCGAGATATGATTTCGGTTTGATTACCGATAAATAAAAGAATTTTGCACACCTATATTCCCTGTGCACTTGCCTGACACCCCTACACTATTACAATTCTTTGACTAATTCACACTTTTCTCTCATCTCTCAAAATAGAAAATACAAGAAAGGAATTTAAAAGAATCTAACACAAAGATTATAATGTATTTGATTGGTGTACTTGAAAACAAAACCAAGAGCTTCCTTAGATAGCACTAATGACCCTCCTCCTTTGTTCTCTATCCGATGTGGGACAAACAATTTTTCTCTTTTATTTTAACAAAGCTCAAGCCCAACAATCTCCACCTTAGTAAACTAAAAGAAACTCCTTTGTCTTCACCGACAAGCAATATCCTCAAAGCCAAAGAATTATCATTCTCAAATCAGAGAATACATACTCCACCATATGAGTAGTACACTTAGAACCAACCGTTCTAAGAATTTCTTTCAGCACATGTCAAAAAATATCTGATGAAATTTATGGTGTAACTTCTAGCTCTTGGTCTTCCTAAAAGTCCTTCAGTCATCGACATCTTTCACCACACCTTTCATCCATGCCAAGTCAATGCACATGTGATCCCGCTAACACCATCACATCCCCATCCATGACAGTTGGACATCACCATAAGAATATTCATGTCCTGGAGCTATTTGCCGCAACCGTTACACCTTGATCAACTCCACCTTGACCAAAAACATCTTGTACAACTGCACCACCTTGATTAACTCCACATTGATTAAAAAAAAAAGCACCTTGTGTGATCCAGATTGTACCTTCCCATTGATTCTTCCATATTTCTCTATGTTATACTTCATGAACTCGAAGTCCTTGACATAATGTCTCTCCACCCCTTACAAACAACCGCCTCACAAGAGACCTCTGACCTTTCTCATGATTTGTTTTCTAATGCGGAAGATCAAACAATGTTGCAACCGAAGAGCATACTCAGTATATCAAGAGACATGACCCGAGCTCTGATACCACTTACAAGTTTACATGACTCTCACCTTTCTCACTCAAAAGAAATTTAACTAGAGTCAAACATAAGACTAAAGTGCATTCCCAATGCACTAGCCCAACACCCTACACTATTACAAATCTTTGACTTAAATCACACATTTCTCTCATCTCTCAAAATAGAGAATACAAAAAAGGAATTTTAAAAAATCTAACACAAAGATTATAGTATATTTAATTGGTGTAATTGAAAATAGAATTAAGAGCCTCCTTAAATAGCACCAAAGATCCTGTTCCTTTATTCTCTATTTGATGTGGGACAAACAAAATTTTCTCTTTTATTTTAACAAAATTCAAGCCCAACAATAATTGACATAGTATAAATAAATAATTTAGTTTAATAAAACTTTTAATAATTAAATTATGATTGGATGAAAAGATATGGAACTATGATGCTTCGTGCTTTTTCATAATTTTGATAATTTTATCGCCTAATCAAATCATATTTATATACATGATAGAAAATTTTCAAAAAAATAAATAAATTATGTATTTGTAAAATGTGCAATGCACATGCACCATAACTAATTCTATTAAAAAATGATACTCGTTTTATGTTAAGAGCATCTCCAACCGTTTGCGTCACTCTAGCGCAGAGTTCGCGCTAAAGTGGCGCAGATTTTGAAATTTATCTCCAACATTTCGCATTACATTCTACGCTACATATATTTTTCTTAATTTTTAATAAATTTAATTTATATAATTACAATTTAAACTTAAAAATATTACAAAATATTATATAAATAAAATTATTTAAAAAAATCTAGCGCAGGTGCGCGACACTGTTCACAACTCTCATGTGACGCTGAATCGTAGCGCTGCGTTGGAAGTAAAATTCATCTGCACCTTAGCGCATGACGCAGAATTGGAGTTGTTTTAAGGCAATTTCACATAATCTTTTTAAAGATTATTAAATTTGTAAAAAAAAGACCTTGAGCTAGCAGGTTAGTAGTAGTATTTGGTATTCCAAGACTCTGCTGGAAAACTCCTTTTCCGCTCTCACGATCAGTCCCTTTTCCTCGTGTGCAAATCTCTCTCTCTCTCTCTCTCACACTCATTGTTCCTCGCGCACTTCCTCTCTCTCTCTCTCTCTCCATATCCGAACTAAATTACATTAATCAGGTACTCATTTACATTTTAATTAACTGGATCATGTCAATGTCACTCGGCATTTTTTGCTTTTTCCTCCTAAACCGTGATCAGTTGTGCGTCAAGTTATTCTTCTCTTCCTTTCCCAGTGATGGGAAAATGTGTGCCTTCATGAATCGTGAAATTTGCTGATTGATTTCTACATTCACTGTGCCTTTTGTTTCCAGGGTTTTGTTCTCAAATCATATCACAGTCAGATCTGCTGGTGGAATAAGTGAAACCTGATAATTGGTTAGTTTTCGATATTCGATTTTGAGTATTATGCGAACTTTACTGCATAGTAGGCTCGCATTTGGGGAAACATTGTCGGGGTTTATGGATTGATGCAGAGATTAAGTGGTTAGGGTTTCTACTAAATTATTGATCCCTCTTTAATTGTTGGTAGTTGTTAAAGATGATTGTGTTTTGTGCTTTGGTTTTGGTTACTGTTGGAACCGCTCATCACTGTAAAAGTTATGGATAATCTATATTTGAGGGGGTTTGGGTTTATGGTTTTTTTTGCCTTTGCTTTTTCTTTTATTGACCATTTGGTTAACATATTGTCTCTGCCCTGTGGTTAGTTGGTAACACTATGCCCGAGTTAGAAACTTTTGTAAAAATGCAACGACCGCAATCCATGTGCGCCTCATGTGTGACCCATGAAACCATGGGTGTGGAATTTTTTCGAATTCCCCTAATTTGTTTCCTTCCATTGCTACAAAACACTGAATCTTAGGGCTTGAAAGACTAGTATACTTTATTGTCATTATCTATAACTATCCAATGGTAGGGTGTGTGTACCTTTTGGAGCACAAGTGTGAAAAATTATAAGAATTTATTTAGACACAATGTGAAATAATCCGGTTAAAATATTAAGGTTTTGCTATCCAATTGAAGAGGCGCAGAGTTAGGTTCAAGTACCTATGTTATTAAGAGAATTTCTTACCTAGGAACTGAGCTTTGTGGAAATGGTTCCACTTAAGTTTCCTGTGAATTTCCAAGTTATTTTTCAGGCTGTGCTAGAATGATAGTCTACTACACAAAATAGTGCCATTGAAGTTGGCTGGTTAGGTGATCTTTTATGTATACCAATGGAGTATTAACGGTTTCGTAGGAAGTCAATACAAAATTGTACTGCCTCCGTCCCAGGACTACTTCCACACTTGCCTTATTTGGACGTCTCAACTCTATTTTCATTTTTCACACCTAAAAAAGAAACTTTTTACGCCCACAAAAGTCAATAAGTACACTTTTTCTTATTTTATTATTTAACTTTACACTCACATACTCACTTTTTCTTAGTTCGCGTGCCAGGACGACTATGAAAGTAGTCCTGGGACGGAGGGAGTAATATATTTTTACTAGGTATGAAATATTTGAAAACCTTGCACTATATGTTTTTACTAAAAATGTCATCAGAAATTTGAGTTATGTGCCATATACTTCTGACCTTTTCAGCTGTTAACAATGAATTGATTAATATGCAGTTTCTTTCTTAAGGGTTTAATTTCCTGACGGACCTTAAGGTCTTAACCATAGATTGTGATTTTTTTTGCAATTGCCATTTCATTCATTTTCCTGTATCATTAATATTATTTTCTCAATACCTGGAAAAGGTAGTAAAGGCAACGTATTATTTCAAAAAGTTGATTTAAATTTCTAAATGGGAAATTGATTAATATGCAGTTTCTTTCTTAAGGGGTTAATTTCCTGACGGACCTTAAGATCTTAACCATAGATTGTGATTTTTTTGCAAGTGCCATTTCATTCATTTTCCTGTATCATTAATATTATTTTCTCAATACCTGGAAAAGGTAGTAAAGGCAACGTATTATTTCAAAAAGTTGATTTAAATTTCTAAATGGGAAATTATATTAATGTCAACTTTACGCGGTGGTTAGGCATTTGTCAGTGATTAGCTGTCAAATGCTGTACTGGAATATTCCGTGACTGATATTAAAAAATGCCCCCTCTCCTCCCGTTCTATATCTACTCCGTTGCTCGCTCATTGTTTCATCAGTTGCTCACTCACTCACTCACTCTGTCAATCTCTCTCTCTCTCTTCATTTTCAAAAAAAGTTTCATTAATCAGGTAGCACAGCATTGACTTAGTTTCATTATGTCACTTTGTTTTGCTTTCTATTTCTGTTATCAATTTATGTGCAATATTGGTGATAGCTTTTCTCTCCATCTCATAAGTGATTGAGAATGTGTTTTGTGTGAATCGGGAAATTAGCTAATTGATTTCTAATTCATTCTTCCTTTTCATACCATTTTTCTGTTTGCTAATCCCGATGCTGTTGGATCGGCTGTTGAAATCAGCATAAATCTGATAAATGGTCCTTTTTCGCTGGGTTGGTTTTTTGGGTGAATGTTATTGCATAAGGCACATTTTTGGAAACTTTGTCTAGGTTTAGAGTGATTAAAAGATTTTCTAATTAATGATTGTAGTAAATTGTTGATTTTTTTTAAAATTTAATTAATTTATTAATGTTTTTTCTTGTCAAATTTTCTATTTCGTACTCTGTGCCTTTGTTTTTTGGTTTGAAAAACTATAATTATTAGATGATATCTTTGTACTAGAGGGTATAACTATTGAGGCCTTTTTCCTTGTGACTTATTGTTTTTTGCCGTACAATTTTTAAATTACCTTGATTACATTGGCGCACACGCGTGTGTGGTTTTTTTTTTTCATAATCCAATTAATGGCTGTTAGATTTTAAAATCTTTAGACCAATTCATGGTGATGATAGTTGCTATTGTAATTACAAGTAAGAAAATACAAGCGACTGGCCTGGACTCAGTCAACTCGTGGTAAAGTAATACATTAAAAAACTGTGTGCCAGAAAGCAGATAGTTCTGTTGTCAGTGTTGTGCTGTTTTCTGTTTTCCGCTTTGTATGAGATCAAGTGGGGTCCCATTCTAACATTGAGTTCATTAGCTTCTGGCAGGAATGGCCGCGCAAACTGCATGTCCTGCGCCTGCTCCAAGTGCTCAAGTGGTTGGAAATGCATTCGTTGAGCAGTATTACCATATTCTCCATCGCACTCCTGAATTGGTTTACCGATTTTACCAGGAAACCAGTTTGTTGAGTCGCCCAGGTCCTAATGGCCTTATGACGACTGTAACAACAATGAAGGTAGTATTCTATGAACAATAGATTGTTGATATTATTCTGAATGTGATTCTTTTCATTTTTAAGTTGGGTTTTTATTTGGTTGTGAATTTGCTGGGATTATTTGGACATTGGGCAATGCTTTTTCAAAAGTCATTCAGTTTTATAGAGCTTCACGTGTTTGCAGCTCTAGTGTCGTAGGTAAATATAAATTCACGTGATAAGGCATTCTGCTATGACTACCTGTGTCTGCATTACTCTGTCCTATGATGCTTGCTCTGTTTGTGAAAATGATGTCCTTTTGGTCAAATATCCGTATTGCAATCAAAGTCACTGGTCAGTTTCTGGCAGAACGTCGGAATAAGATATTTTCCTTGAGTAGTAAAATGGTCAAAATCCAATTTGTCGACCTGATAATGATTCCTAAAATATGGTAAAATGATCTGTCTAATTATATTGTGTACTTTAGGATACTTCTTAATTGAGTTAAATTTGAGGCAAAATGGGATAGAGTTAAGACGAGAGAACACAAATAACATAACATTGATTAAAGGAACTCCTCAAGCAAGGCCACAAAGTGCTACACTCTCCAACAGAGAGGGTCTCCCTGCCAAAATCCGAAGTTGCCAACAATTTCAATGATCATAATATAATCCTAACACAAGTGACTCTCATACATAAATACATAGACTCAAACCTTAACCATAACTTAAGCCCCAAATCATTAGGCCCATGGGATATTTATAATTTATTTAAGCTAGACTAATTAAAAGACTCAAAATTATTTTAGAAGAGCAACAATAATGCTAACAAAAGAACAATTATGAGAGAGGCGTATCAGAATGATGATTGTTCATGCAAGATTTTTATCACAACCCATCTCTGAAATGCTATTATTCTGAAGTAACTTTAATAATTGGAATGTCATTGTGGAGTTGTAGTTACTATGCCATGTCTCCTAGATACATTAAAGAAAACTCAATGGGACAATATTTTGCAGGAAAATGCATACTGTCTTTTTTGCCTGCAATGTAGATTATGTTATATTGCAGTTATGAAAATAATAACTGGATGGGACTTGTCAAATGGGATTGAGATGAAAACTCTAAAGGGATATTGATTGCTGAAAATAATATTGAAGGTCACTATATTAAGATAGCAAACTTAATAACTTTGAATATCTTGATTGTATGGGCTTCATCCTCTTCTTTTTTTGACAGTTGGATTGTAATGTTATGTTTTCCTGTCTTCATGTTTTACCAGAATATAAATGAGAGAATATGCTCCTTGGACTACAAGAACTACAGGGCAGAGATAAAGACTGCTGATGCACAAGATTCACATAAGGATGGAGTGATTGTTCTGGTAACTGGCTGCTTGACCGGTGAAGATAATAAACGCAGGAAATTTTCACAGACCTTTTTTCTTGCTCCTCAAGACAAAGGCTACTATGTGTTGAATGATGTTTTTAGGTATGTGGAGGAGAATGAAGCCGACGGTGGGGATTTGGTTAAAGGAGTTCTTGAGTTACCATCTAGTTCTGTGGAACCAAACCCAGGTTTGCTTTATCATTGCCTTCATCACAAATTTCAACACACTTGTTTTAGCCTATTAATCCTCTTCATACTGTATCCAGAGCCTGTTCAAGTGGTTGATCCCCCCCATGCAAATCATGCAACTTCTGAAGTGGAGGAAGTTGAGATTGTTGAGGAGGAAACCGATGGCCAAGTGATTGATGAGGGAAAAGTTAGTAATGATGCAGATAGCCTTGTAGAATCTGATCCTCATTTAAATGAGAATCATGTATCCACAGTTGCAGAATCAGCTTCCTCACCCCAGGAGGACACACCAAAGAAATCATATGCCTCAATTGTCAGTTCTCAGATGAAGAAGGGCCCGACCAAAATCTATGTTCCTGCTAACACAGCGAAAGTAGTTCCTAAAACTGAGAAACAACCACCCAAATCATCTGCAGAGGTGCCAGGCTCTGAATCTTCAGCTCCTACCGCACCTGATAATGCGCCAGACAGTAAAGATACTCAGGACGAAGGTATTTTGACTGCTATATGCCATATTTTTGAACTAATAAGCACCAAAAACCTTGATATTCATGACCTTAAGCAAAAAATCTTCACCAAGATGTGATGAGAATTGTAGGATATATCTGCTTCTTTTTCTGTTTGAAGCTCTTCTTTTTCCAAATCTCTGATTTGTTATCATCTCTTACAGTTGAAGGCCACTCTATATATGTGCGCAATCTGCCTCTAAATCTTCCAGTTTCACAGCTGGAAGCAGAATTTCAGAAATTCGGATCAATTAAGCCAAATGGGGTTCAAGTTAGAAGTAACAAGGTTGGCTTCAACACAGTTTGTTTTACTGCATCTTTCAACTTGATTAGAGTTTTGTTCTTCACACCATATTTCCTTTCTTTCAGCAACAAGGATTTTGTTTTGGCTTTGTTGAATTTCAAGATATCAGCTCCATGCAAAGCGCTATTAAGGTATGAGCTCTTCTGATTTCTCTCTTATTCTTGTTTGGCCCGGATATCAAATTTGCATACTCGGTCAAGATTATATGCATTGAATAGCCACCTTAGTCTTTCTTTATAACAAAAGTTGGCAGTCTGGGGGATTGTTTCTCCTTTATGTTATCCTTTTCTCTAATCAAAATTTACTTTTTCACTGAAAAAACATGGGGCACTCTCATTTAGAATCAAAACGTCTTGATCTGACATAGCAGATGTGTAATCAGTATCACTAAAAGATTTTTATGTAGTATTGGAGTTGCTGAAGAATTAGGATGGGAATGCAAATTATGTTTTGATTTATCTCCTTTTCCTCATCATTGTAATCTTGCTTTGGCCTCAGGCTTCTCCAATCACAATTGGCGATCATCAAGTTACTGTGGAGATAAAGAGGACAACGACCCGAGGTTGGTCCGAGCATGGCATTAACTTTTATCTTCTCTAAGTCAAGGCTAGAAACATTTAGAGACTTTAGCAGTACATAGTGGTAAACCTTCACACACATCCATGTGGGCATGTGTAAAATGTGTGGTGAATACCAACATCTGGTGCAATGCACCGAGTGTTGGGATGCATTATCCCTTATAATTCCTTGTGTATTTGAAGCTCATCTCTTGGAGACTCGATCTTATTATATAGCTGTTTCTGCACAGTTGGGAGCGGGAGGGGTCGGTTCGGTTTTTCACGAGGAGGATTTCGCAACGAAGGGTTCAGAGGGCGTGGTGGTAATTTCACCGGTGGACGGACATATGTTAGAAGCGATAGCTTCCGTGGGCGTGGGAACTATAGTGTTGGGCGTGGTGGAGAAGGATATCACCAGCAAGGTAGGGGGAGGGGTGGTCGTCGTCCAAGCCCCACCCAGACTAATGCTGCTACTTAGGACGTTGATGTTGAGAATGTTGGCAGCCATTTTGATCACCTGGAAAAAGCAAAATGTTAGTCATTTCAACTCTTCCAAGGTTTGTTCCATTTATGTTCTCCATCAATCTCTCTTAAAATTGGGTTGCCTCAGGCGAAATGGCATTTAGTTTAGTTCCATTTTTTTTTTTTTTTCAAATATTGGAATTTTTTCTAGGGAGGGTTTTCACAGCTTAGTCCGAATGTAGGTTTTCAATTTGAACTACACCACATTTTATCTGATGGAGAATATGGAAATCCTTTTGCAATGTCTTCTCCTTTTTCTTTTTTCTGTCTATATCTAATTCCAAGTATATTTTCATTTCCTCGATTCTTTATTGTGTGGTAATTTTTTTGTTTATTAGTATGCATCTAATATCGCGTGTGTAAATATGATTTATGGCATTTATGCTTTGTAATTCTGAAATGATAGGAAATTGATAATTATATGAGTAGGGTCTCATTATAGGAAATTGATAATTGTATGAGTGGTATGAATTCACGTGAACTCTTTTTTTCGAATATCATTGTTTTGATTTTGATATGCATAACAATGATACCCATTGTTTTATTGTTATGGAGTCGTGTTGATTAACATATGCAATATGGCTCTTTAGTTAAATAATTATAGCAGACGACACATAATCTAACCAAACATGCTATCAACCAATCTTTTCATTTTACATCTGTGAGTTTAGGCGTTGAAAATGATTTGGGGTAATGGACTCCATGCTTCGATAGTAACAAAAATGCTGTATTAAATTTGAGAAATTTTCTACATTATATGGAAAACTGACCTCTCGAACTTGCCTTTTTTTGTTGGGCTGGATTTTGCAAATACAATGTATTTTGATTGGAAAACGACGAGATAATAATATTATTAAAGGTGGAATTGCTATAATAATTGAAATATCAATTTTTGATATTATAATTGAAATATTATCAAAGGTGGAATTGCTATAATTCTGGGTATACGAGCTAAGAAAAAGTGAGTATATAAATGTAAAATTAAATAAAAAAATAAAAAAATATGTACTTTATTGACTTTTGCAAGTATAAAATATTTCATTTTTAGGTGTGTGAAAGTATAATTGAGACGTTCAAATAAAAAAAGTGTGAAAATAGTTTTGGGATGGATGGAGTATGTTCATTGTTCTATTTATTCGTTCACTAAAAAATATGCAAATTCATTTTTATTATTTTTAACCATAATTTAATTACACATATTGATAATGTATTTTTATTAATTACTTTATTTATAAATGGATGTGTAACCTGCAAATTTTTCACAAAAATTAATATTCTTTTATTAATATTGCGAAAATTGAAATTACAAAGAATATTTTATTTGTTTGAATATAAAGGTATCGAGCGATTGTATATGTCCAATCTCTATTCGATCCTCTGATTCTTCTCTTCGAGTCTTGACTTGGTCTTTGACTTGATTTGCGGATTTCTCGGAGTTAAGTCCGAGATTGACTTTTGAGTTGGACGTTAATTCGAAGGCGTTGAGCCTTGTTTCGAATACGCTGCCTTGTCGGAAGGACTTTGTTGATATATCCGAGTTGAGTCCGGAGTTGATGTTGAAGTTGATATTAATTTGAGGGCGTTAAACCTTATTTCAAATTAATATTGCCTTATGGAAGGACTTTGTTGAGTGTTCACCTTTGAACTCTCTATGTTGATGTCGTCGTAGGTGAGTGGTGTTGATCGCCGTTGAGGACGTATGGATGACGTTGATCGGAGGGGCTTCGTGCCGTGTTTCTCTAATCGAACGCCGATGTTGATGAAGAACGTTGGAAGAACGCTCTTGAAGATCGTGAAGAACGCCTTTGAATTTTCAAAGTTGCCCGAAGTCTTGGATCTTGATGCTTCTTTCTAAGCTCTGATCTTCTTGACTCCTTGTTGTGTATAAAATGACTAGAATGAGACCCTGTTTATAGGCGTAGAATTCTAGATTCGTGTGCTAGATTTGATGGGCCAAAAGATATTATTTGGATATTATTCGGGAATATTCCCAAAATATCTTAGATTTAACAATCTTCAAAGATATTTGTGAAGATTTGTTGATTTTCAAGATATTTGTGAAGATTTGACAATCTTCAAGGATATTTGTGAAGATTTGAATTTTTGGGCTTTTAGAGATCGGGCTTGATATTTTGGACTTTAAAAATCCAGAATAATTAATTGGACTTTAGAGGCCCAAAACATTTAATTGGATTTTTAGAAGCCCAATTGAATTTATTAGGCTTTTAAGGTCCAACTGAATTTATTAATTAGGAATTAAATTTATTTAAACTCCCAATCATAAATTATTTTAACATGTAATTTTAACATGTTATTTTTTATTTTGGCAATTAATTTTAATTGCCTACAAATTGCCCCCTCGCATTTCGTTCGCGAGCGTTTTTGGTGAGGACGAATTGCGAAACTTCAGCTCGATTCTTGTGCGAGAAACTTCAACTTGATTCTTGTATTCGACTTGAAAATTTGGGTTTTCTTGAATTTGTGATGAAGTTCATTTCTCATTTCATTCCTTGATTGGCCTTTGGGCTTAAATATGTGAAGCCCAAATAATGAAATAATCCATGCGTATGCTTTGTAGGCCCAATTTCATTTTAATTGACTTTGGGCTTAAATTTGAAGCCCAAAATAAGACAATCCAAATATGATAAGGCCAAACATCATTGATATGGAAATTCACTCCTATGTTATTTGCATATATCATAAAATCTTGCTTAAATATCACGAAACTTTCATGTCATAGATACAATATATCTTTGATATCAATGAATATTATGTAATCTTGAGCATATCAAATCTTCATGGCTAGATTATCGAGGGTTGCAACCGATTTGTGCACCTATTTATAGTGCTCTACAATTTTGCCTTTCATCGTTCATCTCAAGAGAAGAGATTAGCAGTTCTTCTCGCAACGGCACTTCTTTAATCCTCTTCATTTCCCTTTTTTTTTCACAATGTATATTTGATTTTCTTTTTGTTTTGTTGATTCAAATCAGATGGAGAGATGGTGTGAGGCAGAGGCTTCGAATTGGAGAAGGCCAAAGGCAGAGGCGGAGACTCGGCCGTGGCGATTTCAATCAGTGGAAGGCGGAGACTCGTTTCAACAAGGGCGTCTTGGTGCTGGTGTTTTCCGGCTGAATCAGCGGCGATGGCTCATGGTGTTGAAAGTGCAACAGCGAGCGTGTGGAGGTGCATCAACACTTTTGGCGATCCTCTGTTCGTGATGCGGGGTTGAGAGAAAAGAAGCCCGACGACGATGATGCGGTCCTAGGCCTGGATTCACGGAGTTGTTGCGGCTTCGATCAGAGGGAAGCATTGGTGGTGGATGAGATGGTGGTTTGAGTTCGACCCGTGATGGCAGCGGCGCCGTGGTTTCAATGGCAGACAGCGGAGGCAATTTGCGGAGGCACGACATTTCAGGCGATTGCAGCGAAGGGATAGCCTCGTGGTGCAGCAGAGTTTGTCCGACTGTGAGAGAGATGGCGGTTTGGCTTCGCAAAGATAGTAGCGACGTCCGGCGTAGCGGTCTTGGTTCCAGATCGGAGATGTGACGGTGGTGCTTTGTTCCAATTCAGAGGGAAGGTCGTGGCGTGCGACGGAGCTTGCAGCAGTGGCGGAGGTGCGATATAGGCCTGTTTTTTATCGTGGAGAGCGTATGACCGAATTCCTGGGCATTAGGCGTGCGTGATCTGCAGCGACGCATCAACCTTGAGGACGACAGCGTGTTGTTTTCGGTGATTCGAGCGGCGATTTCAGACAGCAAGGCGGCACAATTTTTTAGCGTGAACAAAGCTGTTGGCAGCGGTTCGAGGCGACCTTGGCTGATCCAGGCGAAGCGGCGCTCATAGGAGATTGGCTTCGACCCTTATTTTTGGCTGTGGAGAGTTGGCACGTGCTGTTGGTGTCGCTGGTTCGGGAGTTGCAGCGGTGATGCCTGGTGCGAGTGTGCGGTTTTTTGTTCTGGGATGGAGCAGAGGCATGGTGACTCTTGGTTCACGGGCGGAGTTGAAGGCCTAATTGATTTGGAGTCTTTATTCCGTCATCATGAAGAAGATAAAGACTTTGGGCTTTTCTTATTGGGCCAAAATTTTTCTTGCATTATTCGGCCACTGTTAGCCTTTAATATTAAGTCCAAAATTAATTAATTAATTAATAATTATTTTATTGGACTTAAAATTAAATCTAACTCAAATACTCAATTTATAATTTAAGATAAGCAAATTATGTTTTGATAAATTGTCAAATTAATCTCAGACTCTTTTTCTTTTGCAGATCATCATGATAGTTTATTTCGAGAATATCATCATATATTCGGAGTTTGTTCTTTAGTAATTCTCAACAACAAGCATCAACTCTTGGAAAAGGAAATCTATTTGCGGATTTAAGAGCTTGTCATAGGGAACTATGCAAAGTCGTGACCATCAAAGAGTTGCACTTAGAGCGTTGGTCGCTAGAGCTTTTCTTGAACCGATCAACAAAGGTGCGGATCTTGAAGGTGGGCTCGTAGGCATGTTGAAGATGTGGCCCGTCTACCATTACCGAGACATCGCATGATCACGAACCCTGACCAAGCTGTTTGGAGTGGATCGATGGAGTTTACTGGCGAGTTTCGCTTCATCAAAGACTATTGGGAGTGGACGGTGGATGCATTGGATCGATGTTGTCACGCCCTTAAGAATGCAATGGATCGATGTTGTCAGGCGACAGTCCTAGGCAAGGATGGTTCAATTGGAGGTGGAGACTGATGTCGTCGGCTCGTACATATGTCGGCGACGGTCTTCACTTAAAGGAATGGATGGCAATTTCTGGAGCGTGAGGAGGGATCGATTGGGAGGTGGAGACCTGATGTCATCGGCTCACACATGTGTCGGCGACGGTCTTCACTTAAAGGAAGGGATGGCCATTTCTGGAGCGTGAAGATGGATCGATTGGGAGGTGGAGACCTGATGTCATCGGCTCGCACATGTGTTGGCGACGGTCTTCACTAAAAGGAATGGATGGTAATTTCTGGAGCGTGAGGATGGATCGATTGGGAGGTGGAGACCTGATGTCGTCGGCTCGCACATGTGTCGGCGATGGTCTTCACTCAAAGGAATGGATGGGGGCGACCCTTGTCCGCGTATTGCTGTGGGTTTTCTTTCGAACTTGTTAATTTTGAATGAGAGACACTCGACTCGGCTTTCTCAACGGACTTCCTGATGGACTCGTACTTTCATTAATTTCATGAGTTTCGAAAGGAACTCGTTGATTTTGAATGAGAGTCGACTCGGAGGGAACTCGAACTTCTTCAATGGACTTCAATGATGTCTTTGTTAGCAGATTGATGGTATGATGCGCTTCGTCATCGTCGGCTAAGATATTGTTAATTTGAGCTTGAATTATCGCTTAAGCATCCCGCAAGATTTCATTCCAATGGCTTGGAAGAAGCATTCCCAAATTTCTTACCGTGCTTGCCCCCAGTAATCTTTGCAACTCGATATCCGGATAAGATGACTAAATTATGACTGAACTTAGTGACATGCTAAGCTGCCTACGTACCTCTTAAAAGAGGATCAAGTCAAAACGTAGTTCAAAGGGGAACGTGATTTGATTTTGGGGGGCGCCGTACAAAGTTTAACCTCATGCGGGCCAGGAGGGACATATACTTTTTTCTACCATAGTCGCAGTAGGGTGTTATTTAACCACATAAACACCTTTAGTGGGATAAGTTAACAGTTTAACCACATGTAATCATCTTTGGAGGTAGTTGTACACAGTTTATCCTCATGCGGACCAGTAGCAACATGGAGTTTAGGCTCGTGCGTCAAGGAGCAACATGCAGTTTAGGCTCGTGCGTCAAGGAACATTGTGCAGTTTAGGCTCGTGCAGGAGTATCATTTGATTTATGCGTAGCAGCGTTTGAAGATTTTCCCATTTATGGGACTAATGGTTGCACTATCTTCGGAGATCTTGTATGCGTCATTCATGTAAATTTCTTTCACCATTTGAGCATCTTCATATGTGGTGATGTGATTTGTTGTAGCAGACTCTTCATTGGATCCTCTTGTAAAATCCACACAAGTTCTGACTTGACCATTTCTTCCCCTAACTAGGATCGTTTGCATGTTGTTCACTTCGGTGATGTTCATATTTCTGATCATGAGAGCTATTCTTCTTTGTGGAATGTTTTCCCTATCTCGGAGAGCTGGCTGTTGGACAACGCGAGTATTGATGAAGTTAGATGAGACCACGCCTTCTCCATCTTCATTGGTCTTGGTGTAGATTATTGTTTGTACCTTTGTTGTCAAAGTTTCTCCACAAGATGCAATCAAGTGAGTTTGCCGCGTCATACGGGATGGAACTCGACTTCGGAGCTTTTGGGAGTTTGAAGTTTCAAAAACTCTTGTTTCTTTTTTATGCCTCACTTTGAGTGGCCCCAACCTCTCGAAAACAGCTGCCGACTTTCAATGACTAAGTTTCCCTTGCGGTCCTAATCTTTCGAAGACTGTTCCCGATCTAGGGCGCTTATTTCCCTATCTTTCAAAAGAAGATGTTCATTTCATTTTTCTCTTATCCTCATCAAATTCCTCTTCCATTGATGGGACTTCTTCATCTATGATTTGATTTACATTTGCTCTCTTGATGGCGATGCGTACGGGACTTTGGGCGGTATACCCCAAGCCAAACCTCGTGCTCTTGACGGTGAGGCCACCTCTTCTTGGTACTCTTGGAGTGGATTCCAACTTCTTAGATGATTCATGATGTGACTCTTTGGCGCTTTGTTCCCTTGCAGATCGTATCCGACTTTGACAAGAAGGCTGAAGGCTTGAGGACCATATGCCCCCATGATTACGGCTTCAGATATATCTCCATGTTCGGTCCTAGCTCCTCGGGCAGGACGAGTGAATCCTTTGAGTGGTTGGGAAGAAGGTTTCTTCACGGTGTCGAGCTTGGTCAAAGGAAGTGTCAATTCTTCTAATGCTTCAATGTCTTCACAAGGTTGCTTGCTCTTGTTGGTGCCGGAAGAAGTCTCATCCCTTCCATCTTGTTTGTCTTCTATTGCTCCCTTCAAAGGACCGTCTTCAACTTTTGTAGGCTTTGTACTTTTACAAAAATACTTAGCATCCGCAAAGTAAGATTCTGCCTCGGTAAATGGTTTATCATCGCCAAACACCGTATTTATCATATTGTCGTTACGGTACTTGAAGCATTGATGTAGTGTGGAGGGTACTACGCCATGTTGGGACAATCTGAGTATTTTGATTAGATCCCAAAACCCCTGATGAATCTGCCTAAGTATAGTTGTTCAGGTTGAAATAATTCAGGATAGTTAGGTTAGAAATTCAGTACAGGAGGAACTTGCTAAAGACTGAAGAATATTGGAGTCGACCCAATTTACTGAAGTCTGAAGTGTAATCCATCCTGAAGGAGTCAGTCAGTCTTGCTGAAGATTACCTGATCTGAAGCTGAAGATCGAAGCCTGATGATCCGTCCTGAAGTCAATCCTGAAGTACCATTGGCTGATGTTTCTACTGAGTACACTAAGCATACTCAGGACAGAAGTTAGTCAGTGAAGAGTAAGTGTTACCTATCAGGCTGTGCTGAATGCACTTAAGACCTGACTTAGGCCTTGGTTCAGTTTACCTGAATCATGTAAGTCCAAAAGCAAAAAGGTTACACATACTGAGCTGAATAATCTATCAGGCTGTGCTGAAGCCACATAAGACCTGACTCGGACAGTAGTTCAGATCACCTGAACCATGTATGTCCAAGGCAAAAAGGTTATTTATGCTATGGGACAAGAGACAAAGAGAATGTCAGTAAGACTCCATTAAGACACACGTTCAGACTGAGTTATTAACAAGAGACTCAGAGTATTGAATGTACGAGGAAGGACAAATGTCTGAAGGTCAACTAGCCGTTATAGCGGAGAGCCAATGATCTTTCGACACGTATGTACGGAGTCTGCGCAGCATTTAATGCGGCATTTAATGCTTCTCAAAAGTTGCAGGTGATGGGACAACTTGCCAGAATAAGCATGGCGGTTAGGTCAAACAGTATTTCTAGCCTGCAATCTACCTAAAATAGGAAAGATTTGATTTGATCTCCTCCAACGGATCTATTTTGAATCTTGCCTATAAATATGGAGAGCCTTGCACCCATTCAAGGCTAACGGGAAATTTCCAAGAGAAAGCTCTCAAGAATCCAAGCTCTCAAAGCATACTATAAGCAACACTCTGCAATTAAATTTCCCTAGTGTTGTAGTAGGATTCACTCTGTATTTGCTTAGATCGATAGCTATAATATTTAGCATTATTTTGTATTGCTAGAGCTATCTTAGTTGGAAACCAGAATACCAAACCACTCAAGGTGTGAGATTGGTTGGTTAGAAGGACTGGGACTTGTAAAACGCCCAGGGGTCAGTTCCTAAGAGAGGAAGTTGGCTACTCGTGTCCCTTGGCACGTAAAACCAAGCACCTATCCTCAGGGTTTTGAGGATAGCTTCCTGTTAAATTAGGTCATGGACGTAGGAGTTGGTTATCTCCGAACCACGTTAAAAAGATCATTGTGTGCTGATTTACTGTTTTGTTCAGGATCATAACTGTCATCATAATAAACTGAACATTCTGCATTGTTTT
>JAPKLY010000103.1:323019-377243 GCA_026898435.1 Prunella vulgaris
CATCCTTATTCCAAGCAGCTAGAGGAATTTCATACATCTCCAAGACTCGGTTCAGGACCTGCTTCATCCTGTTCCGATCACCAACGGCCCCGACAGTGCGTCCTACTCTGACGACTTCTTCTAATATTACTTTTCGGTCCAGTTGCTTGGAGTTCCTGAAGAGTGGAGGAGGATACTTAATGAATTCTGGAGGAGCAATCTCTACACCTTCTGTGTCAGCATGTCTGATTATTTCAGCCCATAGATCTGGATGCTCCTGTGCCATCCAGTGTTGGAGTATGACGTCTTTTTCTTCAGATTGATCGTCCCATAACCCCACCACATAGAATAGGTAAGCCCACCTATTCTGGATCGGAATCCATACCTCCAACAACTCTATCGGAATGAAATCCTCTACAAACTGGAGAGGAGGGGGACCTTGATCTGGACTGACCACTAACTTCCTCTGAGTCTTTGTTCGAGATCCAGAAGGCACAATTTTCTTCTTCTGAACCTGCGAAGTCAGGTACTCATTGGACTCTTTTAGCCGTTGGATCTGACTGAGCAGCGAAATCTCCTTCATCTTCGCTATCTTCTCCGCCTCAGTCATCACCATCTTTTCCTGAGTGGTCAACCCTGGATTCATCTGTTCCTCCATCTCCTTATACAAAGGTTCCAGAGCGAGATCCTCAGAGGGCCTCAACCTCTTCGGCTCTGAACCTTCAGCGGCTTCGATGGCAGCGACGGACCTTGTCCTTTTTCTATCCGCCGCTTTCAGTTCAGGGGGGAAGTTCTTCTTCTTGGCTTTACCAGTAGTAGCAGTTTGCTTCTTCCCTTCTTCCCCCTTTTTGGCATCATCGTCATTAATTCGCTTGACAACTTCATTTACTGACTCCGCCAACAACGTGAACTGACTGTCCATCTCAGTCTGCTTGCCCTGCAGTTGCCCAATCTGCCCTGCCATCCCTCTTAGGCCGACACTGAGCTTATCAATGGCTAAATTGTGTGCAGCCTTCAGTCGACCTTCGAAGTTCTCCATTCTGTTGTCTAGGGCAGAGGCAATTTCAGCCTTCTCCTGTGCAGACATCTCACTCAGCAGCTCATCCTTCAGTTCAGCCTTCAGCTTGACCAACTTTTCATCAACCAGTTGATCAATTCTTTCAGGCAGTTGTTGATCAAGAAAAGTGGCAAGCTTGTTCTCCTCCTGAGTTTGCGCATCAGAGACCATTTGATTGCAGCTTTGAATGGCCTCTTTTGCTTGCTCAGAGATAACAGTGAGATCTACTGAGTGTTGAGTTCTGACTTCTCCAAGAAGATCAATGGCAGCATTCATGTCAGATCCCATATCATTCAGGTCACGATCCAGTCTATTCATCTTCTTGTTCAGCACTTCAGAATTTGAACCAACCCTACTAGTTTTTCTCTCGACGAGGATTACCCTTCTGTGAAGATTGGCAAGAGCTCGTGAGGAGTTCTGAACATATAGTGACTCGCGGGTGATCCATTTTCCTCTGACTCGGACCAGACCTGGTGGACCCTCTCCTGAAGCCTCCGTAATTCCGGGTCCCAGAATTGCTTCATTGGCCGGTGCACTGACCCCTTCAGTGCCACCTTGCTGAGCACTATCAGCAGTCTCAATCACCTCCTTCTCAGCTTCCTTCTCCACTTCCTTCTCCTTCTCAACTCTCTGAGTCTCGGGCTCAGGATAAATGCA
The DNA here is from genome assembly GCA_026898435.1 of Prunella vulgaris. Classification (NCBI taxonomy): domain Eukaryota; kingdom Viridiplantae; phylum Streptophyta; class Magnoliopsida; order Lamiales; family Lamiaceae; genus Prunella; species Prunella vulgaris. Next base: position 324,713 of record JAPKLY010000103.1, read on the forward strand.
TCGGTCAGTTCTGATAAAGTCTACCATCTTGATCAGGTGATGTAGAGAGTTAACGTCAAAATGATCAAAGAGGGCAGCCTCTGATTCAACAATATTGTCCCATCCTCTCGACTCCCCGAGCTGACTGAGTTCAGGCCAGGTGGCGTTCCGAATCATAGCAAAGGTGCGAAGCTGCACAACTGCTCCTTCTGAGCATCTGAGAGGTCAGGAAACCTTCTCTCCACCATCTCAGCAGCCGTTCCCCTTGCCACTATCTCAAAGTCTGACAATGTGTTCTCGTCAGGCGCAGGGAATGGCCACGGAGCTTCAGCATGAACCCCTTCAGACACCTCCTTCTGAACTCCTTCCTCCTGAACAGGTTCCCCCTGATCCTCACCCGAGGGGGCCTCCATACCCTGATAAGTTGAAGCAATGTCAAGAATCAGTGGGTTAGGATCAGTGGGTGCAACATCCGGAATGGCAGAGATAGGGGCGATTTCAAGTGCAGCCTGAGCTGATTCCCTCTCCGGATGTGCGTGCTGAATCATTTCTTCAGCAGCCTTCTCTTCCATAAGCTTCTTCTCTCGCTCTCCTGACCCCGGATATAAGAATTTCACTTTCTGTTGCTTTGGTCCTGAGGGCTTGGATTTGTCCTCCGCTGGCTTCGTGATAAGGATCCCAGAAGATTTGCTCGCCTGAGCCTTCTTCTTCTGAGTCCTTGGTCGTTTCTTGGTGCCAGCATCATCGGAATAAGCTCTGAAAAGATCAATTTTCTCTGGAATCTCGAGTGATTGGGCCTGATCCACATCACCGAGATCCAGGGTCTCCAAGATCAGAGAAATCTTGGTGCCAAAGTGCATCTTGGCCTCAAATGTCGCCTGACCCTCCGGCGAATATTTGATTTTGTTGGTTTCAGCTACCAGCAATTGGAGGAAGTAATCCTCCCAGTTAAAGTTATGCACTGAGGCGTAAGAGATTGCCATCATCGTATACAGTTTTTGCCTCGAGATCTGCTCTAGTCCTCCAGCAATCCCCATCACTCCCTGACTCGTCAGATCGAAGAAGTGTCGATTCTCTGTTCTCAGAACTGACTTGTTCAGACCTGATTTCAGGACCACATCACCATCGCATAGGGACTGGAGATAATCCTTCTAAGTTCCAAACCCATAATCAACAGGGCTTCGACCCAAATGAGGAAGATTAAGAACCTCTCTAATCTTCTGCCTGATGTTGAGAGTGACCCACCTCCTGGTCATCTCTTCCTCACCATCCTTCCCCTTCACACATGAGGTCAGGGGAATGCATGTTTCCCACTCCTGGGAGTCCTTGTTCTGCGCCATTTTGATATAGAAAGCAGCAACAAGTCTGGGATGGAGTCTCTGGGGTCTGGAAGTGATAAAACGCAGAAGACCTGTATTTTCGAAAACCTCCTTTACACGTAATATGTCAGGATGATTGGAGGTAAAGTCTCCAAAAGGTTCCCAGTGTATTTCATTCCTTAGGTGAAATAGATTCCCAAAGAATGAATCCACCGAAGGAGAAGCCATGGAAATAATATGAAGAATAAAGAAGGTCGGTTCACAGAGAGAAATATATCAAGAAAAGATTTAGGTGCATAAAGGTTGCAATAGCACAAACTTCCCTTATTTATACTAAAATTCAGTTTTAATCGGATGGCTCAGAAAATAGTGACTTATGAGATTCAAAGGTTAAGATTAAAGCGCAAGATGCATGGAGACTCTTCGGATTTTCAAAAGTAATGGGTCAAAACTTTATCGAAAACTGTTCCCGCCCACTGTGCATTAAATGCGCGTCAGAGCATGTCCGTATTTAATTCAAATAAATTGTATTAAATAATAACCGAATATTAAATGAATGGCTGGGATTAAATGACAAATTAAATTGATTTGACAATACAGCAAATAGTATCAAGGATGATGCACGCAAGATCTGATGACTGAAAGAAAATCAGGAAACATACCAGTCAGTCAGATTTGTATTCTGACTGATACCACATGTGACCTATCAGGATGACAAGCCCTGAGTTCAGTGTCCTGAATCTTAGTCAGTCTATACTGATCATCCTTTTCATACTGAATGTTCCCCCTACAACCATTCACAATCTCTCTGAGATTCCTTCATCCTGAGTCCATATTAGTCATTCCCCCTGACCTTGAGCATTCTGATCAGAGATTCAGATTGAATCTCCTAAGCCTGGGTCAAGGAGTCCTAATTCTACTGATAGCTCAACAAATCTGGTTTCAGGCAAAGCCTTAGTCAGTATGTCAGCTCTCTGCTTGTCAGTAGGGACTCTCTCCATCCTGATGTCCTTTTTCTCAACATGATCTCTGATAAAGTGATGTCTGATGTCTACATGCTTACACCTTGTGTGTAAGACTGGGTTTTGGGATATGGCACTATTATTGTCACAATAAATTGGGACTTCAGTGGCCTCAACTTGGTAGTCTCTCAGTTGCTGTTTCAGCCAAAGGATCTGAGAACAACAACTGCCTGCCGCCATATACTCAGCCTCAGTAGTAGACGTTGCAACACTGGTTTGCTTCTTAGAAAACCAAGAGATCAGCTTACTCCCTAGAAACTGACATGTGCCTGTAGTTGATTTCCTATCAAGCCTACAGCCTCCATAATCTGCATTTGAATAGCCAGTCAGTTCTAGGTTGTCATCAGAGGGATACCAAAGTCCAAGATTTACTGTACCTTTCAGGTATTTCAGTATCTTTTTGGCACTCTCTAGATGACTCTTCTTTGGATCAGACTGATACCTTGCACAAACTCCAACTGCATAAGTGATGTCAGGACGACTAGCAGTCAGATACAATAAGGATCCTATCAGTGCCCTATATTCAGTCTGATTTACTGAGACTCCTTCTTTGTCAGGGTCCAGCTTCTCATTTGTGTTCATGGGAATACGTGAGACTTTGCTGGTCTGAACTCTGAATTTCTGAATCAAATCCCTCGCATATTTGGACTGATTTATGAAGATTCCGGAGTCAGTTTGCCTGACTTGGAGACCCAGAAAGAAATTCATTTCTCCCATCATTGACATCTCAAATTTCCCAGTCATCAGCTTGGAGAATTTCTCACAAAGCTTCAGATTAGGAGATCCAAAAATTATGTCATCCACATAAATCTGAACCAAGAGAATGTCCTCCCCTTCGGATATCCGGAAGAGGGTCCTGTCCACTGTTCCTTTCACGAACACGTGGTCTATCAGGAATTGGGATAATGTATCATACCAAGCTGTCGGAGCTTGCTTCAAGCCATAAAGAGCTTTCTTCAGGTGATATACCTTATTTCCAACTTCGAAACCTGGAGGTTGTTCCACATAGACCTCCTCGTTTAGTACACCATTCAGAAAAGCACTCTTTACATCCATCTGATACACTTTGAATTTCTTGAATGTTGCATATGCCAGAAACAACCTGATTGCTTCCAACCTTGCGACCGGAGCAAAGGTCTCATCATAGTCGATTCCTTCGGCCTGAGAGTAACCCTTTGCCACTAGTCTGGCCTTATTCCTGACTACAACATTCTTCTCATCCCTCTTGTTCTTAAAGACCCATTTGGTGCCAATGACATGTTGACTCCTAGGTCTCTCAACTAACTTCCAAACCTGATTCCGCTCAAACTGATTGAGCTCATCCTGCATGGCTAGGATCCAGTTGGGATCAACAAGAGCTTCTTCTATGCTCTTAGGTTCCTGATCACTCAGGAAGCAGCAAAACATAGCGCTCTCACCAAAGGACAACCTAGTCCTGACCCCCTCATTGATATCACCAATGATATCAGCCAATGAGTGATCATCTAGCCACCGCCTCCTGCTGACGGGAGCACTGGGAGCTGCTGACGTTCCCTCGCCTGATCCTGAAACGTTAGTCTCGACAATAATAGGAAAAGAACAGGAACGAGCAAGAACAGGGGATACTGAGTCATTTCCTGAGGGTTGGCCAATATCAGGGACATTGTTTCCCCCTACAGTGTTGGACTCAGTAACTGTCTCAGGTGCAGAAGCATCATCACCGACAGTACGTACCTCAGGTTGAGTCTGTCCCTCCGTCTGAGACTCAACATCTTCCTAGGCTGGGGCTTGCTGAGGGTTGACCTGAGGTCCATCTTGATCTTCATCATCATAATCCCATCCTTTGGGAGCACTGACAAGCTTGATCTTGAATTCAGGATTTTTCAGACTCTGTCTTGTTATTCTCTTGGTAACCCCCTCAGTGTCAGAACTCGGAACCTGTTTCCTATGCACTGATGCAGTCTCATCAAACACAACATGAGGTGTTTCCTCCACACAAAGGGTCCGACAGTTATACACCCTGAAGACTTTACTGACTGAGGAGTATCCTAAGAAAACTCCCTCATCAGATTTGCTATCAAAGGCTTTCAGCTGGTCTTTCCTATTGTTCAGGATGAAACACTTACACCCAAAAAATATGGAAATAAGAGATGCGAGGCTTCCTCTTGTTCCAAGTTTCATAAGGTGTCTGAGCATGTTGTTTGTTTAGCATAGATCGGTTCTGAGTGTAGTAAGCAGTGTTGATTGCTTCAGCCCAGTACTTCTTGGGCAATCCTGACTCAGCCAACATGGTCCTGGCAGCTTCCTTCAGGGTCCGATTTCTTCTTTCAGCTACCCCATTCTGCTGAGGGGTCCTGGCTGCAGAAGTCTCATGAGCTATACCATGGTTAGTATAAAAGTCAGTTATAATAGAGTTTATAAACTCAGTTCCTCGATCTGATCGGATCCTGACTATGCTCTGACCCTGTTCAGTACTCAATTACTTGAGTAACTCTGGAAGCTTGACCTGAGTCTCCTTTTTGTTCAGCAAGAAAATAACCCATGTGTACCTGGAATAATCATCAACAACAACAAGGGTATATTTCCTACCATTTATGCTGACAGGAGTAACTGGACCAAAGAGATCCATGTGCAGAAGCTGAAGCACTCTGTCAGTTGAGAAGGCTTCTTTATCTTTGAATGATGCTTTGGTTTGCTTGCCTTCCTGACATGCTCCGCACACGTGGTCTTTGCTAAAAACTTCATTGGGTAGACCATCTACAAGAGAAAGTCTAGAAATTTTGTTAATAATCTTGAAGTTTAAGTGACTCAGGCGTTTATGCCAAAGCCAACTGAGCTCAGAGGAGCTCTTATCGACCAAACAAGTTTCAGGAGAGCTGCTTTTGAAGTCAGCAAAATATACATTGCCCCTCCTGACACCTGTAATCAGAACCTGTAGTGTAGATTTGTCTTTCACAAGACACATGTTAGATGTAAATTCTACACTATATCCTCGGTCACAAAACTGACTGACCGAGAGTAAGTTATGTCTCAGTCCCTCAACATATGATACATTCAGTACACGGACAGAGCCAATAACAAGGGTTCCGACTCCTCTGGTGAAACCCTTAGAGTTATCACCAAAGGTTACCTGCGGGCCTTCCTGAGCTACATAATCCTGAAGGAGATCACGAAATCCGGTCATGTGCCTGGAACATCCTGAGTCCAAGTACCAGTCCTTCATCAGATCCTCCTTCCTTTTCTTGTAGCCCGCAGCGACCTGAAAAGAATCAGGCCTCAGGTACCCATCTCGTATTGGGTCCTACTGAGTCAGCCATACCCTTCGGGATCCAGATTTGTTTAACAATTCTGATAGCATCAGAAGTGTAAACCTGTCTCCCTGAAACATCAACATACACAGTCTTCTTCCTTTGTGCCTGGGAAGTTGAGGGTGTATGGGTGTCAGCCTGAGGTTCAGGAGCCCTATATTGATTACTGGGGGTGGGCCTCTTGTTCCTCCTTGGCCTGGGTGCATTGGGCTGAGTTTGATCCCGAGAAGGAGCAGCTCGGGCCTGACCTCTTGGCACTTGAGGTCTGGCCTGAGTGTTACCGGGGTCAGGTCTCCGTTGCCTTTCAGAGACCATCTGGTTTGTCCTTTTCCTTTGATGATTGGGACGCTCCTGATGGGCTATGTGCCGTGTCTGAGGAGTCTGGACCTCAGTAGTCCTTGGCTTTGCCTGAGGCCTCCTCTGTCCTGAGTTCCTTCCGCTCTGAGCATTTCTAGGCTGGGCCTGAGAAGTGCTAGGAGCAGAGTTCTTCCCAGATTGAGGATTCCTAGGCTGAGCCTTGGAGTTCCCTTGATCTATCTTCCTTGACTCAAGATGAGGAGCCTTGGCCTTTCCCTTAGGTTTTGGCCTTGGTTCCTAAGTCCTTTGCCTGTCAGGTTCAGCAGGCATTTTCTCCTTCCCTTTGCCCTTGTCCTGACGAGCAACACTTGAGCTCTTGTCATCAGTTAGGGCAGAGACAAACTTCTTCTGAGAGTTGCTCCCTGAAGAACCTCTCTTTTTCTTACCCTTTGGGTCTTTTGAGGCATCATAGCCAAACCCAGCTTTAGCACCATCAGTTAGCTGAGAGAAACTAGTTAACTCATCGACCACTTGGGTAGATGTGTATAACTTCTTCAGCTTAACCTCAAGATGCTCATTTGTTTCTTTTAGGGCCTCAATTTCAGTGGTGTACTGAAGCACCAACTCTTCATGAGCTTTCTCTTTTGAGATCAGCTCAAGATCCCAAGTAGTTTGCTCAGCACAAAGGCGAGCTTGCCACTCAGTTTCGAACATCACTCTAAGAGCAATTCGCTCAATCATCAGTTGTTCCTGAGCAAGGAACAAATCAGTATCACGAGTCTCAATCAGCGAGCTGATTACACCCTTTAGTCTTTCTACCTCCAGTGGAGCTTCATCATGCTTGTTCCGAGCATGAAGCAGCTCTTCCTGAAGATGTACTAATCTGAGGGCTTCCTCAGTATCTCTTACTCTGAGAGACTCAGTTAGCCGATCGTTCTCTCCACTCAGTTGCGCATTCACATCCACTGTGTGAGTATGAGTCTCCTGCAGCCTTGAGAAGTCAACCATCAATTGCTCTAGGGCGAGCTGAAGGTCGAGTTCTCCTGCTGAATCTGAGCTAAGCTCAGGTGCGTGATCAGGAGAAGAGGCAGAAGAACATACCTCATCATCTGCCATCAGGCAGAGGTCATCATACTCCTCATCGGAGAAGAGTTCAGGGGACCAGCTTCCTGGGCCATCTGAATCTGAGGAATCCTCAGCAAGCAATGCTCTCCGGTCTGATGCCCTGAGCTCTCTCTTGGCTCTCCGATCCTCTCGGTCACGAGCACTGAGCTCCGGACAATCATACTGATAATATCCGGTCTTCTTGCAGTGGTAGCACTGATCTACATCAGAAGCAAACTTTTTGTCAGTGTACCTTTTATCTGATGTCTCCCTCCTGCTCCCTGATGATCGTCCAGGTTTGGAGCTGGATCTTCTGGGCTCATCATCTCTCCTTTTCTCATCTCTTCGTCGCTTAGGCTCATTGCCATCCCTCCTGGAATCTGAACCCCTCCTTTCTTCTCTTCGGGGACTCGATCTCCTGGGGCTGGAGTACCTGCGATCACGGCTGTCAGTATAAAATTTCTTATACCTCTCGAATCGAGAGTTCAGTTTCTCAAAACGCCACGCCATCAGGCTGTACTCCAAGGCTAGCTCATCCTTGTTCATGTCCTTCAGAGACTTAGAGCCAGATCCAGCCTCAGGCTCAGGAGTAGCTTTAAGAGCCATGCTCTTATCCTTTTCAGGAGTCTTCTCCTCACTAACTTCCTCACTGACATCACCCTTCTTCTTCCTCTTATCGAGGTCGAATTCCAGAGCCTTTAAATCTGAGAATAGGTGAGAGTGAGTAATGTTGGTAAGATCCTGAGTGTTCTTCAGTAAGATCACTCCCGTGTCCCATCTTTCAGGAAGACAGTTCAGGATTTTAGAAGACACCTCCCTCTTGGAAAACTCCTTCCCAAGGGTTGCTAGCTCGTTCATCATCTTAATGAACCGAGCTTCCATCTGATCGATGGATTCTCCTTCTAACATCCGGAAGGCCTCAAACTTCCTGATAGCAAGATCTCTCTTGTTCTACTTGATCTTTTCTGATCCCTCACTCATCTCCCTCAGAGCATCCCAGATCTCCTTCGCTGTTCTCAGATGCATGAGCCTGACCGAATTCTCGTAAGGAACGGTGTGGAGTATAATGTTCTTGGCAACATTATCCAGTCTGATTTGCTTAATCTGATCAGAGTTAAGCACAGACCTCTCCACTTCTTCATCTCCGGCAGCTGGAACAGGAACATTGCCAGCAACAGGCCAGGTCGTCTGAAGATTCATCATGAATTTGATCGGACCCTGCTCAATCACCAGAGGCATCTGATCATTGATGGAATAGAGATGTGCGAGTACCCTGAATTTCCAATAGTCATAATTGTCAATAGAGAATTCAGGAAGATTGCCCTCGAGGCGTTTAAAACCAGATGCCATGATATGCAGTTTTCAGAAATGAGATCTATTCAGTAGACCACCAAAAGTTTCTCCTCAGAAACTGTTGGTAAACAAAGTCAGTGGTCTTTTGAACCACTGCTCTGATACCACTTGTTGGTCCCGAAACGAGTACAATCAATGTATGGGGGGGGAATACACTGATGTCAGATTTTTCTGAAAGACTCAGAAAAATACTCTTACACTCTCAGTCAGGATTTCCTGAATTACTCAGTATGCTGAAGGTCCACAGGGACAGCAGGGATAATTCAGTAACGAGTCAGATAAACTGAGTGTGAGTAAAGTACCTGGAAGCTCAGTAGAGATAACTAACCTACTGACTGCTAGGAAGCGGGTCAGTTGGACTACTATCTCAGTGAGCTAGAGTACGTGCGGAAAGTGAGCCCTTAGGTTCTACTCGTTTTAGTTTCTGAAAACATTTTCTCTGAACTTGCTTAGTAGACTGGTGGTTAAGGCTGAGTGCACAGTATTAAGATTCAGGATGATTGATTCAGTCCTGAAGATAAAAAGAATGCAGAATGTTCAGTTTATTATGATGACAGTTATGATCCTGAACAGAATAGTAAATCAGCACACAGGGGACTTTTTAACGTGGTTCGGAGATAACCAACTCCTACGTCCACGACCTGATTTAACAGGAAGCTATCCTCAAAACCCTGAGGATAGGTACTTGGTTTTTACGTGCCAAGGGACACGAATAGCCAACTTCCTCTCTTAGGAACTAACCCCTGCGCGTTTTACAAGTCCCAGTCCTTCTAACCAACCAATCTCACACCCTGAGTGGTTTGGTATTCTGGTTTCCAACTGAGATAACTCTAGCAATACAAAATAATGCTAAATATTAGAGCTATCGATCTAAGCAAATACAGAGTGAATCCTACTACAACACTAGGGAAATTTAATTACAGAGTGTTGTTTATAGTATGCTTTGAGAGCTTGGATTCTTGAGAGTTTTCTCTTGAAAATTTCCCGTTAGCCTTGAATGGGTGCAAGGCTCTCCATATTTATAGGCAAGATTCAAAATAGATCCGTTGGAGGAGATCAAATCAAATATTTCCTATTTTAGGGCGGTTGCAGGCTAGAAATACTGTTTGACCTAATCGCCATGCTTATTCTGGCAAGTTTGTCCCATCGCCTGCAACTCTGAGACGCATTAAATGCCTCATTAAATGCTGGGCAGACTCCGTACATACGTGTCGAAAGATCATTGGCTCTCCGTTCTAACGGCTAGTTGACTTTCAGACATTTGTCCTTCCTCGTACATTCAATACTCTGAGTCTCTTGTTAATAACTCAGTCTGAATGTTTGTCTTATTGGAGTCTTACTGACATTCTCTTTGTTTCTTGTCCCATAGCATAAATAACCTTTTGCTTTGGACTTACATGGTTCAGGTGATCTGAACTGATGCCCGAGTCAGGTCTTATGTGTATTCAGCACAGCCTGATAGATTATTCAGCCCAGTATGTGTAACCTTTTTGCTTTGGACTTACATGGTTCAGATAAACGGAACCAAGGCCTAAGTCAGGTCTTAAGTGCATTCAGCACAGCCTGATAGATTACACTTACTCTTCACTGACTAAGATCTGTCCTGAGTATGCTTAGTGTACTCAATAGAAACATCAGCCAATGGTACTTCAGGATTGACTTCAGGACGGATTAACAGGCTTCGATCTTTAGCTTCAGACCAGGCAATCTTCAGCAAGACTGACTGACTCCTTCAGGATGGATTACACTTCAGACTTCAGTAAATTGGGTCGACTCCAATATTCTTCAGTCTTCAGAAAGTTCCTCTTGTACTGAATTCCTAACCTAACTATCCTGAACTATTTGATCCTGAACAACTATACTTAGGCAGATTCATCAGGGGTTTTGGGATCTAATCAAAATACTCAGATTGTCCCAACAACCATGTCTTTGAATACGAAGCAATCTTGAGTCGGGTGTCCCACCATCCGATGATACTTGCAATATTTAGGATCGTTCGTGCGTCCAATTTCATTCAGTCGCTTTGCATCCGGTAGCTCAACGAGTTGTGCCTTGATTAAGTCATCAAAGATATCCGGAACATCAGAGTCTAGGAAAGGATATTGCTTTTGTTGCCTCTCTTCTAAAGTTGGCCTCCTTGGCATGTTATCTTGCACGATGCTTTTCCTTTTGTTGCTTGCATCACTTTCAGTTCTACGGAACTTAATTGTTTTAGCAGTCACGGGCATCGACTCTTTACTTGAAGCTTTGGCAAATGACTTGCCCCCATTGTTGACTTCTTGCTTGTCTTTGAATCTGCGGAACTCTTGAGTTGGTGGACCATTGATCCCGCTTGATTGCATGCTAATCTCCATATCATGAGCCCTGGTAGCCAACTCTTCGAAAGATCTTGGTTGAATGGCTTGGAGGATGTATCGAAGACCCCATTGCATCCCTTGAATGCACATTTCGATTGCTGAAGCTTCGGATAGTCTATCTTTGCAATTGAGGCTCAAGTTTCTCCATCGGTTGATGTAATCGATCACTGACTCTTCATTCCATTGGCGAGTGTTTGTCAATTCAACCATGCTAACCGTCCTTCGAGTGCTGTAGAATTGGCTAAGAAACTCTAGCTCCATTTGCTCCCAATTATCGATCGAGCTGTCGCCTAAGTCAACATACCACTCGAATGCATTTCCTTTCAATGAGCGTATGAACTGCTTCACCAAGTGTCTCCATATGTGCCCGCATTATTGCAAGTCTCTACGAAGTGAGCGATGTGTTGCCTTGGATTACCCTTGCCATCGAACTGTTGAAACTTGGGAGGTTGGTAGCCTGCCGACATCTTCAAGTTGTCGATCCTCTTTGTGTAGGGCTTGTTGACGGTGAAGGAAGATTTGGAGTCCTCTCCGATCTTGTCTTTCATTGTCTCGAGTATAACTTCTCTTATCCGATCAACTGAGACTAAACCCTCAGGAGTGGCATGAAACTCTTTTGAAATCGAACCGCGTTCCGTCGGTGGTCGTTCAATGACCATTTCATCTTCATCTTGCTCTAAGACTTCTTTTCCTTAGTGCGACTTGATTCGGGCTTGTAGGTGTTGCCCATGAGTTGAGCGATCTTAGTGTCTTGCTCTTTCATCTGTGTCTTGAGTTCCTGCATGACTTGGACCAAACTTGCTAGTTGCTCTTCAACGGTCGTAGCATTTGTTGTCATCACCTCGGCAACACTAGAAGCTGATGATGAACTTGATCCGGAACGGGGAGTTGAGTTTGTCGAGGTATTCTTATCGCTTGTGGCGTCATGTGGAACATCCTTCTCGATATCCTTGATGGAAGCGGTGAATGATTGCGAGTCTTTTGACATACTCCTTGTGACGATATTCACATTCTCGTAGTCCGCAATTGGAGATGCTTCAATAGTCCGCACAAGCTTGATCTTGAAAGGCGTCACTTTGGAAGCTTGAATCTTTGGAGGAGAGTTTTCGGTCCTCTTGAGTTGAACTTTGAATGGAGTCATTCCGGTGTCAACGATCCTCATGGTCTTGACCTTGAATGAAGTCATTTTGAATTCTTGAATTCTTGAAGAGAAAAGATGAGAGGTAGAGTTGTCCCACGGCCACCGGGTGTGCCAAAATTTGTAACCTGCAAATTTTTCACAAAAAATAATATCCTTTTATTAATATTTCGAAAATTGAAATTACAAAGAATATTTTATTTCTTTGAATATAAAGGTATCGAGCGATTGTATAGGTCCAATCTCTATTCGATCCTCTGATTCTTCTCTTCGAGTCTTGACTTGGTCTTTGACTTGATTTGCGGATTTCTCGGAGTTAAGTTCGAGATTGACTTTTGAGTTGGACGTTAATTCGAGGGCATTGAGCCTTGTTTCGAATTAACGCTGCCTTATCGGAAGGACTTTGTTGATATATCGGAGTTAAGTCCGGAGTTGATGTGGAAGTTGATATTAATTTGAGGGCGTTAAGCCTTATTTCAAATTAATATTGCCTTATGGAAGGACTTTGTTGAGTGTTCACCTTTGGACTCTCTATGTTGATGTCGTCGTAGGTGAGTGGTGTTGATCACCGTTGAGGACGTATGAATGACGTTGATCGGAGGGGCTTTGTGCCGTGTTTCTCTAATCGAACGCCGATGTTGATGAAGAACGTTGGAAGAATGCTCTTGAAGATCGTGAAGAACGCCTTTGAATCTTCAAAGTTACCCGAAGTCTTGGATCTTGATGCTTCTTTCTAAGCTCTGATCTTCTTGACTCCTTGTTGTGTATAAAATGACTAGAATGAGACCCTATTTATAGGTGTAGAATTCTAGGTTCGTGGGCTAGATTTGATGGGCCAAAAGATATTAGTTGGATATTATTCGGGAATATTCCCAAAATATCTTAGATTTAACAATCTTCAAAGATATTTGTGAAGATTTGTTGATCTTCAAGATATTTGTGAAGATTTGACAATCTTCAAGGATATTTGTGAAGATTTGATTTTTTTGGCTTTTAGAGATCGGGCTTGATATTTTGGACTTTAAAAATCCAGAATAATTAATTGGACTTTAGAGACCCAAAACATTTAATTGGATTTTTAGAAGCCCAATTGAATTTATTAGGCTTTTAAGGCCCAACTGAATTTATTAATTAGGAATTAAATTTATTTAAACTCCCAATTATAAATCATTTTAACATGTAATTTCTACATGTTATTTTTTATTTCGACAATTAATTTTAATTGCCTACAGGATGTAATAATTATTTTTACTTAATTTTTTTTATTTCTTAATGTAAGTATCCAAATGATTTGAGCGTTGAGCATACATTTCAATTTTAATGGATGGAGAGGGTATTTTTTATTATTGCAAAAGTAACACAAAATGTATTATTAATATTTAATATAAATTTAATATTTTTATTTTGACAAAGTATTTTATGTTTAGTATATACATAATTAAAATATTAGGAGTAAAAACTGTTCCTAATAAGACTAGAACCTAAAGAAGTGAATTGTATCAAGTTTTCTTAAACCACTTGCCATAAGATTAGATATTACACAACTTGAAAGTCCAATCCAATAGTTTTAAGAGTAGGTATTATGTGAGTAGTACTCACCATAATAATTTCGTGAACGACATATTTTATTTCACGCAGTAACACATATTTCGGTGTGTAGTGTTAATTCATATGCAGTGTGGTGTTAGTTCATATACAGTGTGGTGTTAGTTTATATACAATATGATTTTAGTTCATTCACTATGGCATATTACGTGTGGTGTTAATTCATATATAGTGTGGTGTTAGTTTATATACACTGTTGTGTTAGTTTATATACAGTATTTTATATCATTTATCTCTAAAATAATTATAACTCAAAATACTTAAAATAAATTGTTGTTCACCATAAAATTTAGTGTATGTATCATTCACATAATACTTTGCCTAGTTTTAAAACACACCGAAATGTGTGTAATTAGGTTTGTGTTACATATGTTATACACGGATTTAGTTTTGTGAGTATTACTCACATAATACCTATTCTTCAATTTTTAAAATGAATTAATAAATTATATTAGAAGTATGTTGAAATATAGTTGAAATATATATTTCAAACTATATCTTAATATTATATTTGTTAAAATTAATTTATTGTAATTTATTAAAAGCACACGCGTGTGAAATGTTTTAGGGTGTAAAACATTTCAAAATTAATAAAAATAAATAAATAAATAAAAGGTGAGTCATAAAAAATGTGCGGATCTCTTCTATTGGATCCATGCATATACTACATTGCATTAGATCCATTACTATTTGCATGATTTTTTTTTAATAATTTGTGTGGCTTATGTAAAGCTAAAGAATGATGAGATTGTTGATAGAATTTACTAATCGGTGTGTTTATGTGGCTTTTATATCGTATTAATTCTACCAAACAATAACTAAGGTTTTGTGTTTCTAGTTGTTCTTGGGGGGGTGAATATAGAGAGAGAAAATGAGAGTTTAGAGAGAGAAAGTAAAAGTAGGGTTGTATTCAATTCATTGTGTAATAGAACAAGAGATGTCTTATTTATAGGTGTGCGAGTGTGAGGTGACACCTTACAAGCCTATTTGGCTTCCGGTGTTGACGAAGGTCTGTAACCTTCGTCTTGGTCCCCCACAATGCTCCCCTTCGAATGCCTCATTCCACTACATACACTTGTCCTATTTATATATCCGCTATTCGAGTCCCTCAACCGGACGAGCTCTTGGGCGAGCTCTTTTCTGAGTGAGGGCCTTCAGGTTGGGCGAGCTCCTGGACCTATGTAGGGTTGGGCCTCGGTTCGGCCTCTGTGCTCGCGGGCGAGCTAACCCTTAGTGGGTGAGCTCCCTCCCTCGCGAGCTCCCATCTCTTGTCTGATCGATAAGCTGACCTCGGGACTCCGGGGTCTGGGCGAGCTCCTCACTACCTCGCCGAGCTCCAGCGACCTGCCTGGTCTTCATAATTATTCCGACGCCAATCGTGTTAGTTCGCCTTGTCAACATTTGCCCCCAGCTCGCACACATCATGATTTATCTAATGTGTGAGCGAGATTGTTTGTCTCCGCGGACAAGGGTCCGAGTACCGGCGAGCTCCAATTGGGCAGGAGCTGAGCTAGGAGGCGAGCTCCTTCATGGCGGTTACTCAGCCGATGTGGTGTGAGAATCCAGGCGTCGTGCACGCCTTTTCAGGCGTCGTTTCCCCGCGCCCATCATGGCCATCTTTCAATTTTTTTGCAAAATGGTCCCTGCACTCGCATATTCGACCTCGCCCCGACGTCTATAAATAGGCGAAGGTGGGTCCATTTTTCACTTTTACACTTTTGAACTTTCAGAGCATTTGCCAGCGAACGGCACCTTTGCTCCCGACGAAGTTTTCTGCGCTCTCCAAGGTAGAAAGCCCATTTCTCTTCCCCTTCTTATTTCTTATTGCAGATTTCTCCGTTCATCTTTTCCCATTCACCGAGTTTTTGGAAATTTTTAGACATTTCCGGTGACTCTTCGCATTTTTCCGATTACCTCCGTACCGCAACACTCCAAAATTCGTCGAGATTATGTCAACCCAAACACCAAGTGAGACTCTCTCGAACCGCAACCCCAAAAAATGCCCCATGACAGAAGGTGAACTCATCCCTCAAACGACCCCGATAATGATTGGCTCCAGCTCCGAGGTGACCTCGGTAGCTCGCCCAGACTCTGGCGAGCTGCTTGGAAAGGTCCGCTCTATTTCGGAGGAGGGGGCCTCCAGCGCCGTTGTTCGCGAGGTATGGGAGGAAGGCGACGAGGTCGCCCAAGAGGAAAAGATTGCCAGTGGCAATGAAGGGCCGGTCGAGGTTGGCGAGGAGGTCGTCGAGGCCGGCGAAGAGGTCACCGACATAGGCGAGGAGGGGGGCGACTTAGAGGAGGTTACAATCGAATGGTTCCGTTCAATCAGTTTCCCGGAGCCCCGATTGATCGAACACCAGGTCCTCGACGAGGTCGTCCACCTCTTTGATTGGGATGAGTATGTCGCCCAGCACGGGGCGAGCTTAGAACTTCCCGGGTGGGAATATCGGGATGCGGCGAACAAATCCGATTACAAGGCAAGTGAGGTCGTCAGCATTATCCACGAGTATCAGCTTCCTCATCTTGATGAGAAATATCGGATCCCGCTTGACGTCTTCTTATATGCCCCGAGGAAGGACGAGCGAGCCGACGTACCTCCGGCGGGGTTGACGGCTATTAATGTGCACACCCTTGAGGCCGGGCTAACCTTGCCCCTGCACCCGATTATTGGCCGGTTCCTGCTCGACAACAACCTCGCCATCACCCAGCTCACCCCAATGCCTGGAGAAATTTATTGGCGGTGTTGGCAGTTTTTGGGCTGGAGGGGTACGAGAATCGGCTGACCACCGTCGAGATCAACGAACTCCTTGCCGTAACTCGGCAAGTAAACGATGGCAAGGGGTATTACTACCTCCGAGCTCGCTCGGGAGAGAAATTCTTGGGGATCCTCCCGAACAAGGTCCGCGATTGGAAACAGCTGTTCTTCTTTGTGGGCAGAGACTGGCGAGCTTCGGCGAGCTATTCCGGGCAAGGAGAACGGATCCCAACCCCTGATGAATACGGGGAGGCCAGTTGTAGGTCGCCTACTTGCTGTGTGTGGGTTGAATTAGATTTACTAATCTAATTCTTTCCTTTTTACAGGTTTGAAGCATCACAAGTCGAGTCGCGACAAACCCGAGATGTCCCTTGAATTTGATGTGGTGCGAGCCGTCTGCTACTTGAGGAGTCAAAAAGATCGGGATACAGTCCACCTGACTCAGCACCACTGCTTTCGGCTCGCCGGTCTCCTCACCTTGCCTCACCACCTCACGATCCAAGGTCCCGAGCTTCCAGGTTTACAACTCTTCCTAGCTCACCCATTTGGGGGGGTAGCTCGCCCGAGATACTAACTGTTTAATCTTTTCTCTCTTGCAGACGGTAGCAGGGTCGCCTTTCCAACCTTCGAGATCCCGGACTCCTACCAAGAGGTAGCTCGCCGCTTTGCAATGGGTCCACCCCGCCCGAAAAAACTTGCCCCGCCCTCGTTGCTCGCGTTGGACACGAGCAAGAAGGCGGAGCTCGCCCAGAAGAAGGGCGAGGCAGGTGGATCGGGGGCCCAGAAAGGGCAATCCAGGGCCCCCCAGAAGTCGAAGGCAGTGGAGGTCGCCCAGGCCGGCCGTGGTGGAGGGCGAGGTCGCCAAGACCAGCCCAAAAAGCTTCACCGAGGGGACAAGTCTCGGGTAGGTGAAGAGGATCCTCAGGGCCGTAAGAGGACCAAGTACACCGGCCTGCGCGATGAGGACTCTGACCCGGCAGAGCGAGCTCTGGCGAGGTCCGGACAAGATGGATCTGCCCAGTCCATCGCCCCGTTGGCGGCCATACCTATACGGAGCTCGCCACCTTCCCCATCTCCTTTCGGGGTTCAGGCTAATGATGACACGCTCCTGGGCTGGGATCCCGAGCGAGTTCAGTAAGTAGCTCGTTACTTTGATTCCTGTTCTTTATATGTTTTATCTTTCCTTTCTAACTTTCAACTGTTTTGACCTCGCAGCTATGCCCCCATCGCCTAACCAAACTGGCATGAGGTCCTCCATGCCTACGAGAGGTCGAGGTCGTTGACCTCGATACGCAGCCTCCCTCCGGGCTTAGCCCGGAACACGGTGAGCGAGCTGCCGAGGTCTTGGTCTACCCCTCAAGTGGCGACCATAAACGGCCAAAACCTCACAGAAAATCTCCTCCTCTCCACCCATTATGCAAGCGGGTTACTTCTTGCAAACCAAAAGGCATTGGAGCAGGCGCCGAGCAGAGCGCCCTGAAGCAGCTCGGTGACCTCCAGAAGAAGCTCGCCGGGCTAGAGAAAGATGCCGAGGCGAAACTCAAGGCCAAGGAAGACGAGCTCGCCGAGAGGCTCGCCCGGGAGGTTGGCGAACACGAGGTGACCAAGAGGGACCTGGAACTGCAGCGGGGCCTAGTCAGAAGTGCCAAAGAGGAGTGCACGAGGTTGGGGGCCGAGCTCTCGGTGAAAGTGAATGAGGTCACCGAGCTCCGAAATAATGCCCCTTCCTCGGTTGACTTGGTGGCCGCAAAAGCTAAGGCCTCGGACCGGGGCTTCGTTCAATGCTATGCCGAGGTCCTCAGGGCCCTCTGGTGGGCGTGAGCTCACCATGATGATGAGATCAAGGCTGTGGTGGGCGAGTTCAAGGAATGCTTGGACAGGGTCCCCTTTCCCGATGACGTCGAGTTGGATATCGGCGACCTCCTAGAACTTGGGATTCCTTTGGATTTTATCCCAGCACGGTTCAAGATCATCAACACTATCCCGGTGCCGGAACTGAATGTTGGCGAAACAGAGGTCGCCAATGAGGAGGAGCAGACCCCACCCACTATTGCACAGCTCCAAGAAGCCTGTGGGGATGCTATGCTGAGCATTGGCGAGTTCGACGCCAGCGGGCTTACTGGCAACATCACTTCTGAGGCCGAGCTCGCTCTCCCGGCCGACCAGATAGCCCCCAGCTCCGCCGAGGTACCTTCCGACACCCCCGCTGCCCCCACAGCTCCGGAGATTTAGGAAGCTTTTCCATTGCTTTTGTAGATTAGTTTTTGTTTTCCAAGTCGTAGTAGCTCGCCGAGCTACGTAGCTCGCCCAGAAGGAGCTCTTTTTGTAGCTTTTTCTTCTTTTTGCCCAAGTAGTTGTAGCTCGTCAGGCATGTGCAGCTCGTCTAGAAGGAGCTTTTTTGCATTTCACAGACGGTCAACTGGTCGGCCTTTGTGGCCAGCAACACTACTCATACTTAGGATTTTTTCAGGCACCATTTTTTGCTTGAAAATTTCCCAAGTATTTTTTAATAGAAATCCGAGCTTTTGGTTCTAACTCCTTTCACTTACGTTTTTGCGCTTACGTTATAGTTTTTTGTTAGCTCGTTTATATGTTTTTCGGGTACTTAATTCTTCGTCTTACTCTACTTCGAGAAGTGAATCGTTCGTTTTATGTCACTTTGGACTACGAATTGTACCTCTGTTTTAATAGTACGTATTCTTCGTCTTACACCACTTAGGGCCGCGAATTGCTCGTCTTAAACCACTTAGGGTAGCGAGTTGTACTTTGTTTAATTCACTTTGGGCAGTTGGGTTTCATGAACCTTGCCTTAAACGCTTCAATCATCTTTTTCGTGAATTTTTCTAACTTATGGCAGTAGGTTCTTGGTGACCCTTTAGGAAGGGTACCTTCGCGACCTTGGGCACTTTGGCCTTTGCCTTCGAGCATTTTCATTATAACGTTTGGGACCTTGGTCCTTGCTCATTACGAAGCTTCTGGCACTTGGCGAGCTACAATGGGTTAACACCTTCGAACAATGGACGAGTTGTAGGAGCTCGCCTAGTTGGCGAGCTGTATGAGCTCGCCTAGCTCACGTGACTTGGCAACTTTTCTGACTTGATAAATTTTTCCAACTTCTTATAACAGCGTAATTTACATTGGTTGCCATCAACATTTCTGATGCGAACCTTCGTCTAGTCTATTACAAGATCCTGATCTATTGATAAAACTTTTTTAGATGCGCCGCACTCCAGGTGTATGATGAGGCGTTGCCCTCTGCGTCCTCGAGGTTGTAGGTGTCATTTGGCCAGGCTGCGGTGACCCTGAATGGTCCTTCCCAATTTGACCCGAATACACCCAGTGGGGCCATCAATTTCTTCTTCAGTACTAGATCCCCAACTTTGAACCTCCAGTCTCAGACCTGGGAATTGTAGTACTTTTCGGCTCTATGCTTGTAGGTGGCGTTCTTCATTTCTGATGAAGCTCTGGTCTCTTCGATTAGATCTTTCTCTACTGCTAAGGCTTCGTCATTCTTTTCTTCATTAAATCCTACCATCTTCCAAGTCTTGTTCTGGACTTCGACGGGCACTACTGCTTCAGTCCCGAAGGCTAAGGAAAATGGTGTCTCTCCGGTGCTGGCCCGGTATGATGTTCTGTAAGACCATAGGACCTCCGGGAGTTTGTCTGCCTAGCTACCTTTCTTATCTTCGAGGCGGAGCTTCAGTATGTGTTTCAGAATTTTGTTAACCGCCTCGACCTGGCCATTTGACTGTGGATGGTACGGCGTCGAGTAGTGCTTCTTGATGTTCCATGAACTACAGAAGTCTCTCAACTTTTGGCCGTCAAACTGCCTAACATTATCCGTGATGATCGACTGTGGGAGTCCAAATCGGCAGATCAGGTTCTTCCAGATAAAGCCGATCATCCTTTCTTGTGTTATCGTTGTAAGCGCTTCGGCTTCAGCCCACTTAGTGTAATAGTCTACTGCTACAACAGTGAACTTTACACCGCCTCTGCCAGGTGGAAATGGGCCGATCAAGTCGATACCCCATTTTACAAAGGGCGACGGGCTGAAGACCGACTTCAGTTGGTTGGCCGGGGAGTGGATGTTAGGTGCGAAGAGTTGACATTTTCGGCACTTCCGGGCGAAGCTAATGGCATCCTTGCGGAGAGTAGGCCAATAGTACCCTTGTCTGATTGTCTTGTATGCCAAGGCTTGCCCCCCAACGTGACTTCCGCAAATTCCTTCGTGAATTTCTTCTAACACCTCAGACCCCTGTTTCTTAGTTAGGCATTTGAGTAGGGGTAGAGAGAATCCACGTTTGTAGAGTTGGCCATCTAGCAGCGTATATCTGGCAGCTTGCTTTGCTAGTCGACTAACTTCTCAAGTGTCTATGGGGGTTGTTCCGTCCTTTAAATATTTTTGGATCGGAGTGCACCAATCTTCACCATCTTCACTGTCCTCCTGCCCCCCACTCGAGGTCTGATTTACTTTGTAATCGGATATCTAGGGGTTCTTCAGCTTGGTGATTACAACCTCCGTGAACTCGGCTTCGCCGTTACTAGTAGCTAGTCGAGCTAGGGCATCTGCTTGTGTGTTTTCTAGTCGCGGTATCTGATTGATGTAAACCTATGTAAACATCGAGATCAGATGTGCAACTATCTTCTGGTAGGTCATCATCTGCTGGTCCTTTGCCTCGTACTCCCCCCGGACTTGGGATATTATCAGCTGGGAATCTCCGAAAACTTGAAGATTGGTTGCCCCCACAGCTAATGATAGCCTAAGTTCAGCTATCAAAGCTTCGTACTTCGCTTCGTTATTGGTTGCTCGGAAGTCAAACCGGATTACGGAGGTGAAGACTTATCTGTCCGGGCTGATTAGGACTACGTCGGTGCCTGCTGCTGTGCTAGTTGATGATCCGTCAAAGTAGAGGTGCCACGGAGCTATACGCCCCCTCGTCGGATCTTGTGGGAAAGTTAGCTCGATGATGAAATCGGCGAGCGCTTGTCCCTTGATCGCTGTTCGGGGTGCGTAGGTTATTCCGTATTGGCTAACTTCTAGTGACCATTTCAGCAGGTGTCCGGCGGTGTCTGGCCGTTGTAATATTTACCTTAGTGGGAATGTTGTCAACACCTCCACTAGATAGTCGAAGAAATAGGGCCTCAATTTTCTAACACTCATCACCAGTGCATAAGCTAGCTTTACTGTCGGGTATAGCGCAACTCAGCTTCGTGCAAGACTTGGCTTACGTAGTACACTGGCAGGTGTGTTTTCGCCTCTTCTCGGACCAGGACGGAACTAATAGCAACTTTTGACACAGCAAGGTAGAGGTATAACTTCTCCCCAGCTATTGGCTTCGATAGGACCTGCGTATCTGCCAGGTATGCTTTAATGTCTTCAAAGGCTCGTTGGCATTCGCTTGTCCATACGAAGTGGTTTTTGAGGTGGAGCTTATTGGCTTTGGCCGCCTCTTTATACCTTCGTGTGTTTACCTTGATTGCCTCAAAAAACAGACGGTTTCGATCACCGGACCTGGAGATGAATCTGTTCAAGGCTGCCATGCACCCGGTTAACCTCTGGATTTTCTACACGGAATCGGGTACGCCCATCTTGATTATGCATTGGACCTGCGTGGGGTTGACCTCGATTCCTCGTTGGCTCATCAGGTGCCCCAGGAACTTTCCTGAATGTACGCCGAAGCTTATTTTCTTGGGGTTCAACTTCATGTTGTAGTGGCGTAGTATGTCGAAGGTCTGTTTTAGGTGGTCAAGGTGATCCTCCTTTCTCAGACTCTTGACTACTATGTCGTCCACGTAAACCTTCATAGATTTGCCGATGTGTTGGTCGAACATTTTATTCACCAACCTTTGGTAGGTTGCTCCGACGTTGATGAGTCCGAACGACATCCTTTCCCAGCAGTACATGTTTTTATTGGTGTAGAACGCCGTATGTTCCTGGTCATCTGGGTGCAGCGCTATCTGGTGATAGCCCGTGAAAGCATCCATGAATGTCATCATCTCATGGCCTGCGGTGCTGTCTACAAGCTGATCAATGTGGGGTAGTGGGAAGTTGTCCTTTAGACATGCTTTGTTTAGGCCCGTGAAGTCGATGCAGAGCCTCCACGTCCCGTTGTGTTTCTTCACCAGGACGGGGTTCGCGACCCACTGCGGACACAAAGCTTCTTTGATCAGCTTGTTATCCAACAACTTCCCCACCTCAACGGTTAGAGCTGCGTATTTGTCTGGTCCATATTTCCTTCGTTTTTGGCGGATGGGTCTCCTCGTCGGATCTATGTTGAGTCGGTGACATGCATGTTCCAACGGGATCCCCGTCATGTCTTCATGGGACCAAGCAAACACGTCCAAGTTGGACATCAGGAACAGCTCCATCCTTGACCGGTACGGTTCAGGCAACTCGGAACCTATGAAAAGCTCCAAGTCCCTTTTCGGGTCCACCGGGAGCACCGTCAATTCTTCCATGGGGGTGGCTTTCCTTTTCTGACTTTTCCACCTCGGGTCGCTGATGAACTCGTCCCACTCCTCTTGTGACATTCACGCAGGTTCGTGACCTATGCGGGGCTCGAGATCATCAGCTTGGTTTTCAGCTTGGACGGGTTGCTCGACTGTCATCACCTCTGGTGGTTCATCGACTTGGGATGGTTCTGTGACCCGGGGAGTTAGGTCAACGTCCATTGGTACTGGTTCTTGACCTCCCACAGGTTCCCCATCTTGTGCTTCATCTTCCACTTCCATGGGAGCCAATTACTGCTCTTGCGCAGGTCCCAACACTTGGTCATTTCGGGCCAGTTCCACTCCCTCCATTGGCGCTGGTTGCGCGTCTTGCGCAGGTCCAGAGACTTGTTTAATTTTCGGGAGATCACCTACCTCCATCATTTCAGTTTCTACCGAGATGACGTCTAGGATGTTTGGCTCGTCTGTCGGGATTTGCATTTCTTCCTCAAGGACCTGGACCTGCGTCACCGCCTTTTTGACCTGGCCATCTTTGATTTGGAGTAAACACTCTCAGGCCTTTTTTTGGTCACCTTTAATGGTACCGGCGCCTTTCGAAGTTGGGAATTTTACACAATAGAAGTAGGTCGAACACGCCACTTTGAATTCATTGAAAAATGGGTGGCCTAGGAACCCGTTGTAGGAGGACTGCTGGTCGACAACTAGAAAATCTATGAGCCTAGTCAGTCTCCGCTCCGGGTCCTCGGCCGATACAAGTTGGACGCTCAACCTAATAGTACCTAGGGTGACGGTTACAACTTCTCCGAACCCCACTATCCTAGCATTGCTAGGTTCTAAATGCGACTCAAAATCACCTAAGGCATCTAAGGTGGATTTGAAGAGAATGTTGGTGAATGCGCCGGTGTCCACAAACAGCCTGTGAACTCGGACGTTCATGATGTTGGCGGTTATCGCCAACGAGTCGTTGTGGGGCGTCAGTACCCCCTCCAGGCCCGCTGAGGAGAATGTCAGCTCATCAGCAAGCTGTGCGACGGACCTGGGACCGGAGCTGCCTTCCTGGACCTGGTTCACGGCCCGGATTTCGGCCTTCCTCTTTCTCTTGGACATGGAGGATCCCCCATCTTGAAGACCTCCGGCAGCTCCGATTTCCTCCTCGAGGACCAAGAGTTCTCGGGTGGGCTCCAAGTTCTGTTGAGGTTGGGGAGGTCCCCTTCGCCTGTTCTGAGGTTCGCGTTGGCCTACGTCCTCTTCTTCGTCATCGGAGACCTCCCTTCTCTCGAACCTGGACCTCTTAGCTAGGGCCTTCTTTACGAACTCGGCCAGCTTCCCATCCTCGTAAAATTTCCACAGTTGTTTGAGGAGGTCTCGGCATTCGCTGGTGAAGTGGCCGATGGATTGGTGATAGGCGCAGTACTTGTTGGGGTTGAGCTTCGCGCGATCTTGGTGAATTCTTCTTGGCTCTTCCAATAAAGCCTTGTCCTTGACCGCCGTAAAGATATGGTCGACGGAGATGGTGAGGACTTGGTTGAGCTTCTCCTTGAACTCGTCCCCGTCGCTAAAAGCTTTTAAGTTCTGGGGAGCCTTGTATGTGCCCCCGGACTTCTTCCCGTAGGATTTTTTCTCCTCTGGAGCACCAACTTCCTTCAGTAGTGCCTCCTGCATAGCCACGAACACCCCCGCCTTGTGGCGGAATTCGGTGTAAGTGTTCGGATATGCGAGGTGCATCTCCTTCCAGAGGTCGGTGCCCTTTCTGAGCCCGGCCATCACCGCGACGACTTTGGTGTCCTCGCTCACTAGTTCGCCCTCCAGCAGTATTTTGTCGAACCTCTCCAGGTACTGCTGGTCGGTCTCGCTCTCGCCTTGGTGGATGTTGGCGAGGCGGTGCTTCTGGGTAAGGTAGGATCCAAACCCAGAGAAGTGGGCCAAGAACTCCCGCGAGAGTTGGCCAAATGAGTGGATTGACCCCGGGGCGAGTGATGAGAACCAGCGGTAAGCTCGGTCCCCGAGGGTCAGAAGGAAGTTCCGGCATTGGGTAGAGTCGGTGGCACCCACTGAAATCATAAAGTCTGCATACTTGGCCAGGTGGACCTTCGGGTCAGATTTGCCCTCGTATGCGGACATCACTGGGAATTAGACATTTTTCTGGACCGGTGCTCTAAGTATGGCGGGTGCCATTGGGGATGTGGGGAGAGTGGTGGCGTCAGGTCCGCCAGACTTGACTGCTACTTGTTGTTGTAGCATCTCAACGGCCCTTTTTAATGTGGCCAGCTCATCGTCGCGAGTCATCTCCGGCGGAGGTTGCTCGAAGGTCGTGCACCTCGTGGATGCACGCCCCCGAGGTGCCTCACTCTGGGGTGACCCGTCGGAACTGGCGTCCGCCATGTGGGCCCAATCTATCGATGGCGGGCCTCCTTAGTCGGTCGTGGGTGGACCTAAGAGGCTGTAGGTCTGA
The DNA here is from genome assembly GCA_026898435.1 of Prunella vulgaris. Classification (NCBI taxonomy): domain Eukaryota; kingdom Viridiplantae; phylum Streptophyta; class Magnoliopsida; order Lamiales; family Lamiaceae; genus Prunella; species Prunella vulgaris. Next base: position 349,831 of record JAPKLY010000103.1, read on the forward strand.
CTCTCCCCTCTGGGACGTAGCCGGGGCTGCCGTCCGTTTGACTTCCTCACACCTCGGCCCTAGTCTGCCTTAGAGGACCTCCCTCCTTAGTGATTGGTGGGTGGCGGATGCTTCTGTGTAGGCCGAAGCTCGCCCGTAATGCGTAGCCGGCTCCTCCACCACCTTCGCTTTCCCAGCGCGCTCCCTATGCTGGCGAGCTTGGGCGGAGCTCGCCTCCTGCTTAGATGGGAGGTCGCTATAGTGACCCCTGGTCTGGGTGCCCTGGGTCGGCCTGGTCTGCTCCTGGGCCTCGGTGGCTGGAGCTCGCCTAGGTACTAGGGCGAGCTCGTCGAGCTGCCTCTGCTGCAACTTCTGCATGGTTGCGATGGTGCGTTGGAGCTCGTCGGGGTTGCTGGTCAGGTCCCTTAAGGTGGGGTTTAAATCCTCCTAGGTCACTACAACTTGCAGAGGTCGCGGAGCTGCATTTTTCGGGGGGACCTGGCGGGAGGTCTCTTCCTCAGCCTGGTCCTGGCCGGCACCCTTTCCCATCCGGATGTTCGCCGAGGTATGTTCCTTGGGCTTTTTTGGGTTTTGGAGGGGGTAGCTCGCCGAAGGTCACCGAGGTGGGGGTAGGTCGCCGAGGCGGTGATCTTCCAGCTTGGGTGAATTTGTCCAGGTTCTCGTCTAGCCTCGCGTGTGACGAATTATCCGGAATCCGGTTTATTCGTGTACACGCGTGCATTTTGGAACCTCTTTTGGGCAGAATTTTGTGGACCCAAAAATCTAGGTTTTGCCCGGAAATCTGGGTTTTCGTCCGAAGGAATGAAAATGTATGTCTATCTTCAAGTGTTCTTGAACTTTGTCAAGAACACCTTCAAATCTTCAAATCTTCAAAGGAACCTTAATTTTTTATTTTTCAATTTTTTAAGAATCCGGCCCTTCCTCTAGCGCCAAATTGTTGATAGAATTTACTAATCGGTGTGTTTATGTGGCTTTTATATCGTATTAATTCTACCAAACAATAACTAAGATTTTGTGTTTCTAGTTGTTCTTGGGGGGATGAATATAGAGAGAGAAAGTAAAAGCAGGGTTGTATTCAATTCATTGTGTAATAGTACAAGAGAGGTCTTATTTATAGGTGTGCGAGTGTGAGGTGACACCTTACGAGCCTATTTGGCTTCCGGTGTTGACGAAGGTCCGTAACCTTCGTCTTGGTCCCTCACACTGCTCCCCTTTGAATGCCTCATTCCACTACATACACTTGTCCTATTTATATATCTGCTATTCTAGTCCCTCAACCGGACGAGCTCTTGGGCGAGCTCTTTCCTGAGTGAGGGCCTTCAGGTTGGGCGAGCTACCTGGCGAGCTCTTGGACCTTCAGTGTAGGGTTGGGCCTCGACTCGGCCTCTGTGCTCGCTGGCGAGCTCCCTCGCGAGCTCCCCTCTCTTGTCTAATCGATAAGCTAGCCTCGGGCCTCTGGGGTCTGGGCGAGCTCCCTACTACCTCGCCGAGCTCCAGCGACCTGCGTAGTCTTCATAATTATTCCGACGCCAATCCTGTTAGCTCGCCTTGTCAACAGAGATGATGGAGGAGTACTTCATTAACAGCTGTTATGAAATAAACCACTAAAACCAAATGGTAAAAATATATAAATGAAAAATTAATTCCATGATTTTTACAACCAATTTGTATTACTATATCCACCAATTACAATAGGACAAAATATTTTTACTATCAGATTAAATATAGTTATTTTATATATATTCATTTATTTTTATAAAATAATTTATTTATAGAATATAAGAATAAAATGTGTGTTACTATAATAAAACATACTCTCTCCGTCCTAGAGGTGTTTTCACCTTTGAGATGTCACAATTTTTTAAAAAAGTAGGGTGATGTGTAAAATTATATTATTAAAATAATGAGATTAGTTGGATTGATTGAAAAAGTATGGACAAAGTTAGAGTAATAGTTTCCATTTATAGGGTGTGAAAACAATTGTGGGACGGACGAAAAAGAAAAGTGTGAAAACAATTATGGGACGGATGAAGTATTAGTTTTTCATAAATATTTATGAAAAATAATATTTTTTTTCTTATAATAACACACATTTTTCTCTTGTATTATATGAAAATTTATTTATTACATAAAAATAAATGAATATATATATATATATATATAAAAATAACAACATTTTATAAGATTGTAACACACATTAGCTCTGATAGTAACATATATTTGCTCTCCAATTTGTATTACTATATGGGCAAATGCGTATTACTGTAAGGACAAAATGTACTTTATAAGAATATATATGTATTTTTTAATTTAATCATCATCCATTTAAATCTAGGTATATTGATCCATATAGTAACACACCTTTTTTATTATTTTATATGTGTTATTATTTAACAATAATAATTATCTCTATACAAATAAATAAATATTTGTAAAAAACCAATATTTTTTCTTATATTAACACACATTTTACTCTTATATTATATTAAAAACTATTTATTCTATAAAAACAAATGAATATATGCAAAATAACAATATTTCATAAGATTTATACATATATTTACTCTACTAGTAACACATATATATTTGCTCCAAATCAATTCTTTGGATGTTGCCTCTTTTCCCTTTAATTCTTGGATCTTTCTCTATTCTGTTCATTCTTCACTCTTCGTCCATCTTCATTGCCTGACCTTTTCCCTGAAGGAGCCATACAAAAGTATTACACCCTCCGTCCCAAATTTTTTTTTCAGTTTTATTATTTTTTGTGAGTAGGATATAATAAAACTATAAAAGTGTGAAGAAAGAGTTGGGATGGAGATAGTAATTTTTTTTAATTATTGAAGCGAGATAAAATTTAACAACTAAACACATAAACGCACTCTTAATTAATACACTCATTAACCCTGGCAGACACCATCAACTTGGATTGATTTTTAACAATTTAAAATACTAGCACGCTTTCAAGAGAAGGGATCAAGTTGTACGGGTAAATATATCATCAAGTAGTTATCAATTTGTGGGAGATAAATTAAAAAGTGATTTTCTCTAATAAGACTTAATGTGTATGTAGAAAATATGAAAAATAAATAAGGCGAGTAAAGTAAATATGAGGGTTGTTCCTAATCTACTATTAAAAAAAAACTCATGTACTCAGAAAAATTAAATAAATGATTGAACCTATTAAAAAAAACTCATGTACTCAGAAAAATTAAATAAATGATTAAACTACTTTCAATCGAGATATGAGACAGACAATAACTATGCAAAGAAAATAAAATGTAAGTAAAAGATTTGGTAAAAATAACTTTTGTATGAAAGTACAGATGTGAAAATATACTCTAAATATGATCAATTAGACATCTCCATATTCGTATGTATTTCAACAAACATCATATGGATTTTAATTCACTTTTATAGAGTTATCACTTAATTATGTAATTACTCCATAGGCAAAAATAACTACGTTGTTACTTATTATCTTTCCATCAGGTTGAGTCTCTTCAAAACCCTCAATTAAATCTTCAAAGAAAAATTATTTCTCCTAGGATCTTGAAATAACTATCCCGTTCAACATGATTACTAAGCCTAGCTAATTCGTCTTTCACTATCATAAATAATAATATTCAAAGTTGGTAAATTTAAGAAATTTAAACTCCTCATGGGACGTCTAAGCCCTAATTTGATTCAAAATCACATACTCACTCATACTTGTCATATGGTATTTAATTCACTAAACGGTTAAAGGCATGAGTTAATTACACTAAATTGAGCTTTAGGTTTGTTGCATGCATTCTTACTCTACAAAATACATCCTTAAAATATAAAATGGAGTCAAACCCAAAAGATCGTGAATTGCCCTACCCCGAAAAGGGCTTTCCCTAACTTCACATACTTGAAGGATTACAAGTTTAGTTCATGAATTGAAAAGATAACATATCACAAACTTGAAAAGGCATCTCAAAATATAACATAACAAAAGATATTAAAATCACTAGAACAATATCACCTGAATAAAATGATAGCAAAAAATAATACTCGTAAGAAATTCTTCAATCTTCAAAAAAGAAATTAAAAAATCCTTGGGAAAACTCAAAGTAAATGTGTATTAATCAAGTCTAAATATTTTGTGTGTGTTTTTCTTCTCTTTAGCCTCAAAAGTATTAACCCATGCCCACTATGTCGAGTGGACCTTGTATCAGCTCTAGTCGAGCTACGTCGCTCGTTGGGATCGAGCAGAGCTGAATTTGTGTTAATGCGTCCTTCAAACTTCTTCTCCTCATATCTTCTTCACTTGGACTTCGACTCTAAAACCATTTATTTCTACGTGCTCCATTTTTCCTCATTTTTTTAAAAGTAACTTTCCAAACAATTAAGTATAATTAAAATAAAATTAAAGTAATTTAGCATATTAATTTTCAAATTAAAAATCAAAATTTATATTTATTTCAAGTAAAATATATTGCAAATCAACGTCCTAATAGAAAAAAAAAAAAAGCGAGCAAATTCATTTGAAAAAGAAGAAGTATTATATGTGTACCTTTTCAACTTGAGTTGAAAATTTATTCAAATAAACCATCAAATACGTACGTGACACTTTTATAAACAAACTTTATATATTCGAAAGTCGAACTCAAAATCAACCTCTATACATCGTCTCTTTTTCTTTATGTCGCACTATATACATCTCAATCTCTCCCTGTTACAAGCATATATTTTTCTTATATATATATATACTATATTTATTTTCATTTTTTGGCACAAGATTTAAAAAAAAAATAGATAAATAATACATAAAATAAAATACATTAAAAATAATATAATTAAAATACATTATAAAATAATATAAATAAAATAAATAAAATAAATAATTTCAATTTATAATTGCAAATCAATTTTATTAAAAAAATACTAAGTGGAAAAAAATTTAAAAGGTGTGTGACTGAATTTATATGCTCTTTAAAATAGCTAAATAAGTTATTTAAGAGTTTATAATTAAGCATTTTAAAAGTATTTGATAAAATAAAATATTTTATACTTTATAATTTTTTTATAAAATTAAATTATGTTATATACATTATATATATATATATATATATATTAAAATTAACCAGGTGTGTTAGCTCACCCGGCCACCGGTATCCTCATTTGAGTGAGTGACCTGGATCGATTCCCATTGGGAACGAATTAGGAGAGGAAGATATAAGGTTGGCTTGGAGATATTCTTGAGGTTGAAAATATATATTTTTATATACAATTAATTTATAATTAGTATTAATTTTATGAATTATTTTATAATTTTTCCAATATACTATAACCAATCAGGACAAAACGGATTAATATTATTAGTCATCCCTAACACCAACGCCCCAATAAAAGAAAGAGATAATGAGGGTGGTGTTGGTGTATACATGGGCCGCGTACAGCCGAACAATAGGTGTTGCGTATGAAAGGCGCATGACGTAATAATATTAAGGTGTCCATCCAATGGCTTTGGTTTGTTAGCCTACACGTCGCATTCACCAAGTTGCGTGGTCCTTAGCTGTATACCCCCACAACAATACGACACGTGTATCCCTTCCACGTGTTCGACTTACGAAAAGTGCAACTTGGAACTCTTCCTGGGCCCCACCTAGATTTCCTACCTAGATTTTTTGCATTTTAGGGCTTTACCTTTCCCAATGTTACACCTGCAGCTCTCAAATACACCCCCCAAATTACACCTTTAAATATTATTCCTACATTTAGTTGTATTGTTGTACCCATAATTTTCTTCTTAAAATAAATTAATAAAATAATAAATATGTATATATTTTTATAAGTAAGTAAACAAATTAATATTTTTTAGTGTATAAGTAATTATGAGACGTCTTAATAAAAAATTGTGTTAGTAATATCAGAACGATAGAAATATAATTCTTTTATTTGAGTATGTTTCTTGTGTATCAGGAGCACTACATATTTTAAATGTATTTTTAATAGTTAGAATTATTATTAATGAAAACTTAGGGTTGTTTGAATAATTATTTATTGAATAGATGTAAGTGTTCAGAGTAGCGACCATAATTTTTCAACAATAATAGTTTTAACTATTTTAAAATATACTTAAATTATATTATAAGAAACTTTCCCATATAATTTTTATAGATTATCAATTTTTTTTAAAAAAAATTCCTCATAATTTAAATTGTCTCAATCTATGAAAAATAATTTCCTCTCTAAAATGAACCATTTTCAAACATCTTTATTTATACCCCATTGCTCTACATTTTTCAATATACTATCATTTAGCAAAGAGCTTATAAACTCCTTCAATAAAGTAAAACGATCAATATATGTACTTCTAACCTTTTAATATGAGTCACTTACATCTAAGACCAAATTATGTAGTAATACTACAACTAAGACCACTTATATTTTAAAAATACAACTAGGGCCAAATATAGTCTTTTACACCTATAATTGTGTACCGGTGAGTATAATAGTGTACTATAGTACATATATGTGTACTTCGAATGATGAATGTGTACTAGTGAAGTGATGTTATGTCAAATCATACACTGTTCACGTCAAATCATACAATGTTCATGTCAAATAATACATTATTCACGTCACATCTCATAATTACCTATTTTCGGTGACCGATAGTACAATATGCGGGTGTACCATTGAACTAATTATTGTACCATAGTTATTATTGTGATTTTTTTGAATTTTCCGGACGGTCAAATTTCTGGTAAGTCTCTTTTCCGGCGAATTACATGTGTACTATTGAGGTATTTATTGTACTATTGGGCCAAGAAAATCAGAATCACAACAAGTTCACGGTGATTGACACGAAAAATGAAATTGTGAACAATATCTCATTGAAATTAATCGATACTACTTTAAACATGAACTAGAAATTCCAGTTGATAAAATTTAGCATAAAAGAACAACTAAAATTCTGCACTATACAATTACACAAACTTCACAACTACTCCAAAAAAAACCTATGTTCTTCATTACAAAATAAACCCTCATTCTTCATCACTTTCACAAATATCACCTACTAAAAGAGAATCTCATATTTTCTGGGAAAAATGATCAACGAATTAACCGTTTTACACACTTCCTGAAGGAAAATCATGGGAAAAAATTTATTAATCCTACAAAGAAGGAATAAGATTAGGACCTATATCAGAAGATCTTCTTGGGTGTCCCTGAACAAGTGGAAGAAAAATACACAAGTAAGAGGCATAAAAATAAAAAACAAAACTTGAAGCAAGATTATGCACCACATCAACAGTTCTGTACCAGCAAACATCGGAAATCACGCCGTCGAAGCTTCAGCCGGAATCACACCTTACATCCCCGTTCTTGACTATGTGAGAGAGAAAGGAGCAATCATACCCCATTTTCGTACTGCTACTCTACTAGATTGAGATGAAGAACAAACCATACATTGCGCCACATCTCACCTCCATTTTCGCCGAAAACTGCCATCAGCATCACACGCCGATTCAACAACCAACAGCCTACAACCGTCTTCCACCTTCCCACTATCGTCACCGGAAAATGTTTTCTCACCAGAATCATAGCTACAAAAACCGCACACAGTCGCAACTCCGTCGATGCCGGAATCTCAATGTCAGACGCCTACACACACACCTCGTCTGAATTCGAAGGAATACACCACCGGAATTGCGTCAAAAAAACAACCATCTCAATTTCTCAACCACTACAAAAAAATGATGAATTAACGAGGGCACTTAGCGAGGGGGCTGGGATCCCTCTTTAATTTTATTAATTAAAGAGGGCTTTAACGAGGGGGAAATTTTTATTAATTTACCGAGGGCAAAATGAATTAACGAGCAAAAAACCCTCGCAAAAGTCGCGAGGGTTCGATCCCTCGCTAAGTAGCGAGCGCAAACCGTCGCTAAATGCTGAACCGGACCGAAACGAGGGCATTACCCTCGCCGGTTTGCGAGCGCTCCTCCCCTCGCCGGTTTGCGAGTGCAAAACCGTCGCTAAATGCTGAACCGGACCGAAACGAGGGCATTACCCTCGCCGGTTTGCGAGCGTTCCTCCCCTCGTCGGTTTGCGAGCGCAAAACCGTCGCTATCATTAAAATGGACCGAGCCGAGGGTTTAACCCTCGCCGGTTTACGAGCACGTGGGCCCTCGCCGTTTAACGAGGGTTGACCCTCGCTAAATTTTAATATATTTATGCATCAGATTTTTTCACAGCAGTCGACCCTTCCCCCTTTTCACCCTCAAACCCTACGCCGCCGCGCCGTCTGCCACTGCCGCCGAAAAACCCACTTCCACCGGTCGGGCTTTGTTCCCTACGAAGTTAATTACATTTCTATGGTAATTTTTTTCATTTTAATTGGTACATTTTACAAATTTCTTTCAATATATATATATATATTATTTGTATGTATATGTGTATGTTATATGTATATGTATATATATGTGTATATATAATTTATTAGGTTGCTAATGTTAATTATTTGTCTAATTATTATTAATTAGTAATTATTTAATTAGTTAAAGTTTAATTAGTTAATTTGTTAATTAATTGTTTAATTAGTAGTTAATTAAAATGCTAATTATATGTTGAAATATTAATAGTACTTATTTTATTATTGGTTTTTTACTTATATAATTGCTTGTTTAATTAATAAGTTAATTATTTAATTAGTTGTTTAAGTATTTAATTAGTGTTTGTTAATATAATTTCTATGATATTAATTTATTAATTATAATTTATATTGTGTTTAATTAATAATGTATTATGTATATATGATTATATGAACAAAATGTATGATTCTATTACATATATATATATATATATATATATATATTAATGTGTAGTACTATTTATATTTTAATTAATTCTTTAATTGTAGATACTATATCGGCGGTCGAGAAATTAAAGGCTATAAAACTAAGTTGGACGGATTATCTTACAACCAATGTATGTATGCATGCTTTTTTAATTTATATATCTTTAATTATATACATGCCGATATTTATAAATATACATGTTAGATGATCGATGTTCGATCTAGGAATAATGTTAAGTTCGATTATGCATATCACATGTTAGATGATCGATGTTCGATCTAGGAATAATGTTAAGTTCGATTATGCATATCACATGTTAGATGATCGACGTTCGACGTTCGATCTAGGAATATTTTATTTTAGGTATGATTATATATGGACGGAGTTGGGGTTGATGAATTGTTGGTTATTGTTTGCTGTTAGATTGTGCGTTCCGATTTGATTATTATTAATTAAATCAGAAATGGATGCACTAGGATCTTGATTGATTATTTGGTATACGATAAATCTAAATGAAACTCTGTCGATTTTTTTTTAAAAATATTAATATTTGTTTAGAATTTGTATAGGGACGAATGCATGTAATTAAACTTTGATTGTTATTAATATGAAACAGATTGATATGAGTTATTCAAGTCGACGTTGGATGTATGGTCCGAGAACAATTAATGGCATGATATGTCCAGAATTTCTTAGTGGTCTTGAATCATTTATAGAATTCGCGACTAGTAACTTGGAATGGATGAGTGAGGGAAACATTAGGTGTCCATGCTCAAAATTTAGGTGTCGGAACCAGAGGTTTATAAAACCTGAAGACGTGAAAGTACATTTGTATAGGAATGGGTTTATGGCCAATTATTATAATTGGTTTTTGCATGGTGAGCAAAGTTGGGGTCCTTTGCTATACCAAAGTCTTGATCGGTCGGCGTCGACATCTACTTCACATGGGGTTGATGTCGACACTGAAGAACCTAGCTCGTATCAGAATATGATGACTGACTTAACTTCTGGACCCAATTTTAATTTTGGAAATGAGGAAGATGAGGAACCCCCTAATGAGCATGCTGCTCGGTTTTATGACATGCTGCGTGCAGCGAATCAAGACTTGTTTCCCGGCTGTGAATCTCATTCTCAGTTGTCATTTCATGCCCATCTATTGAATATTAAAACTGAAAATAGACTATCTGAAAGGGGTTACAATCAAATTGTTGACTTGATTCGTGAGATCTGTCCTCCGGATAATATGGTTCCTAGAAAATTTTCTGATAGCAAACAACTGATGGGTGGGATGGGTCTTCCCATGGAGAGAATTGATTGTTGTTCTCAGAACTGTATGATATATTGGGGTGTTGATAGTGAACGTGATTGTTGTAAGGTTTGTGGTCTACCACGATATAAATCTAGCAGACTTGGTGTGGATGGTCGTTTGAAAAAGAGAACTCCTTTCAAAGAGATGTTCTACTTTCCCATTATTCCTCGACTGCAAAGATTGTATCAGTCCAAGGCCACTGCTAAGGATATGTCATGGCATGCAAGTTGCTCCGACGACGAACCTGGTGTTATGCGTCATCCTGCAGACTCGATGGTTTGGAAACACCTAGATCGTTCATATCCTGACTTTGCTTCAGAGATACGGAACGTAAGGTTAGGCTTGAGCACTGATGGTTTTCAAGTGTTTGGACAATCAGGGAAACAATACTCATTGTGGCCAGTGATATTGACACCTTACAATCTTCCCCCATGGTTGTGCATGAAAGAACAATTCATGTTTCTCACAGTTCTAGTTCCTGGTCCAAAAAATCCAAAGGATAAATTGGATATCTTTTTACAGCCATTGATTCATGATTTGTTATATCTGTGGGAAAATGGTGTGGAAACGTATGATGCTGTTAAGAAGCAGAATTTTATGATGCGAGCTGTTCTTCTTTGGACAATTAGTGATTTCCCTGCATACGCAATGTTGTCTGGATGGAGCACAGCTGGAAGGACTGCTTGTCCTTATTGTGGTGAATATACTGATGCTTTCACACTTAGCCACAGTAAAAAACAGTCTTGGTTTGATAATCACCGCAAGTTTTTACCTAGACATCATTCATACAGAAAGAATAAGAATGCATTCTTGAAGGGAAGAGTAGTCACAGATGACCCACCTCCCATTCGAACAGGTGAGTCTATCTTGCAAGAAATAGATTGGATTGGATGTCAAAAAGTAACAGAAGAGGGTGCTGATGCTCACAATAAAGGATTGGATGGTGGTTGGAAGAAGAAAAGTATTCTTTGGGATTTGCCTTATTGGGGTACCTTGTTGATCAGACATAATTTGGATGTGATGCACATTGAGAAAAATGTATTCGACAATCTTTTCTACACAGTGATGAATGTTGAAGGGAAAACTAAGGACACAGCTAAATCTCGTGATGAGCTCAATGAATATTGTCGTCGTCCCGATCTCAAGAAATGCCCTCATACAGGAAAGTATCCCAAAGCGTCTTACGCACTTGATAAGAAACAAAGAGATATGGTATGTAAGTGGGTAGATGAGCTGAAGTTTCCCGACAACTATATCTCCAATCTGTCTCGATGTGTAGACTGGACAAAATTGAATATGTTTGGGATGAAGAGTCATGATTGTCATATATTTATGCAGAGGTTGCTCCCTATTGCTTTTCGTGAAATCTTACCGCCGAACGTGTGGAAGGCTATCACTGAAATAAGTTTGTTCTTCAAGGAGTTAACTTCCATGACCATTACAGTTGAGAACATGACTCGATTGGAAGTAGATATTCCACTTATCTTGTGTAAGTTGGAACGTATATTTCCCCCCAGCTTCTTTAATTCGATGGAGCATCTACCCGTTCATCTTGCATACGAAGCAAGAGTTGCTGGTCCTGTACAATACAGGTGGATGTACCCATTTGAGAGGTAATACATTATTTAAAGTCGCTCAATTCTGTTAATACGAACTATTATACTCACAATGATACATTTAATTAGGTATCTTCACAACTTGAAGCTTAGTGTGGGTAATAAAGCTCATGTCGAGGCTTCGATTGCAAATGCTTACTTAACAAAAGAGGCTTCGATGTTTTGTTCACACTACTTTGAGGATCATATTCTTACGAGGCGGCACAATGTGCCTCGTAATTATGATGGTCGTGAAGATGTACCCCAAAATACGGAGAACAATCTGTCAATATTTATACCTCCTGGGCGACCACTTGGAAGAATGAACAGACGACCAATTTTAGATGAGGAGAAAATGGCTCACACGTATGTGTTAATGAATTGCAAGGAGGTGCAACCGTACATTGAGTGAGTATTCTACTCATCACCTTTTGTATTAGCTAGTCAATCTCAATCATGTTTATAGTGACCATTTGTATTTTCCACCTTATAGTTTATTCCTAGAGCAGCTTAAGAATGTTGAACCGAATCTCTCGACGGTTGAACAAGACAATAGACTTCAAGAAGATTTTGCCTCATGGTTTGAACAACTAGTAAGTATATATTTAGGATAATATTATTTTAATATTTATGTATAGTTTATTCGTATTTTAATATAGTTTATTTGTATAGGTGAAAATAAATCGTGTTCGTAATCGTCTTATTCGCAACATATCTAGCGGTCCTGTGACTTCTGTCATCACATACCCTGGGTATTATGTGAACGGTTTTAAATTTCACACACGAGCTTATGGTGCTTCTAAGGCAACTACAAACTCTGGAGTTTGTATCAAGGGACAAAACTACGATTCTGATGAGAACGATTTCTATGGCATACTTGATGAAGTAGTGCAATTGGAATACGCTGGGCTTCTAGAGTCAAAAGTGGTTCTCTTTAAGTGTGAGTGGTTTGATCCGTCTGTGCCAAGTGGAACAAGAGTTCATCCTAATTACAATCTTGTAGATGTAAATAGGAGGGGAAGATATGGGCGTAACGATCCTTTTGTATTAGCAAGTCAAGCTTCTCAGGTTTATTATTGCAAATACCCAGGAGTACGTAGCCATGATTGGCTCGCAGTTTGCAAAATTAAATCGAGAACTTTTGTGGTAACTGATAAAGAAGATGGACAAGAGCTTCCCCCTTTCCAGGAAGAACATATAGAGACTCAAATGAATGTGCAAATGGATGATGACATTGTTATATTTATTGATATCCATGGTGCACTGATGGACATTGATGAAGTAGAAGAAGAAGATGAAGTGGTCGAAGAAGAAGAAGAAGAAGAAATGGTCGAAGAAGAAGAAGAAGATGAGGAGGAGGACGATGATGATGATGATGAGGATGAATGAGACTTGTTTTATAGTATATTAATGAGACTTGTTGTTCTACTTGTTATGTTTATACTTTATGGTTATATTTGTTAATGGGTATATTTGTTAATGTTCTACTTTATGGTTTATTAGACTTGTTATGTTCTACTTTATGGTTATATTTGTTAATTATGTATACTTGTGGCGGTTATACACGTTATTAATGAGAATTGTTTAATTAATGTCACAGATGAGTGGGTCTGATCGTAGTACAGATGGAGGAAGGGGTCGGGGACGTGGTCGACAACCGTCTTCTAGTCTTCCATCGTCTTCTACTCGTCCATCGCCTTCCACTCGTCCACCGTCTGTTCCAGTTCCCACTATTCCGGCCACGGATGAGTTTGATGCAGATGATTATACAGACTCTGAGTCCGAGGATGTGTCTGATGCACATATTGGAGAGCGCATAGAGTTATCCTTCTACAAGGGCACGTACGTTGAATTCATAATTATTGAATTATATACATATATTGTTTGTAATTTTACTAGGTATTACTTATTTTTTCAGGTTGATGCCCTCACAAGATGTGTCCAGGTTATGTACACGCATCATGTACAGTCACATGGAGTATGGCGCTTATACTTTCAAGTTGGTAAGCCCACAACGGTTGAGGGAGTGGTGGGACATGTTCATGGTATGTACATTTAATAATATTTATTTTGTACATTTAAGTAATTGAGTTAAGTACATTTAATAATGTTCAATTTGTACTGCAAAAGGAGACTACGTGGGATCCTTCCACTGTACCCTCACAGCTTGTCTACGAGCATTTTGTTCGAAGGGCCGCCGAACGCTATGTGGACATGCTGAATAGGGCGCAAACAAGGTGGAAGTTGAAACGGAAAAAACCATCGTGGGATTCTGCCATTTGGAAGGCACTGGTCGCGTATTGGGAGAGGGAGGATGTGAAGGCAAGGTCTGAACAATGTCGAAAGAATCGTCTGTCGGAGCCGGGAGGCCCAGGTACTGGCATCTCTCGCCATAAGGGTGGTTCCCGTGGAGCAGCCCAGGTTGCTTTGGAAATTGTAAGTAATTTTTTTAATTATAATTTTTAATTATGATCATACCATGTTTTAGTTAATTATAATCTTTAAAAAAATACATAGGAGAATAAAATGGGACGGCCAGCTACTGAGTGGGAAATAGTGGAGCACTTCCACTATTATGGGCCAGATGGTTATACTTATGGCCACATATCTCAGACTTTGGTAAGATTTTTCATTATACATTACATTATTTTATTTTATATAAATCTTGTACATTATAATACATTACATAAAAAAATCTTGTGCAGCAAGAAGTACAGAATGAAGCACAGGAAATGACCACCCAGAATGAAGAGGCCGGAGAAGATCAATTGGAGCCTCCAGACTTGTCTCAGCTATACGTGAAGAAAGTTGGAAAAAAGCACGGTCGCATACGTGGATTGGGACAGCTAGGCAAGTCGAGGCGCATTGTTTCTGGGCCCGGTGGGACATCAGCTGGTACGCACATCGGAGCTTATAGTGATGTTGATATGGAGTGCTTAAATAGAACTGTGGATGAGAGAGTAGCTACAAAAGTAGCTGAGATGAGGGCACAGGAGTTGGCGGAGCGTCAGGAGTGGCAGAGACAAGTGCAAGCACAACTGCAAGAACAATTAATGAAATATATGCAGGATCAGCAGCGTCCCACCGACAATCAACCCGATGATGCTCACTCACCGCATGATTCTCACTCACCACAGGACTCTCAAGGTAGACGTAGACGTGATTCTAATTCACAGCATGACTCTCAAGGACACCGTAGACATGGTAAGGGACCTAGACGTTGATTCGTATTTGATGTGTATGCTTTGAATTATATATTTTGAACTTTGACTATTTTGAATTATTTGACTTTGTGGACGTATGTTGGTGGATGATTATGTACTAATATTTGTTAATGATAATGGATGATTAGACACTAATATTTTTTTTCATGATTTCTATTTTAATTAGATTCAAGACCAAAATCATGAATTTCATAATTGAAATGAAGTTTTGATTAAATTAGGACAAATTTAGATAGAGATCAATTTTGTGTGTAATAGTTTCATAAGTGAAATGACGTGGAAGATTAGGCACTAATATTTGTTAATGATGGTGGATGATTAGGCTATATTTGTTAAAATTTAAAAGTACGGGTAGAATGAATATTTATCATATGAATATAATTATTTTACATTAATGTTTATAATGATTTGAATTAATTAATATTTACAAATATATAATTTTATATATATGTTAATTTTATTATAACTAAATATAAGTATTACATAATTAAAATATATAATTTTAGATTAGTATAATTACATAATATAATAATAATAAAGTAAATATATAACAATTAGTTAAAATAAAAAATATATATTGTGTATATATATATATTTTAAATGAATTATGGAACAATAAATACTACTTGCCCAAATGGCAAGACACTCAACATTCATAAGGGAGGTCACCGGTTCGAAACCCCCCTCTCACGCGAAAATGCTACAGCTTTCGCGGGTCGCCCGCGGGTCAGACTCGGGTAATTTTTCAATATTTGAAATTCGCGAGGGCGAACCCTCGCCAAATTTGCGACGGCGCAGGCTCTCGCCATTTTGCGACGGCTTATCCCTCGCCAAATTCCACGACGGCTTCTCCCTCGCTAAGATCTGCGAGGGTTCGATCCCTCGCTACTTCACGAGCGCCAGCCCTCGCCAAAACACCGAGCAAAAATCCCTGGCCAAATAGCGAGCACCAAACCCTCGCCATTTTGCGACGGTTTAAAACCCTCGCCAATTAACGAGGGGCGAGGCGAGGGTTCCCTTGGCGAGCAGTGAACTGGCGAGGGCCACATCCCCTCTTTAAATCCCTCTTTACACCCTAAACCCTCTTTAAATCCCTCTTTAAACCCCTCTTTAAATTTGCCATTTTTTGTAGTGAACAACTCCTGACTCTCTCGCCGCACCAACAGTTGCCTTTACAACTCTGTACCGACAAATACCGAAAATTGGACAGCACCAAAAATCACGCCGTCGAAGCTTCAGTCGGAATCACGCCTCACATCCCCGTTCCTGACTCCCTCGGTGTCATCCGCCCTTCTCCGCCGTCCGCCGTCCTTGCGCCGTCCGCCCACTTCCGCGGTGTCGTCATCAGACTCCACCGTCCCGTCGATGCGCCGTCCGCCGGTTGCTGTCTCCATCCTGCACAACCTTTCACAGCCGGAGGAGAGAGAATTTAGAGAGAGAAGGTTCTGAAAGAATATCACATCCGGAGGAGAGACAGAGGGTTCTGAGAGAGAGAAATGGAATTTTAATTCGGACAGCGATGGATGTGATGGTTACAATTGTCTGGAAGGGTATTTCAGTTATTAATTCAATTGGGGGAGGGTATTGATGAAGGAATTTGACCTTGGTTGAAATTAGGGAATATTGTATGGCTCTTGCTGCATTTTCATCTCTAATAGTGGCCTTGGTTGTAATATTCTTTTTTTTATTATTAAAATCTGAAGTATTTATATGGATAATATAAATTGTACTGATGTGAATAATTATTTAGTACATGCACTAAATAATAGCAAATTAAATAGTGTAATTTTGTGGACAGTTTACTATTATTTAGTACATGCAATAAATAAATAGCAAATTAAATAGTGTAATTTTGTGGATAGTTTACTATTAGAGAACTATATAAATATAGTGTTCTATATGTTTATATATATTAAATAAGAATAAATCTTTCATTCAACGACATTATATGGAAGTAAATTTATTTATTTTATTAAATAATGTACAATTTTTTAAATAAAAATAATTATTTAATTGTATTGATGTACGATGTACCAACTAGCACCCACCTTGAGGCTTGAAGTGCTATCTAACTTTCTTTATGATCGAAGTTAGGTGCTCGAATAGTTTTTCATTCTGCAGTTTCTATTTTTTGAGGTTCAAAGTTCAAACTTAACGAGGAATATAATCTATTAGGTTATCTTATTTTTTTCAAAAATAATATTATTTAATATTGTTTCACTGTGGTCAATATAGTGGGGTGGATAGTCTAATATATATATTTATATTATCATGTCACAAATTTGACTTTGATAGTGGATTGGCCCATGGATGGTCTACCCGTAGCCTATTAGTATTATTTGGAATGCTTTATTTATTAATAAATTCGCTATTTTTTTATGTTAAATTGTGCCTACTCATAATAATTTAAACAATTTTTTTTTTATTTAGACGTGTTAAAATAATTTGCATATTTAAAATAAATCATAAAATTTACCTTCAAAATAATTATACTTATATACAAAATTATCTTATTTGGCAAAGTATTGTATGAAAATAGTTAATGATAAGCTTATCATGAATAAATTTTAAAGTATCAAACATTTAATCAGATGTATCAAAAATCTCTTATTGACCTCAATTTTTGATACACCTGATGTATTTTGATACACTTCACCACATATTTGATACACTAAAACAATTTCATGATAAGTTTATTATGAACTATTTTCACACAATACTTACTCATCTTATTTAGGATGCACACATATACATAAAATTATTTTTTAAAAACTACGCATTATTTCACATTTTCTCATTTTCTTTGCCTATTTTAAGTGAGTTAATTTGAGACATGATGGTACATTTGGAGCATTTGTGAAGCAAAAGTTTCGAGTTTGCTAGCGACCACTGATTATGGCTCAGCAGATCAAGTTAAGTAATAGATGGACTACTAACAATAGTGCATAACAATAATTAAATAATATAATAATTATTATTATGATTGCTATTATGATTATTATTATTATAACTTTCTTTTTTAATATTTAAAATGCAACATATCGACGTGGTGAACCAGCATGCCTCCTAATTAATATTTTGCAAATCAACGGGGCGTCACCTCACGGTATATACTGTATACATATAAAAACATCACATGGGCAAAACAAAATAATTATAAATAGATTTTATATGAAAATGATTCATGATAACTTATCATTAAACTGTTTTAAAATATCAAATATTTAATTAGAAGTATTAAAATTAAGATAAAATAATTTAAAATAATTTTGTGATCAACTTGACATGAATAATTTTATACAAAATTTCGCCAAAATTTAACTACACATATGTCTATGTAAAACATATATTTTTATTAAGGAAAATTATAAATTGGTTCACAAAAGTGACTCCAATTACACATTGGTTTTGTGCAGAAAAAATATACTACATTCGTTCCTAACGAATTTGCACCTAAGAGAGTGCACGTGGTTTAAAATGATGTATTTTTTAAATAAAGTAGTGATATATAGGTAGATACGTGTGTAGTTTTGTGAGTGTGCATGTAAATCGATGTTTTCTTTTTTAGTAGAGTGCAAACTGAATTGAGGCAACCCAAAATAAAAAGTATGTAAATTGGTTTGGGACGGAGAGAGTACTTTTATACAGAAAAAAAATATTTTTATATAAATATCTATAAATATAATGTTTTTTAAACCAATAACAAATATATTCCTTTTTGTTATACAATCATACAATAGTGCCAGATCATAAAGTGTTTTGGGCGGTGATTGCAATAATAAAAAAGTTGTGGAGGGGGGCAGCAATTAATTTGAAACAAGTTGCTATATACTACCTCCGTCCCACAAAAGTTTGTACACTTTCCTTTTTAGTTTGTCCCATAAAAGTTTGCATACTCCCAAAATGAAAATATTCCTTTAAATATCCACCTCTAAAATCTTTACCTCACAATCTCCACCATACACATTCTACTCATTACATTTTTTTCTTAAAACCTGTGCCCAGAAAAGTACCGCAGACTTTCCTGGGACGGAGGTAGTATATATATATATAATAATAATAATAATGAAGATAATGGTACAATAAATACTACTCCCTCCGTCCCTCTATAAATTTCTTGTTTCTTTTTGTTGTTTTGTTTAAGAAAATGTATTATTTATTATTATATGGTGGACCACATGTTGACTTTTGTATAAAATAATGAAAAGTTGTGAAAAAGTAATAGGAAGTTGTGAAAAAGTAATGGAGAGTTGTGAAAAGTGGTATTTGTTTATTAATATATGAAATAGTGTTGTTGCTTTTTATGGAATAAGAAACTTATAGTGAGATAGTGTGACGGAGGGAGTATCTATTTTCAACAAACATAACCTAGCAAGTGGGTCGTGTTAACATCAAGGGAGGTGTGCATTTTTGAAAGTCAGTTAAGTATGTTTTAGACGAAATTGATGCATTAAACAATGGTCACTAGGTGACCAACTTGCATCAGATAATATATACCTTTTTTCATTTTCTTTTTTAGTACAATCTAATAATATATGGCCGATTATTGGTTTCAGATCAGATCTATATTGTATATTCATATTTTAATTCACATTGCAATTGCACCAAATTTATCTAAATGTTTAAATCGATTGAGTAAGGCTAAATAAATAAGTCCATATGTCCCACAGAAATTTGCATTTTTTTTTATTTGGACGTCTTACACAAATTTACACATTACTAAAAAAAGAAATATTAATTTATGTGCATACTCACAAACTTATATACATATTTACCCATATACCACTATTTTATATATAAAACACATTTTTCTTAGAAAATATACCGTCCCATAGGATGCAAATTCCTACGGGACGGAGGGAGTATATTATTAGGTGTTAGACAATTTGGTGCTAAAAATCTTTATTAATTAGAGAAAATTTGGCAAACTTTAAATTGTATATATTGATCATTAAGTTTAAAAGGAAAGTGTAAAGTGTGTATAAACTGAATCATTCGTAACATTCCAAATAACATTAAACACAATAAAAGATTTAAATATTTTTGGAAATGAATATATATATGAATGTCTTATAATAAAAAAATTCACCATAACAATCATAACCATTACAAAGAGGAGTCATTTGCTTAACGGGACTACCCTGGATTATGGGTTTAGTCCCACCTAATATCTAGTTTGCTTAATGGGACAATTATTGTTGGACTCAATCCCGTTGGGATTATAGTCTCAATTAGTCATGGATCTATGGGATAAGTTAGGGGTGTAAATGAGTTGAGTTGAGTCGAGCTGAGTAGTGCTGAGCTCGAACTCGAAAGTAATACTCGAACTCGATCGAGCTTGATTTTTTTAGCTCAAGCTCGACTCGACAATTTTATTATTTTAATAAAATGAAATATTAAATATATTTTAGCTCTTTTTTTGTCTAAAATTCAAACTTGGCTCGACTCGAGCTCGACAACTTTATTTATATATAAAAAATTAATGAAAAATATTAAATATTATGCAAGCTCGATTAGGCTCGCGAGCCTCTCGAGCTGAGTATTTATAAACTCGAACTCGAGAGCTACTCGAGTAGCTCGAGCTCGAGCTCGACTCGATTTGGTTCGAGTCAATTTTGATCTTTTTACAAGTCGAACACGAGTAGATTGCGAGTCGGCTTGACTAATTTACATCCCTAGGATAAGTTGGTACCAGAGATAAGAGTGGGACACCTAAGTCATAACAACAATTTTACTCTTTTGTCCTTATTTTTTTATTTAAAATTACTCATTTACCCTTTTATATCAACAAAATTACTAAGACATCATGAAAACCTAATTACCAAAGTTTGAAGAACATTTCAACGACACACGACGGCAACAAACTTCTCCACACGAACGTTGAACGGCCAACGGACAAGACGACTTGTACGCGGGACGATCAACGAGCGACTGATGTGGATGCGCCGCTTGGAGAATCAACTTTCAACTCTAGAATTTATTTTCACATTTCTGCGTTTATAATTCCCAATTTCTAATTTTTGTTTGATTTTTGTTTAATCCCTATTATGAATATATATGTTTATAAATTTGTAAGACATAAGGGCAAAAATGACATTTTAGATATGTATCCCTCCTAATCCTTCAAACCAAATATAAAATAATTTTACTTAATTCTACATAAATCCAAAAAAATCAAACATAATAATCTTATCCAATCCAATCCAATCCCAATTAATCCATTAGCCCGTGAACCAAACGGAGCGTTGAGATTAATTCACAGACTGAATTTTCTCATAACAAATAAAAAATTTAAAAAATTATTTTTAATCTGTGTTTTCTTACATCATCAAAATTGATCTATCTAAATATGTTAAAAGATATTGTATCTACAAACACATTAAATATAATCTATGATAATCGAAATACAACAATACATGAGTTGGTGTATAATGGTACTCTTATCAATTTTGATACACTAAAAACACTTAGGCATCATTTGGTTCGTTATATAAGTTAAGATAAATTAAATTATCTTATCTAATTTGATATTTGGTTTAATGGACAAAATCCCAAAATTAATAAAAAGTCCAAAACTAAAATTCAATTATCTTATGAATGGAAGATAATATTATCTTAGGGAAGAGGTATGATAATAATCCATTGTGTATATCTCTACTAAAATACTCCTCTTATATTGGGAAGGAGAACGATAATTCACTTTATTTTTGTTTATGATATAGAGGGCAAAATTGTCAATTGTATACTTTTTTATTATTAATTTTACAATTCAAACATTCAAAATATAATTATCTTATATTACTAATTATCTTAATTCATCAATCCAAATATATTATTTAACTCACAAATAATAATTTCTATATTATAATTTTGCCTAATCTCTTAAGTTATTTATGTTATCCATTCAACCAAATGTTATACTCAAAATCCTCTAAGTACCTTTTGATGAGTGCAACCTCCAAGTTATATACAATTGTAGGTGTGTTTTTCTACATCCATACATCTATCTAGAAGAATCTATAGAAAACCTCTCCCAATTTTTCGGTAATTGCTATCTTACTACCGTCCATTATATTCTATAATCGTATGATCTAAATTATTTTTTCTTTAATTCAAAAATCTTGTAGATCCTTCGGAAATCTTTAAAATTTATCCAAATTTTCAATCTACAATTAACAACATCAAATACTAAGATTTTACTTAAAACCTTTATTTTGTTTTTTATATAAATATCACAAGAAAACCAAACAAGTTAGCACCCCCAACTTTTCATGTCAATCCAAACAAAATTTACATATAAATTTCTTGTAAAAATGATTATAGAATTCAGCATTGAGTTGCTCGATTATTATTTGGGGGAGTGACAGTTATACAAAGTAGGAAGGATTTTAATTTTTTTATATAAACAAAATATTTGATTATTTTCTAGCTAATCCAATAAATGCAATATTAATTCAACATAAGTTAATTCAACATAAGTTAATGCAATATTAATTCAACATAATTCTTTGACAAAAACTTGTATGAACCCGAGTTCACGGTGAACTCGGGTTATTAATTATCACTGTCATGTGTATACACTATCACTGTTATATATATTCACTATCACTGTTATACATATATAATATCACTGTCAAAATATCAAGTGTATTTTTATAACAGTGATAGTATATCCAAATAACAGTGATAGTGAGTATATATAACAGTGATACGAGTTCATGTGAACTCGAATTCACAAGAGACCTACTCGTTCTTTGACAAAAACTTGTATGAACCCGAGTTCACGATGAACTCGAGTTATTAATTATCACTGTCATGTGTATACACTATCACTGTTATATATATTCACTATCACTGTTATACATATACAATATCACTATCAAAATATCAAGTGTATTTTTTATAACTGTGATAGTATATCCAAATAACAATGATAGTGAGAACACATAACAGTGATACGAGTTCATGTGAACTCGAGTTCACAAGAGATCTACTCATGTTCTTTTGTGATATGAAGTTTTAGATAGTTCTTTTTTAGCCTAGCTAGAGAATAATTATTTAGACAACTATGTCCTAAATGAATTATCTAAATAAATTGAATTTTAAAAAAATCTTTAAATATTCTTTCTTTCTTCTTTTTTTTTTTTTTTTTGTAAAAGAGAAGAAAAATATTGTCACTCATTTTTTTCACGCTCTACATAAGGAACGATGATCTCCTCCGACCAAGCTAACACTCCTCTTTCTTTGATATTGTCCCCCACCACTAGCATTATTCTACATGTCTTTTCTATTTTTATGATAAGAAGTTTTCAAAGTGAAGAATTTTCAGATTCAAAATTGAATATTGTTTTAATTTTTTTTATAATAAGTATTTTTTCCGTATAACAATATTTTTATAATAAGTATTTATTTTAAAAAATTTATAATAAGTATTTATAATACTTTTATGGGACGTATAATAACATTTTTTATTTGTTTGGGATGTAGACAACAATATTAGGTGTTTTAAAAATGCACCAGGAAATTAGCTAGTTCAGATTGAGTAGTAGTAATATGTATGATTTCTTGAAAGTTTTTATTGCTTTGCTATCTAGTAATAAGATCCTCAAAATATTAATCTTCAATTAATCATATTTGATTAATTTTCTGTATATTTTAAGAGTCGGTATCTTATGCATTTGGTGCACTCACTTAATAAATGAAACTGTTTACACTGAAAAATGCGGATTAATTACTGTGAAAAATTTACAATATTATTATTTTCCGTGTAATCAATCAATGTTTTTTAGTGTAAATAATCTCAATTGTTGAGTGAGTGTACTGTGTACCAAATATATGAGACCTTCACAATTTTTTAGATGTTATATTTTATAACAAGAAACAAATGATTCTCCTTAGGCGCCAGTTTCACTAGTACAGAATGGGGCTTGGAGAGCCCTTATTTTTGCTCTTGGAGAGCGGTTCTTAAGGGCTCTCCAAGTGACAGCTCTCCAAGTGGAGAGAGCGGTTGAGGAACCGCACTGCAAGATAGGCACTTGGAGTGCGGTTATTAACCGCTCTCACTTAGAGAGCGGTTATAAACCGCTCTGCAAGCATCTCACTTGGAGTGCGGTTATTAACCGCTCTCACTTGGAGTGCGGTTTTAAACCGCTCTTCAAGCAGATATTATTATTTATTTATTTTATTATGGGCACTTGTAGAGCGGTTAAAAACCGCTCTGCAAGCATTTTTTTTTTAATTCGATTTATTTTTACAATTATTTCCTAAAATCAATTAAATAATTAATTAATACCAAATAATATATAATAAATTCCTAAAATCAATAAAATAAATATACACATCAATTATTCACTAATTAAATGAAACATCAATCAAATAAATATACACATTAATAAAATTTAATATATAATTAAATAAGTTTACATATTGTCACACAAAAAGTTTAAGCTAAAAATCGATTGTACAAATATCCTGACCAATCAATTTTCCAGTCGTCCATTCTTTTTGTAAAGTAATACACGAGCGGACGTTCATATACAAACTGTAAAATATTGAAAAATTAATTAGTTAATAAATACTTATATTCAATCAATAATAACTTCAATAAATAGATAAACAAACTTACGTTTGTAGGAATGATCGTCCGGTACGATTGAATTATATCTTCAACATAACAGCACACAAAATGTCCACAATGCACCCCATCTTGTTGCCTCGGAACCTGTTGATTAGCAATGATGAACACGTCATACAATTATAATTATTTTCTAATAATTTGATAATTTTCTAAAGTATATTAATAACCTGAATAGTTTTCCATTTCACTTGCTTGATAGATGTTGAGTCTTGACCCGACAACCGACACCGGTACATCCTCATCAAACTATGTTACATATGTATATTATAAATTATTATTTTGAAATAAGTTATGATTAAATAAATCATTATAAATTAACTTACATTTCCATATATGACATGAGTTGAGGGTAACTCGTATTCATCCCACCAGCTGGATCCATATAATACACATCAAGTGTTTGCATGTTTATCGCGACCAACACTCAATGTCCCCTGCATTACATTAAGAATATTAAAATTAACTATATTTTATTATTAATACAAATTTAATGAAATATTTTTTGTACTCACCCCACATTCGTAGGCCATAAAATGAGATGATCACTCCCATTAAGTGTCAACATATGTGTAATCATACTCTCCATGTTATCCTTCCTATCACCACTGAGCACAGACGTATGGGGAGAGATGAATGTATACTTTGAACATGCATCCATATCTCTGGAGAGATATACCTCACCCAAATATCTTTAAAAAATATATATACGCGCATTAATATTTAAAAACAAAGTAAAACTTTATAAGAAGTAAATACTGAAAATTATTAACCACATACCTAAGGTATAAACATATGGAAGATGCACTCAACTCCCTATCTTCTAATACTTCCAGAATATTTTCTTGGTTTATCCAGTCGTTCCAACCAGTTTGATGAAAAAAAGTAGAAATAGGAACTTTTATTTGATTGAATGTAGATGTCGATACCTGCAGCTGCACCATAGCCTGTAGAGTGTAGTCGTGAGGAAGGTCATCTGGCATGGGATAACCACATTTGCGCACTCTACCAGTGGAGCCCCTCGGTGTCTCTCTCTCACTGTCCACAACATACGGTGTTTTTTGTTTTGACTTTTGCGGAGTCGGTAATACCTACATTCAATATGCAATATTGTTTAGAACAAATAAGATAATGAACATTAATAACATTCTTTACCTTCAGGGTGGAGTCCCTCGGTGTCTCTCTCTCACTGTCAACAACATACGGTGTTTTTTGTTTTGACTTTTGTGGAGTCGGTAATACCTACAATAAAACACAAGAATAAACATACAATAAAAACATACATTTCTTTTTAGCACAAATTTCTAAATATTAATATTTTTTAAAAATTTCGGCAGAATTTCGTTTAGATTTTATTATAATCCCCATTTCATCAACATCCTAGTGCATCCATTTTCGATTTAATTAAAAATAATCAAATCGGAACGCACATTCTACAGCAAACAACAACCAACAGTTATTTCCCAACTCCACATCAACTACATTATTATACAATAAAATTCTAATATTCAAACATAGATCGAACATCGATCATCATATAGTTAATCATGGATTGAACATCGATCATCATATAGTTAATCGTGGATCGAACATCGATCATCATACATTTAAAATTGAAATAAAATTCTACCATGCCAATTAATACTTATTTATTTAAAAAGGAAACTTACGATGATAGTGAATACAGATGATATCAATGAATCCGATCGAGTCACTTGTTCAAATGTATCACCTACAATTACAAAAACAAAATTCAGAAAGAAAATAAGATATTATTAAATGTATCACCTACAATTCAGAAACGAAATTCAATCTTTGGATTTTTTTTATTATTTGATTATCTTCATTCCTAATTTGAAGTATTTATTTTCAAGATATTGAGAAACTATAGAGTCTCATTTATCACTTTCAAAAGTATATCATATATATTTTAAAAAATATTTATTTTAATAATAAATGTACTTCATAAATATTTAATAATTCTTTTATATATCGGTTTAAACCACTTGTAACTATATATAAATCAACTGAAACATAAAAGGATGCAACTATTTCTCCTACTGATCACAATCAAAACTAGTAAAATCGAATCATCACAATGATGCAATCACTCGTGCGTGCCAAGTGATGCAAAATTATCAAGTTAATTAACTAAAAGTTTCTTATTAATATTATAATTAATAATTTTTAAATATTATATGTTAATTGCAGAATATACAACTAAATACATATACAATTTTTTTTATTATTCATATAGATTTTCACTAAAAAATGATTTTCCAACAAAATATGATACTGAAACCACAATTACCTAAGATTTGGACACACTAAGATTTGCAAAAACACAAGCATTGTGAGGGGTTTAGAAGAAAAAAAATACGAAAATTGTTGAAATATTCATTCCTCAATTACCTCGTTTCAATTTCTGAACTCAGTTGCCGTTTCAGGGGAATGGTGTGAAATGGGGACGAATTGCACGCCGAAAAGATGATATACCGGCATCCCGGCGGCGGTGGGGACGGCGTCGCACCTCCCAGAGTTCTGGGGAGAGACGCGGCGGCGGCTAATGAAGGCAGAGGTGGCGGCGGCTGATGAAGGCGGATGCGGCGGCGGCTGTTGAAGGCGGACGCAGCGGCGGCTGATGAAGGCGGAGGCGGAGGCGGCGGTGGGGAATGGCCGGCGGCAGCAACAAAATATTTGGTGGGGGGCAATTTTGGTGAGTGAAGAGGCGGGCGCGAAAATGAATTTGGGGAAGAAAGCTGACCTAGTTATAACCTCACTTGCAGTGCGGTTATTGACCGCTTTCACTTGCAGTGCGGTTAT